>MU224964.1:921126-963711 GCA_018584345.1 Thuja plicata | reverse complement strand
AGGAATGGGTGACCTTTTTGGAGAGAATTTCCCCATGTGGGTGAGAATTCCATTAGCCTTAAAAAGATTAGGAATCACCCTTTAAATATATTTAAAGGGCAGTTAGGTAGGGAAACATGTTTAGAGGATGAGGTGATGAGAGTAGAGTAGGAATAGGGTAGACTTAGGGTAGGTTTCTAGGTTGGAATAATAGGTTTCTAGCTAGGGCTTAGATTATTATTCAAATCAAATTTGAATAAATTATGGTTTAGAAGAATTAGGAATATGGAGGATTTAATAAATGTAAATTTATTAAAAAAATAAATTTCATGAGACAAATGTATTTAAATAAAATACATTGGAATAGTATTTACACTATTGATAAATACTAGCAAATGAAGCTATTTAATTGATTAAATTAAATAGTTAGAGGAAATAAGAGGGAAAATAATATTAATAATAATATTAATATTTTTGGACATCTACAATGGCAAATTAATGTCATCATATGGATGGTTATTTCATTGAATCTTTCTCTCTATTGAATCTTAATCTCTTCTCCCTGGTGGATATTTCATTGAATCTTTCTCTCCCTTTGACAACAATGCCAAAAAATATATACAGCTCTATAGTAGCCAACAATATCTTTGGTGTGTGGTTCAGATAAGTACCTTCAGTGTACTGATATTTCATTGCGGTCTATATCTCAGCTTGCATCAACA
Source organism: Thuja plicata (assembly GCA_018584345.1). Taxonomy (NCBI): domain Eukaryota; kingdom Viridiplantae; phylum Streptophyta; class Pinopsida; order Cupressales; family Cupressaceae; genus Thuja; species Thuja plicata. The sequence continues at coordinate 963,010 of MU224964.1, read as the reverse complement.
TGATTAATCTTTTGATAATTTGTAGGCTGATCTGCGACCTCTGAGTCAGCTTAGTGACTAGTAGACAAGGGACGAACCCCTAGTCTATTCCTTGGGTATTCAAATGTATCTTTTGGCAATGGTTTTGTGAATATTTTTTCTAGTTGTTCTTTGGATTGTACATATTCTAGTATTACTTGTTTCTCTTGTACCTTTTCCCTCAAGTAATGATACTTAATAGATATGTGCTTTGTCTGAGCATGCATCACAAGTTTCTTTGAAATGTTTATAGCACTTGTATTATCACAATAGATAATTAGTGGGTCAAGAATTTCCTCAATCATACCTTTCAACAATTTCTTGATCTAGGCAATGTTAGAGCAATTTGCAGCAGTAGCTACAAATTTGGCTTCTGCAATTGATTGAGATATGCATCCTTGCTTGTTACTTATCCATGTGACAAGTCTGTCACCCACAAAGAATGCTCCTCCTGTAGTGTTCTTTCTATCATCTATGTTCCCAATCCAATCGGCATCAGTATAGACTTGTAGTTCAAACTTGCCTTCTTTATTGTACCATAAGCCATAGTCTTCAGTATTCTTCAGATATCTCAAAATTCTTTTAACAGTAGTCATGTGTGATTCCTTAGGGTTAGCAGAGAATCTTACAACTATACCAACTGCATGTGCTATATCAGGTCTAGTGTGTAAAACATACATTAGTTTACCAATCATAGATTTGTATAAGGTCTGATTTACCTTGGTTGTCTTGTCTTCCTTTGTCAATTTTCATCCTGGTGCCATAGGTTTTCCAACTCATTTTGAGTCCTCCATTTTGAATATCTTTAGAATTTCTTTGATGTATTTTGATTGTGTGATGTAGATGCCTTCATCCTTTTGTAGAATCTATAGACCAAGAAAAAATTTGATCTCTCCAAACATTGACATTTCAAATTATTTTCTCATTTCATCAGCAAATGAATTGCATAGCATATCATTACCTCCAAATATGATATCATTAACAAATATCTCAGCAATCAAAATCTTATCATCAGTATCTCCTTTCAAATATAGATTATTTTTGTCACTTGTTCTAACAAATCCAATACTAATGAGATAATAGTAAATTCTTTCATACCATGCTCTCGGTGCTTGTTTCAATCCATACAAGGCTTTCTCTAGTTTACAAACCATGTTCCTCTTGTTAGGATCAACAAACCCTTCAGGTTGTTCAATGTATACCTCCTCTTCTAGTATTCCATTCAGAAATGCAGATTTAACATCCATTTGGTATACTTTGAATCCTTTAAAAGCAACATAAGCAAGTAGAATTCTTACTCCTTCTAGTCTAGCAATGGGTGCGAAGGTTTCTCCATAATCAATACCTTCTTCTTATGCGTACCCTTTGCATACCATTCTTTCTTTGTTTCTTGTGAATTCTCCATTCTAATTAAGTTTGTTTTTGAAAATCCATTTGGTTCCAATGACATTTTTGTCACTCGGTCTAAGTACTAATGTCCATGTTTTATTTTTCTCAATCTGTTCAATCTCTTCATTCAATTCACTAACCCATTCTTGATTCTCAAGTGCAGCATTAACAGATTTAGGCTCAAAAATACAAATCAAACATCTATTGTTAAGTGACATACTTCTTGTTCTCATTCTTTCTCTTTTGTCCCCAATGATATGGTCTTGTGGATGGTGTCTTCTGACATATTTAGCAAGTACAGGTTCAGATCTCTATTCTTCATTTTTCTCTTCATTTTGATGTTCATTTTGATCTTCATCACTCAGTTCAGCATTGTGAGCATTTTCCTAATTCTCGGTGTGTGCAACTTGTTTCTCAGTTGCATTGTTCTGTCGCTTGGGCAAGATGTCAGGTTCTTCTATGTAGACAAATCTACTGTAACCTTTAGGTTCCTTTCTTCTTTCCTCATCATTTTTCTCAGCAAATTCATCCACTTTAACATTTGCACTTTCAATGATTTTGTTAGAAGATTTGTTCAGACATTTATAAGCTTTGCTTTTAGTAGAATATCCTAGAAATATTCATCACTTTTAGAGTCAAGTTTCCCATTTCTATCATCTTTTAGTATATAAAATTGACTTACAAAAATTCTAAAGTAACTCACATTTGGTGTGTATCCATACCATAGCTCATAAGGTGTCTTATTTGTGTCTTTCTTCAATTGAACTCGATTCAGTGTATAGACAACTCACTGCTTATAGCTTCTCTCCAGAATGTTTGTGTGATACCTTTTTTAATCATCAGTGTTCTAGCACAATCAAAAATTGATCTATTCCTCTTTTCAGCAATCCCATTTTACTATGGTGTTCTCAGTACAGAAACTTGTCTTGTAATCTCATGCTCATTACAAAAGTTAGTGAATTCATCATAAATGAATTCTCCTCCTCTATCTAATCTTAAACATTTTAGTTCTTTTCCACCTTGTTTTTCAACTTTAGCTTTATACCATTTGAACATCTTAAATGCTTCAGATTTCTCTTTTAAGAACATGACAGTCATCATCCTAGACTAGTCATCAACAAATAAAATAAAGTATCTATCACCATAATAACTCTTTGTTCTCATTACTCTACATAAGTCAGTATGGGCTAATTCTAGAATAGAATTAGATGTGTAGGTTTTTCTCTTGAAAATAGACTTGTCATTTTTCTTATTTAACAATTCTTGCACATAACATGGTCGGGCTTTGAAATACTCGATAAGAATCTCACTTTTCTTTTCTTACTTATCTTAACCATGTTGTCAAAATTCACATGACATAACCTTTTATGCCACAACCAAATGTCTCCATTTCTATCCAATAAACAAGTGGTCTCAATATTATCAAGATAGAATAGATTACCTTTTGTTTGTTCACCAGTACCGATCAACTTTCCTTTTCCATTATAGATCATTGCCTTTTTGTTCTCAAATGCAACTCGATGTCCTGTGTTGTTCAGTTTTGAAACACTCAATAGATTATAGTTAATTCCTTTCACCCAATATGCATTTTCACATCTGATCATATTATTCAACATGATGGTACCTTTTCCTTCAACTGGGAAAGGTGAGTCATTACCCATCCTAACTTATCCACCATTATAATATTCAAAAGTTTCAAACTTTTCTTTATCTCGAGTCATGTGATGAGTACAGCCACTATCAATAATCTAGACATAATTTTTGCTAAGTTTAGATACGAGTGTTGTTTCAACATACCTTTCTTCTTCGTATGAATCATCCTTCATAGAAACAAATACTACCTCAATATCTTGATCAGAATTAGTATCAGAATTTTCAGCTTTGTTCTTAACCAGGTAACAGGCCTTCTTGTCTTTGTCCTTATAATCTCAGTTATCTCTTCTGTCAGAGTTTCGGTTGTTTCTGTAGTCTTGGTCATCACTTCTGTCATACTTCTTTTCATAAGATCTATCATTGTTTCTTTCATCCTTTCTCTTATTAGGGCATCTAGCAGCAAAATGTCCAATTTCTTTGCAATTAAAATAGACCAATGGTAATTTACCTTTATATCTTGCTTTACCTATATGTAATCTCCTAGCCATTAGTTCTTCAAGTTCATCAAGTTCTTTCTCATCACTCTCACTATCACTATCATTTATCATAGTGTGTTTATTACTAGATTTGATTATTTTCAGAGAAGACTTGAATGTAGACTCAATAGTAGGTAAGACACTGTTGTCATAGTTGTTCATCTCAAATGAAATAAGTCTACCAATCAAAATGTCAAGAGTAATATTTTTATTAGCTACTGCTCTCATTTCTTGAATTACAAATACTCTAATAGCATAAACAGGAAATAAGGTTCTCAAAATTTTACTTACAACTATTTCTTCATCAAGTACTCATCCTACTCTATAGATAGCATTAACAATTTCTTTGATTCTGTCACTATACCGAGTGATGTTCTTTCCTTCTTTAATTCTCATGTCATCAAACTTTCCTCTTAGACTTTCAGCTTTATCTCTTAGCACATTGGTATCTCCTCCATGTACTAGTTTGAGTTTGTCCCACATTTTCTTTGCAAAGGTGCATGATTTCACATCTTCAAATTCAGCATTGGTTAGTGAAGAAGCAAGTTCTATCATAATAGAATTGTGTTCATGTTTCTCTCTTAATTGATCAATAGTCAGAGGTCAATTAGGTGCAACATATTCAGTATCCAAGTATTGTGTAACATCATTTCCAATACTAGATAGATGAATTCTTATCCTGCTTTGCCATGATGCAAAGTTTTCCTTGTTCAACTTAGGCACATCCCTTTTACTCATCTTGTGATCTTTAGCTTAATTCCCTTTAAAATTTTCTTCCAAGCACCAAAGCTCTAATACAATTGTTAGAATAATTGAGAGCGGGGGGTGAATCAGTGGCCTTAACAATCATTCCAAAAGATCTAGCCAAAAACTTATCTCTCAAATATAATACCTTCAGTTATCTTACAGTCCCAATTTCATCAAGATGTATGCCATAAATAACTTTAACAAATATAAACTGCTTGGTAAGACATTGTTTATCTTTTCTTTACTTTATCGAGTAGCAACAAATAAACTTAGTGTTAACCGACCAATCCAATTTCAATAATGTGTAAAACAAAATATCAATGCAATGAAACATATACACATTTGACACAGATTTTAACATGGAAACCCAATATGGTAAAACCACCTGGGACCGGTAACCCAAAATAATTTCACTCTTCTGAAGTGAGATTGGTGAAGAGCCAACCTGTTAAAGGTTACAATACACACTGTTAAGTGCGACCTTGTTAGAGGATTTAAAACCAACAGTTTGTCTTTTGACCTAGTACTCACTATGTTGTCAACAAGAAACCCTTTTTATACTCTTGAGTATCTCAATACAATAAGGACTGTTAAATCCCACTCGGTTAAGAGATTTTCTGAATCAATGGTTAAAATTATAGAGTAAATGATCTGTTCAAAATACAACTTTGATTTGCAAATATTCAGATCTATTGTTAGTTCTATAATACCTCTCTTATCAATATAAACTTCAGTTCCTTTGCTTTCTTTCTTTATTCTACTCGGTGAATGCTTTGTCCTCTGTTGCTCGGCGTCTGTAGAATTCCTTGGATATGTTCTTTAACTTGTATGATCAGATGTCTATCTTCACAAAAAATATGTTCAGCATTTCTCTTTTGATAATGCATTCCTTGTCTCTTTATATAGACATGATTAGCCGCTCAATATCCTTGTTTTTCTCATAGATCTCGCCTTGATCCGCAAAACTCACCATGCTTTTATTTATCCCATAAAGCTCTCTTTTAGTTTTATTCCATCTCTCCTTGATAACTGTGAATAAAACATGCTTTTAATCTCCTTCCTTTCTTTAGTTTAACTGATCTTTGATAATAAAACAATCAATCAGTCGATCCCTAAATTGTAGCTCTGCCAGCTAAGCAATTTTGTCATTCTTTAAGTCCTGTTATGCTTGAATATTAGCTCTTTCTCGGTAACACTTTATTTGTTACTACGGTGCTTGGTATACATTGTGAACTACTCATTGTTCATTATCACTCGGTGTATACAAACCTTTTATGTTTTACCGACCACATAAACTTTGTCTCTTCAGATCTGCAAGGTTATGGAAATATGTGTATGAACAATCAAACCATATCAAGTTGACATCAATGACAATACAATACATTAACTGATTTAATATCTTGCATTCACTTTTTCAGCTCGGTGATTATCAACTTATCATCTTCAAATATTCAACCAGTTATAGTTCATCAAAAATATAATATAGAATTCACTCTTAGTGCAGAGAATGAAAACTCACAATTATGTGATATAGATCTGTCAAAATATGACACTCCAACTAAAGTAAAGAACACAATTGAGAATTTTTAGGGCTGTGTTTCCAAGCATAAAAAAATTCAAACCTGCACAACCATAAAAAATGTATCTTGCCTGTTTCCATTTAAGCATTTTTGGAAAACCCAAATCTAGATGAAAATTGAATGCAGTCATGTGAAGTTTATAGGCTTATGCATGCTTTGAATTTAGATTTGGTAGTTGAAAGGACATAGAGCATCATCAAATGACACAAAATTATGAATAGAAAATGATGTAAATGAAAACCCTAAGTAGGCATTTGTATAATGAACTATACTTCTAGGTTGTGTACACGGCTTTCTTGTTTCATCGATGGAGTAGATTGATATTACCAAAGGGAGAAAACACTTTTGCAAGGAAACATAGGGCATCAACAAGAATCAGAGAACATATCAAACCAAATGTGAGATGGAAAACCAGGTGTGTGAGACAAGTGAACACCGACGCTGAACGGTGAATAGTAAAATACAATGGTTGAACGATGAACAGTAAAATGCAATGTCGATGATGATTTCATCTTCATTTAGGTACCTTCAAATAGTCTCCAATCAAATTAGATTAAAATTTTAAGTTGATATTATTGATCTCTTTCTCCTTGTGCTCAATCTTTCTGAAAAATGGCTTAGGAAATTAGGAAAAATGATGTTTCCTACACAAGAAAAGGCGAGTCTATGAGGAGCGAGCCCAAATTCATTATTTTTTTCTTTTGCAATGGGAGGATGCATATACCTAACTCAAGGAAAAATAATTATTTTCATGGAATTCATAAGGTAGTTGAGAAGTGACAAATGTGGTTGTCTTTCAGTGATACCCAACTACTTAAATTATTCCAATCGACAGATTGCAATTGAATAAGATGGTGGAAACTTAAAAAAAATTTAAATTTGGTTTGGTGGTGTAGTAAATGCAAGAAGTTGAATCTGTAAAATTTCTTTCTTTCGCTAATCAAAGTTTCATGGTTCGTGGGTGAACTCTCCTGTGTTACACACCAAAAGCTAAAAAGGCTGCAACCTGCATGTTCAGATGGCAGTTTATTCATAGGGAAAGATGTATCTCAACCTCTGGAGGAAATCAGTATAGGAGGGGCAGGTCCCAATGATGTTCTTCTCTAGAGGAATGAAATGGAGCTGATGATCGCCAGAGGAAACTGGACGGGGATGAAAACTATAAGGTGGAAACCACTGTCAAAACTAGGTGCATGAGACAAGATAAGAGCGTGAGACAATTAATGTGCATATGGTAGTGAGTCCACTCCAGAGGAAAATCCTATCAGCTTAATTAAAGATATTTGGCTTTATTTGTAACTTGTGACTTGGAGGCTTAGATCACGGTCTATACTCCTGCATAGCAATTCTTAATATTTTTTCCTTTATTGCACGTTGTAAGCCTTCTATCATAGCACATTATTGGAGGTGTTGCTTGTAGTTTGGACCCTATGTATCTCTTTTAGGAGACCATTTCTAGTTTCTAGATAACGAATTGCTAATATAACTCTATGCTTGGGGGCATTATTTAGTATTCTTCACGTAACAACATTAAAAAATGTAGTACATCTTCATGTATTTGAACATAACTTAGACACTTGTTGAGTGCTCTATTTAGCTTTCTGGCTCTGCGTGTTCCTTGCTCCCAGATTCAAGCCTTAGATATTGAAAATGTGGTTTATGATGAATTCATAAAATAAACCTTCTCATAAATGTGGTTTATGATGACTTCATCAAAGAAACCTAATAGTTCCAGTGCTCTTTCAGTTTTGATTGCATTAATTATTATCTGCGAGTCCCCTTCTATGAACAACTTTTTAATTCCTAAGTCTTTTCTTATGTGGAACCCCACTACTAGTGCTTCTATTTCTATTAAATTGTCCATCTTCACACCTATTTTTCTTTCTATTCTAGCACATGTTTTTCCATCCCAATGATGGGTAATGCACCCTATGCCTACTATTCTTGGATTACCACTTGAGGCTCTATCAAAGTTTAATTTATGCCATCCAAACTCTAGCTGTGACCATCCGTAGTTTATTCTTTTCTCTTTTTTTCCTTTATCTCCCTTCCCAAATTATGGAGGGATGTTTAATCCATACCAAATTTTTCTCATCTTTCTATCCCAACTTATGAATTTGTAGTCTTTCAAGTTTTCATCTCTCAGCCTATTGTTTGTAGTTTCTACTATTACAACTTCCATTTTGTTAATTAAGCAGTTTCATTCCAATTTCTTATCATGAAAGATTCCCTTGTTCATTTATTTCAATATTTCCCAAAATATTATTGATGGATCAATCCTCCATAGTACTCTATATAGGTTGTTATGACAAATATCAGGCCCATCTTTTCATAATGTCTTTGAGATTATTTAATGAGGCCTTTTTCTAGCCTAGTTTATTATACAACCACTACAAACATTTAGAGGTGTAGGGGCAACTAACCATTAAATTCTCTATTGTCTCTTCTTCTACTTCACATAACACACATTTAGATGGGCCAACAAATCCTAGCTTCTTGAGCCACTCTAATGTCAAAATTTTGTTTTGCATGGTGACCCAAAGGAACATTCCTACTTTTGGAAGGTATAATTTATCCTAGCAAATATGTGTAGGTATATATATCTTATCCCATTCTTGAGCTTTAATTAAAGATGAATATCCTTCCCTGACTTTATATTCACGGTCTTAGATCCTAGCCATATTAGTTTATCTTCACCCTTCTTTGCTGCGATTTTTCTAGTTGCTAAAATTTTTTCCAACTTTGTAATTTCTTCCCTTGATACTGATAATCCTTCTAAAGACCTCCACTTCCATCCCAATGAAGGGTCCCACTAGGTATTACTATATAATCTTTGACATAATTACCCAAGTATTTCTTTGAAACCTCTTTTAATCCAAGTAGGTTGGGGTTGTTATCTAATGCACCATGACCCCCACAAGAGTCACTGCAAAATAAAGTTTTAACTCCTTCTGCAATATCCCAGGCTAACCTATCTATGATCAGTGCTCTTCTATCAAGTATGAAATTCCATATCCTGGATCCTCTTGGATGATTTTCTGTTCTAAATATGCTATCTAAATCTAAATTTACCAAGTATTTCTTTTAAATAATTTTAACCCATTTACAATTTGATTCCTTATAAAATTTCCAGACTAATTTAGCTCATAATGCCTTACTTTTTCCATTATAAATTTTGTATACCTATACCTCCTACATCTAGTGGTTTTCATATCTTATCCCAACTGATTAAAGTTATATTTATGTTTTCAGAGGCCCCTTTCAAAAAAACATGTTCTCATTTTCTTCTCTAGTTTAATTTTTGCCTCTTTTGGAAGAGGAAGGCAAGACATTTGGTATGTGGGTATTGCTGAAAGCACTGCTTTCAGCATGGTTAATCTTCCTGCATTTGATAACTATTTATGTTTCCAAGATTCCAGATTTTTTTCCATCCTTCTCCCTATGGGATCCTGCATCATGTTTTTTCTAGTTCCTTTGTCTAGAGGTAATCGTAGATATCTACTAGGTAGAGTTCCTTTCTTTAATCCCAGAATGTTACTTATGGTCATCTCTTCTCTCCTATCTGTATTAAAAAATAATTTTTTCTAGATTTGGCTTCATTCACCATTTTCTGAGATGTTTTGGTATATTTGTTTAAAACCTTTCTAAAATTTATTGCTTCTTATTTCCTTTCCCGAAAAGTATGGTGTCATCATCAAACTATTGAAGGGTGGTGTTTGTTATGTCTTGTATAACATTGATCCCTTTAATCTCCTCTTATTCTTGTACTTTATTAATTGTCCTACAAAGTGCTTCTACCATAATTGTAAATAAAAAGGGGGAAATCGGATCCCCTTTTCTTAAACCTCTTGATATTTCAAAGTACCCTTCCAGGGATCCATTTACTAGTATTAAAAATTTGAGGCTGGATATACAACTATATATTAAACTGATCCATTGCTTGGTGAATCCAAATGCTTCCATACATTTACATAATAATAAGTCTACTTTTTCATAAGCTTTCTTGATGTCTAATGTTATCAACATGATGAACTTTAAATAGTGCTTAATTGAATGTATGATTTCTTGTGTAATTATTACTCCATCTAGGATGGATCTGCCCAACACAAGCCTTGTCTTGTCTTCTTAAATGATACAATGAAGTACTTTTTTTATCCTATTAGCTATAATTTTAAATGTTGTAATACAAAGTGGGATAGGTCTATAGTCATCCAACTCTTCTATTTTTTTTTTCTTTTTTAAAGATGAGTGTCATAAAAGTGTTATTGATCTCTTTCAAGATCCTACGTATGTTTCTCATACTTTCTAATGCTTTAGTCATTTCTCTTCCCAAGAAATGCTAGGATTTTTTAAAGAAGCATGCAGAAAAACCATTTGGTCCTAGGGCTTTATCTGAATGGAATTGATGTAAGGTTATTTCAACTTCAGTTATTGTGAATTTCTCTGTTAACATTTTATTCAATTCTTCTGTAATAATCTTTGGTAATTTTTTTAGTAAATATTTTTGTGAGTTTAGGTCAGTTGTTTAAATTTTTTTTGAAATACATTACCATTTCTTCAGCAATTTCTCTAAGATCTTCTATGATGTTTCTCATTACTCCTTTAATTTTAGTGATCCTATTAACATTTCTTCTCTTCTTTGTACTATTATGGAAGAATTTAGAATTCCTTTCTCCCTTAGACAACCAATTCTCTCTTGATTTTTTCTTCCAAAATATTTCTTCTTTTGTTAAAATATCTTCATAATTATAGAGTAGCTATTTTTCTTTAAGGTATTTACTTGGTCCATCCCATCTCTTATAACTTCTTTATTAAGAGAATCTAACTCTTCCTCTATCCTTTCTTTTTCGTTGAAAATATTTTTAAATTGATCTTTGTTCCACAGCAAAATTTTCTGTTTAATTATTTTTAATTTTGATGTAAAACAATACATCTTTGATCCTTCTATTTTTGGCTCCTTCCACCAATTTTCCAAAAGATAGAGGAAACCAGTGTCTTGTAACCATATTTTCTATAATTTAAAAGAACAGTTTCTTGGCTTTATTTCTACCTTTATCTCCGATTGGACTAGAAAATGAGTTGAACCCTCATTTGGTAATATGTTGGAGCTTAGTGTATTTTGGAATACAACTAAGTTGACTTTAAAGAAAAACCTATCTATTCTTTCTACTATTTGGCTGAAACCTTTTCTTCTATTGTTCCATGTATAGGTTCCATTTGCAGTTTTAATATCCATTAGATTATCGTTGTTGATCCATTCTCTAAAATCCCTTTGTGCTTGTGATTCAGTTTGAATTACCCCTCTTTTTTATAAGGAATCTATTATTGCATTGAAGTCACCTCTTAGAATGTAGGTAAAATTTGGGTTCTATCTAATATAGGTCTCAATTTTATTCCATACTTCTTTCCTCTTATTTTTCATTATTGGGGCATAGACATTGATAAGGAAAAACCTGGTTGAATTGCTAACATTCTTGACTCAAACTCCTTTCCAATTAGTATTTCTTATAATTTCTTCATACACAACCTTTCTTGGATCCCACAATATAGCCAGTCCTTCGGATGCCCCTTCTGGTAACACACTACTGATATTCCAGACACCTAACTTCTTACCATAGTTAATTACTTTTTTCTTGTTCAGTTTTGATTCTTGTATCATTAGTATTTATGATTTAAAATTAGATAAATTGCACTTTACCAAGGGCTTCTTGTTAGGGGCCCTAACATTCCATATAACAAGCTTGATTTTCCCTTCGGAAGGTCCTTCCCCTTCCCTGCAAAGTGTGGTGATTTTGGTTTGATCTTGGGTTGCACCTGCCCTCTCTCTTAGTTTATTGAGGGATTTTCTTCCTCTTGTTTTTAATTTTTTACCATAATCAGGGCTATCTTTATCTGGGCGGCTTAGTGTCAATCCTAATTTTACTACCTCCAACTATTGTACTTTGTATCATTATCTGTAGATAAAAAAGGCTTCAATCCCTTCTAGTTCCTTGGAGTCTAGATCCATAATTTCTTCTATTATCCTTTTCTTTTCCTTTCCCATTTCCCTAATCTCATCCTCATCGATCCCATTTAATCCTACCTTGGGTAATTTTAAGCCCATCATGTCATATACTTCTTCTAATTCTAGAGGAATTTATTCCTCTACTACTTCCTTGATTTCACCTTCCCCTATATTATCTATTTCTTTCTTCTTAGACTTCTTTTGAATTTCTCTTTTAGGGACTACTTTCTCTTAGTATGCTTTATCTAGTAAGGCTAATTGATTTCTTACTTTCTGATTTGATGATTTTACTCTCCCTTATTGGATTTATGTTATTCCACCTCCATGCATTGGAACCAAATCCTTGCCTTTCCTTGTTCTCCATTATTGAGAGGTGAATCATGTTGGGTTAAATTTTCTCGACTCTGCAAGGTTTCAATGGCACCTTTTCTCTTTGGTATGATGTATTCCTTGGAACAAACTTTTGCTTGGGAATATCATGAATGAACCTTCTTGAAATCATTCATTGCCCTAGGGGTACAATGTTTGTGCTTGTAGCAATCCTTGGAATTACCACACGGGTTTTATTCGCCCCTGTAGCAACCTAATTTTGTCTCAGCCGATTCATTTGCAGTTTTCATATTCTTTTAGTCCTTCGAGATTTGACTAACTGCCAATCATTATTTGCAGAAGGTTTAGCAGGGAACCAATGTCTCGTGCTTTGCGTATATTCATATTGTCGCATTCTTTGCTTATCTAGAGCATAGCATTTGTATTAATAATTTATTTGATTTTCTATAACTACACCACTAAATTTGAATATATGAATCCCAAAAAAAAAGAATTAAAAAAATTATAAAATATCTTTAAATAAATAATAACATATATAAACATCTTTTTCCAAATCAAATATCAATTTTGAAATAAATATCAAATTATAATATTTATTTAAAATTTAATTATAATGAATCAAAAAATTTAATTAAAAATGAAGAATTTAAATCTTACAAAAGATCACAATCTTTAAACATAAAATTATATACCAATAAATTTAATAAAAATTATTAATTTAAATCTTTAAACACAAAATTATATGAACTACTATAAAATTAACAATGTTGTCCATATTAGTGAGAATTTTCATAAAGGAAAGAATGAGAGATGACAATTAATAGTTTGGAGTTGGAATTAATGTAGGAGGTATGAAATTGTCAAAAGTGGTCTCTAGTAAAAGATGTCCTTTCACCTAAATTAAGTCATCAATTTTTGAATTGATGTTGAAACTTTAAATATGTTTTGTTTTGTTGTTTAAACTTAAGGGGTTGTTGTAGGTCTCTTCTTAAATTTTTTAAACTACTTCCAATTACTTATCTATAATTGAATAATCTCTCTTTTAGAAGAATTACACACCACCATGTGCTAGGGGGGGCAATTAATCTAGAAGATGACTCCATAGACTCCTAGTGATATTTTTGTTTTGTTCTACCTCTATTTTTTCTATTTCTATGGAGTTAGTGATTAAGAATTGTGTTAAGATAGAGGGGCCACTAGTTAGAATGTTTTGATGAATTTGTTTTTAGGTATGATAATAATTGTGAAAAGTAGAGATATCAAATTTTAGAAAGATCTGATTTTTCTTATTGATATTGATAAAGTTGAATAGTTTTTCTAATTAAATTTTACAAATTCTAATTACTAGGATATAAGTGGGCTTTATATAAGTCTATGCGAAATTTATTAATATATCTTTTAGTTATTATGTTTTTTATAGTTTTTTTTAAAGTTGATAATGAGAAGTCAAATTGTGCATGAAGTGGATGTGGGCTCTTCCCTTATTGATAATGAAGAAGTGAATTTGGAGAAATGTTGAAGTTTGAATTAAAGGAGACAAAGTCTTTTATTTGTAATTTTTTAAAGAATAATTGTTCTTGGAAATTTGACTCAATAAAAAAAAAGTGTTTAAAATATGTTTTATTGAAAAAGTTTTAATGTGTTTTAAGTATTTATTAGTTAATTCCTGGTTATTTGCATGTATATGTTAGTGGACATGAATAATTTAGATGATCTTTTTAGTTATAAATGTAAGTAAATATAAAAGTTAGTAGATTATTTAGGATATCAATTTTCCACAATTTATAATAGTTCTTATTATTGTTTCTAAATCAACTCTGTATGTGTTTGTAAATGCAAACTAAACACACCATAGAATTTAGAAATAACAATACAAATCATAGAATTATTTATTATTAAAAATATTTTTAATAATAAAAATAATAAATACATAAAATTGAAAATAATAAACATATAATAAAATATTATATATTCTATTTAGTTTTTTAATTATTAAATACTATATTTCCTTTTATAATTCTAAATATCTTTTAAATATTTAAAATTAATATAAGAATATATAATGTATTTTCAATAAACCCAAAATTATAATACATATCCTCAACCACACTAATAAACAAATGAGCTAATAAATTTGTAACATCATTTAAAATTGAACATCACCAATTCAAAATAAATATATTATATTACATTTTTATATGTTAAAATAAATAATCTAGATTAAATTTTTATTCTTATATTACTGTTGTTTTAATAAAAAAATATTACCAACTCAAAATAAATAAATTGAATTGAATTTTTATTTCTCAAATAAAACTAAAAATTGATTTTCCATGAAGACAACTTAAGAATGCACTACATTAAGTGGTGAAGCAACTGATATTGTTAAATTTTAAAAAACAAGATAGGTGTGACCGGGGTTTAAACCTACCATACTTTACTTTTTTTTATTAAAATAATGAAAAAATTTACAATTAGAAAGGCAACTAATACTTTAGTTTCTTTAACTACATTGGCTTAGGAGGTGTGCTCATTAAAAATATTAAAAATACATTGAAGAAATGTCAATAAATCTATTCTCCATAGAAGCATTTAAAATAGAAAAATAAATAAATGTTTCCATGAGCTAGTGACCTTCATCTTCCTAATTACAAACAGGTTTTGAGTGACTTGTAATAATGACATTTACTATTTATATTTCTAAGTGTGTTTTCCATTATTCCAACATATCTTGAAAGAAAAGGAACATAGAAAATAAAAAAAATTATAAATATTTTATAGATTTTTAAAATTAAAGAAAAGTTGTATTAAGTGTATTGTTAGTATATGAACATAAAGATTTCATGAATAAAAAGTAATTAAAAGGAAAAATATCTCAATCGTAAGTTTAAAGTTAGTATAAGTCAGTAGAAGACTTAAACATACAATCATTAAATAGATCGAACAAATTTATATTGACAAACATAAATATACAATTAGTAACGTCCAATGAAGTGCAAAATTCAATCTTGGAACGTGTGGGGATTAACCCTCCTAGCACGCAAATACCACGCCAAACAAACTATATAGATAAATCATAATGATGTTATTATGCTCCAAGAAGTGAAAGTTGGTGCAATATGTTTAGATGTTGCCCCTGCCTCTATTTGGTCTGAGGACCATTTCATGCATGCCAAACATATAGATGGTAGTGGTGGTGAAATTTTGGGCCTTACTCTGTGGATTAGTAAACACATTGTTGTGTCTAAATTTTATCCCAAGAACCATTGTATTTGTGCTATTGTTTTTATCAAGGATATGCTTGTGGGGTTTTGCTCTATTTATGCTCCTAATTATGTTGTTGATATAATTATACTTTGGGATTTGATGATATCCTCTCTCCCTAACATTGAATGGGTTTTGGGAGGAGATTTTAATATGGTGGAGTAGCCTACTAATCAAATTTGGGACCCCCTTACTCGATTGACTAATGATGAGTTTGAAGCTTGCACCTTAACCTGAAACTTCCTTGGTATTCATGATCCACTTCTTGGTAAATTTAACCTCCAAATGCCTCACTGGTACACTTGGAGAAATTGTCATGAGGGAACCTCAAGGAAATTGATTCGGTTGGACTGCTTTTATATCTCGTCTAGTTGCCCCATTCTTCCATCCCAAGAGGGGCTTCTTGTCACTTTAGACCTCTTTACCAATTTATTTGATCACCTTCCAATCTCCACCACTTTTTCTTTTTCAAACTCCACCACCATTTCCAATGATCTCCCTTTCAAATTAAATGTTATGCATCTCAAGAAATAGGATTGCATTGATAGCCTCCTTGCAATTTGGAATATTGAGCCAAAACCAACACATGATAGTTGGATTGGATGGTGGGAAATAATGATTTCTAAATGCACAAAATTCCTTCGAGACTATGGTAGGAGGGTTGCAACAAAACATTGCATACTTGATAAATCCCTCAAAGGGCAGATGAAACACGGGCGTCCACTTTTGGACTACAATCTCTATAATATCTCCTTAAAGTAGTTTATGGTTAACACTGAAAATATGTTGCACAAAATGGTTGTGTACATAGGTAGAGGAGCTCAAATTTTAACATGACTATAGTGGACTAAAGATGGAGATTGGGGATCCAATTTTTTATTTCTATGCCTTCAACACAAGCATGAGATCGAGCACATTCTTGATATCAAAGCTGCTGATGGAAATTGAAAACCAACCAATCTAATATCATGCATACCTTTTATGAGCACATCAAGAAACTTTTACAAATGACCTTAAAGACAATATTCTTTTACTCATTCTTGAAGATAGTATTGCTAGTTGAATCCCTAAGAAAATAGACCTTAAACGTAGCGTATATATTGATCATATTCTTTCAATAGAGGGATTTGATGAAGTCTTCCATTGCCCGGCCTTGGAAAAGAGCCCAGGGATTGACATATTGCTGATAGAATTTAATAGAGCCCTTTGGCCCCACATTCACAATGATTTTTATAATGTTTATCTAGAAGGAATTGAAACTAGCTCTTTGGGAAATACTATTAATCAAGGGCTTATTAAACTTATCCCTCAATGTAAAGATGAGGACATTGTTAATGGATGGAGACCTATAACTCTTCTTAATTTCTCTTACAAAATTATTGCGAAAGCTCTAGCATGAAGAATTAAATATGTTTCCCAAGAAATTGTTCGCCTAAAACAAATCAGATTTCTAGGAGAATGATTTATTTTAGATAACCTTGTCCTTGCTTGGGAGAAGGTTGAATGGACCCAACAATCTTCTCAAGATGCACTCATTATTAAGTTGGACTTTGACAAAGTCTATGATCCTATTTGTTTTCCCTTTAATATTCTTAAAATGCTATCTTGGCTTGGCTTTGGCCCTAAACTTTGTGTAGACCTTATGGAAAGACATATTGTGAATTAGTGTCAAAACACATAGTCATTCAATGTTTCCTGAGTATACAGTATCGCCTGAGTGTTTAGCATTTCCTGAGTGTTTAGAATCACCCGAGTCTTCAGCATCGCCTGAGTGACAGTTTATTACCCGAGTAGTCTTTTGGACCCAAGTGACAGTTTGAAGCCGACTTTGCATATATTGTTAAATATAATTTTGTTTATTGCAAGCTGACTTACAGAGTTATTTTTTGGATAAAGATATATATGTAAGATAGTTTGTTTTATCCAACATGATTATGTGAAGAGTATATGAGTAAGAAAAGAATAAGTATGAATGTATGCATAAGGCATGCGAATGGCAGTTTGATTTAAGTGCATAAGCATTCAGGACAACAAAGTCTCATCTATCACATTAAGGTGATCAGTTATATTCAAAAGGATCTTATTCAATAATCACAGTTGCACAGAGAAGATCATCAACTGGTTCATTCTCACAGGTGGATAATCAAAATCCTTTAACAAGGCGGACCTAACAATCCTTTCTTTAAAATCTCTTAACAGAGTTGCATTACTTATTTTACTGTACAAAATCCTTTAACAAGGTGGACCTAACAGTCATTCTTGTGCTCCTAACAGGGCAGACCATCAAAAGTGGTCATTATAAGCTCTAACAGGATAAATTTATACTACAGTACTAAATCTTGTGGGTATTATCCCCACCCCAGTTTTACTTTCTTTTGGAAGTTTTTTGGGTAACCAAATATTGTGTTATGTATTTTGTATGATTCTTTACTTTCAAGTTATATTCATGCAAAAAAATAAGTTAATCTAATTGTGGATTAAAAGGATTAAGTTTTATTGGTTCCTAATTCACCCNCCCCCCCCCCCCCCTTAGTCACTGGGCACGTCATATAATTCCAACAATTGGTATCAGAGCGGTGGTTCTCTTATCAGAAGTTTAACAGCTTGAGAAAAGATCATAGGATATGGAAACATACAGATTGGAGAAAGCCATTGAGAAGGAAAATATAGATCTTAAAGTGGCCATGGATTGGATCATAATACTTAAGGAGCAGCTCTCTCTTTCCCTAAAGAGAAGAAAAGAATTAGTAGTGCAGATGAATGACAAGAACTATATAGAAGAAAAAATTGAAGAATTTTGTAAACATAGAAGCTCAGAAGAAGTTGATGCAGCCATTGAAGATTTTCTTGCAAAGAATCTCACTTTACATGAAGAAGTCAAAAAGTTGAAAAGAGAGCAGGAAGTTCACTCAATAAAAATGTGTGAGTTCATGGAACTGAAGAAGAAAGCAGAATATGACAGAAATAAAGCACAATAAGACAAAGTACTATTGAGTACAAGATTAGAGGAAAAAGGAAATGAAATCCTACACTTGTCACTTCAAAAAACTGATTTGGTAAGTCAACTCAACAATGCAACACAAGAAGTTGCCAATCTAAGGACAGAAAATGAAAGACTGCAGAGTGATCTCAATACTAAAAAGAAAACAAATGAAAGTATGATGAATTCACAAACTAGCACAGATCAGGTTACAAAACTCAGACATCATGGACAGAATGGATTAGGTTATATTGAACAAGGTGAATCCTCACAACAAGGAGCTCAAAAGAAAAAACCTACATGCAACCATTGTGGTAAGTCAGGGCATACATCAAATAAATGTTGGAGCAATGGAAAGTCAAGATTCAATGGTAAATGCTACAGTTGCAACAAACATGGACATAGAGCAAGTGAATGCAAAGAGAAACCTAAGTTTGAAGGAAAATGCTACAAATGCAACAAACAAGGTCATAAATCTTCCGAGTGCAGAACTAAGAAATGGAATCCTGCTGGACAATTAGCCAAGGCAATTTTTGGTTGGGATTACAACACTTGGTATAGATGTTGTCACTATGGTGAATATGGACACATTGGTACAAATTGTATGAAGAATCACTTCAAAAAAAGAGATCCTACTAAGAGATGTTATGTGTGTAAGCAACTCGGTCATCTAATAAAGAACTGTATGAACAGAGAAAAAGTTGATACTGGTTTTGAGAATGGAAAAGCCAAAATCTCTGAAATCATAACTCAGATGAGAAAGCAATGGGTAAGGAAATCCTCAGATAATTCAGATCAAAGCAATGAAGGATCTAATGACACCCAGAACAGTAAGATGGGTGGATCTATCATTACAGAACATGAAAGTAAGGAGATGATTGGAACTGTGCAATACAAGCCATCCTACATCAGTTACAGATAAGAAATATAGTCCATATCCACATATTGATGCATGAGGATATATTATAGTTCAAACCTGAGTTAGAATGTTAGGTACACCTAAGTCATTTTAGCTCACTCGAGCTGAGTTGGGCAGTATTGATAATTGGAAAGTTAGTTTCACCCGAGCTTCCGAGTGAATCTCAGAGAAACACCTGAGTCACACCAGCTACTATGTATAAAGCATTTAATGAAATACTCTAACAGTTGAAAATATCTTATAAATGAAGGATTGTAAAGAGTATTGCTTACAAAGCTTTCAGTTTATAAGTCAATTTAGAGCCCTTAGCAATTCAATGCGAATTTGTGATTGAAAGCGGAGTTTGATCATTTCGTCCAAGAAATATGGCATCCACTTCCAACAACAAGGTTAAGAAAGGTTCTAAGATGCTAGTAAGGAATGCAATTTGTGATCCTTTGGTGTTTAGGCTTCATTTGGTAGTTGCAGAGGAGATAGATCCAGTGGGAGCTCATTCTCTAATTCCTCCAAGAGTGTTACTGGTTAACAACATTCACAACTTCTATCACTACAACATACAAGAGCTTGAAACCAGTGAGATGAATCAAGCATATGATAAATTATGTACCAACCGGAGTCTGAATCCCGAGCATAAGCACCTTGAAACCAAGGGTTTGACACACATCATGCACATGCCGAGGGATTTTCAGACAAAATGGATGAGATATGTTCTTAGTCATGTCCATGACATGCAACTATGGTTGGAACATCCTGTGAAGATTACTAAGTAGATAATTCACCATGTCACTGGGTTCCCTATGCTAGATAAGCCAAAAGATACCAAAACCCTAACCAGGGATGAACTATCTAAGTTAACTCTTGCCGAGTGGGACGACAGAGGCATGAGACTTAACAGAGCAACTGATATGGATTTGAAATTTGGCATTCATGTTATAGCCCACAAGATATGTGGCTCGAACAGACCCAACAGTGTTGCATGCGAAGCTGTTGACCTAGCATACAAAGTAGTAAAGAAGAATCTAGTATTTGACCTAGCAAAATTGCAACTCACTCAGTTGAGAAAGAATATGGAAAGAATTTGAGTATCCAAAACCAATTCATGTAATTTTGGTTCTCTTCTAATCTGTATACTCTTTTACGATGAGAAGCTCTTTCCCTCCAAAGTAATAGTAGCGTGGAAGAAGGATAGACCAATTATCCATCAAATTAATGAATTCATAGCTGAGTTAGGAGATATATTTGATAGAATTATGGATGAATACTTTAAGAGTTTCAAACAAAAGATGTAGAGTAGATATAGAATTCCCAAACAACTAGTTGAGAAGTACAAAGATGAAATATGTTTTCTAGTTGATTGTGATAAGGTTTATATACAAGCATTAAAGCCTAGGGTTGCATGGGTAAAACCCCTGTCATATGAAGTTAACAAAGATGACACAAAAGATATCATAGAGGCTCTTGTGAATGAACCTGTCAATCCAAAGGCACCTTACTTTGGAACATATGATGAAGCAAAGAGTAGGATATCTTTGGAGATTGAGATTCCTAAGATATTGAAAAGAGGAAGGAAGAAACTTGATACATCCAAGAAGAAGTATGGCAAGACCTCCGACTCTCCTACCATCTCTGAGAGTAAAGAGGACACAGTTAAGATAGAGGATGTTGAATCTGAAAAGGAAGAAATTGATATTAAACCTCCATAGAAGAAGTGGAAGACAACACCTAAACAGAAAAAGGCAAAAGGCAGTACTCCTGTTGTCACCTTGAGGAGATCAAGGAGAAAACTTATACTAAGTGATGATGAGGATGATGATGAAGAAGATAATACTGTGGTCTTCACTAAACCAACACCCACACTTGATCAGAATATTAAATACCTTAAAGAAGGAAGAGCCATGAGTTCTTTAAAGTCACTGAATTATGCTTCTAGGTCAGAAGAAGAAAAGAAGAAGATTGTGCAAGCAGCGGTGGAGAAGATGGCAAAGTGGAAATATGACCCTTCCGAGTTGAAGAGTTATATGAATGAAGACCTATTTAAGGAAGTATCTATTCCCTAGATGAATGCAGTACAAATTGAAAAAGATATAAGGGAACATACATTGAAGCGGGTCATGCCTGCAATGAAAGGCAAAGAAGTAAAAGAGGCCTTGAGAAAATATCAGAATAATCACACCCCCATATTTAGGGCATTCCAAATATTGAACAAGAACATAGAAGATGTAGCTCAGCATGCCACATTAGTGTGGAAATCAATATTTGAGATAACAAAAGGTAATGTGAAGGAAGAAGTATCGAGTACAGACCCTCCAGCACAGGAAAATGATGATACACTACCCGAGGTACATACTATTGAAGAATCCAATGCAAAGTAGATTGCAATTGAGGTAATGACATCATTACCCCAATCTCGTATATAAAATATAGTACCTCCAAGCAAAGAAAGGTTGTAGAATCCACATCTAAACAGACAAAGACCGAGCAATAGGATCCTATTACTACTAAGACATGCACACCCGAGTTGCAGAAAGACAAGGTAGATATTTCTACTACTAATATTGATTCATGTCAGTAAATATTGATCCAACAATTGGTATTGTAAAGGTCAATGACCTAATTGGATTCAATATTGAAGCAAAGGATGAGGTAGGTAAAGGTAAGGAAATTGGTCCTTCACTAAGTCCTAAGACAAAGGCAGAAATTACTGATGAGATAGATATAGATAAAGAAATTATGATTCCTAATTGGGATCTATCCAGTCTATCTATAGAGAAAATGGATATTTTTGGAGAACTGTGGAAGAAAAGAGCTACACAGAAAAACCTTCGAAAGGAAAGACAAAGGAATAAAGTACTTGAAGATGTCAAAGGCATATTTGTAGATGCATTTTAGATTGAAGTCAATGAGAGTGACTCAATAATGGACCAACTTGTTGACATTTTCCACAAGTTCAACACATATATGAATGGTCAGGAGAAGTTACTTGAGAAGGCAGAGAAGAAATTTGAGAACAGGGTTCTAGAAAACATTGCAAAGAATATTGCAATTGACCAGGTGCAGCTTACAAAGATCATCAGCACTCTAGAAACCATTGTGAAAAATGTGGTAGCACTATTTGTAAAGTTGAGTGACTCCTCTAACTTTACTATGGAAATCAAGAACAAGTTAGTAAAGATCAATGTAGACATGAAGGAAAGTGTAAGGCAGTTAGCACTTGACCCGAGCACCAGTTCTGCTCACTTCATGAAAATCAAGTATCTTACTGATCTACAGGCTAAATTGTTGAGAAAAGAAGAAAGGACCAGAGAATCTCTTACAACAATCCAGAGCCAACTTCTACCACACATGGATGGAATGCAGAAACACATAACACATGCTAAGACACTCATTCATGACAACAACTTCTCACTTGCCGAGCTAATGATAGAGTTGTCTGCAGAGCTACAAGTTGAATTGCACATCATGAAGGTGCTACAGGATAATTGGGACAACACTCTATCTCAAATTTTAAAGGTACATAGTGATTTCCTATCCTACTTCGCAATAACATTGTAAATATCACTTTTTGGCATTCCTATCAAAAACAAGGGGGAAATATCATTATATTGTAATAAAGAGAACATATGTACAGTGATTATATATTTTTGAAAAACAAAAAAATAGTGTCAAAATCATAGCAGATAGATAGGGGGAGTTTTGACATATCAGATACATAATTCAATGATAAGTGTTTTTTTACTAATGCCAAAGGGGGAGATTGTAGACCTTATGACAAGAAATATTATCAACTAGTGTCAAAACACTTAGTCATTCAGTGTTTCCCAAGTATAAAATGTTGCATGAGTGTTCAATATCACCCAATTGTTTAGCATGACATGAGTGTTCAGCATCGCCCGAGTGGCAGTTTATCACCCAAGTAGTATTTTGGACCCGAGTGATAGTTTAAAGTCGACTATGCATATATTGTTAAATATAATTTTGTTTATTGCAAGCTGACTTACAGAGTTATTTGTTGGATAAAGATATATATGTAAGATAATTGTATGCACCCTAAAATGGTCGACTAGACTATGGGCCCCATTCTTCAATTTATCAAATGACAAAATCAATTTATCGATTCCTGAATCAATGCTTTGCAACATTTTCAATTCAAATCAATTTCCTTGATCAAATTGTAATTAATTCAATTATTTCAATATTTCCTAAGGTTTGATCATTTCATCAATTATCTTATTTAATTAAAAGAAAACAATCCCTTTTTATTAAATAAAATAATCTTATTTAATTAAAATCACTTTTAATTAAATAATTTTATCTTATTTAATTAAAATCTCTCTTAATTAAATAATCTTATCTTATTTAATTAAAATCTCCCTTTTAATTAAATAAAATAATATTATTTAATTAAAAGAAAATCCCTCCTTTAATTAAATAAAATCCCCACTTAAATCCCTCTTTGTGTTGAAAAAAAGGAAATAAATTAAATAAAAATAAATAAAGCTCCTTTTTCTTCACACATATTCTTAAGTGGTGGGTTTTTTGCCTCTTAATCATAGCCTTTGATTTTGCCTTTTGAAGATATGAGTACATGGATCAACCAAGATTTAATCTCCACCATTGCTCATTTCCTTTTACCTCTTAATCTCTACGGCCCATTGCTCTTTAAAAGGAAACCTCTCCTTCTCATTTGGATAATCAAGATATACACTTTTACACTATTATTATGTTGCAGGTTTAGAGAGAGATCTTGGAGGAAAGTTTGAGCATTTGAGCTTGAACCATACAACTTCTCTTCTTCTTGTCTTCTTCTCTCATGCATTCATGTCAATCCATTTAGAGTAGATTCATGTTAATTTAGATTCATATTTCCTTTCAATAGATTAATCTTGCATATTTTCTTCATAGATTAATTTGCATATTTCCTTTCATGCATTGTTATCATATAGACTAGTTTCCTTTCATGCATTGTTATCATATAGAATAGCTTTCATTCTCATTTGCAATGCATATTTGGTGATCATGGAGACTAGCATTCTTTCTTTTCCTATTTGAATCTCTCATTTCATGGTGTACTTGCATGAGCATAAACTAGGTCTAAACTGAGGGCCTTCATCACAAACCCTTGCACTCCATGAATAGGGAGCTATGAGTCACCATTTCAGACCTCATTCTTAATAAATCTTGAATATAATGTCTTATAGAAGTGTGTCACATTTTAAGCACACATTT
Organism: Thuja plicata; assembly: GCA_018584345.1. Taxonomy (NCBI): domain Eukaryota; kingdom Viridiplantae; phylum Streptophyta; class Pinopsida; order Cupressales; family Cupressaceae; genus Thuja; species Thuja plicata. Next base: position 938,424 of record MU224964.1, on the reverse strand, counting down.
TTGGCACCCACCGTGGGGCAACCCACCTTTACATGATGGTTTTGGTTATTTTTGGAGCTAACCCCACCTTGTGCAGATTTGCATGGAGATGAAAATGCTAGATTTTCAAAGATTTGATCATATCTTCCAAACAGCTTGGTGTTTCGGTCTAAAATTTGTTTTGCAGGTTTGCGAAATATCACAGACGCTTCAGTAAAAATTTTAGAATTTTTTGAGCTATTGTAAAAATTTTATAATTTTTTCTTTATTTTTCATAAAACATTAATTTTCGATGCAAAAAAGCATATTTTTTGGAAATTATTACATTTTTGGAAAGGTCTTTAAATTATACAAGTGGTCCATTTTTTGTGTTTTAAATTTGGATGCAATATCATAGTTCATTTGGTCAATTTATGAAAACTAGTCTATTTTGGGAAAATGGCTCCCTAGGGCACAAATGAAGAGATTTTTTAAAAATTCTGGCATTTTTGGAAAGCTCTCTATGTTTTAATAGGGGTCTCTTTTCTGTATTTAGGGTTTGGGATCTGAATTCATGTCATATAGGTCCAATCTTGTTGACTAGGTCAAAAAATCAAAATTTTAAAAAAGGGCATTTAATGATTAACTTGCACTTTTTTTTCACATGGTTCAATGCATGATATGAGTTGTCATTTAGATTATTTTTTGGTTATTATTGCTCCTAACAATTGATTTTCATATCTAACCACTAATGTTTGATGTTTTTTGTTTGTTGTTTGCTGTGTTTTTCTGATTTTTATTTATGAAACAGCTTAATATGTAGTTTGCAGGACGTTGAAAAGAAGACTCAAATAAAGACTACTAACGAATCATTTTGCAATTTTCCTTGATCGATAGCATACTAAACTTTGTTCTTGCATTTCACTTTGTTTTATTACAATAGGAACCCACATGCAAGACTTCCAAAATGAGCTTCTATTTTGGTATTTTAGGAATGGCAATGATGTTAGGAAACTATGCTCTCGCCCTTTTGGGATGATCAAAAATCTAGAAGCATTGTTGTCATTTTATTATGTGTTTTAAGTGTCTTTTAGATTGTAATCCTAAGGGTTATATGAACGTATCCTCTCCCCTTGCCTTTGTGGATCTTGGGTGTAAGAGAAACTCGTATAATTCTTTTAGCATGGCTACCTCCCAAGTGCTTTAATAGAGCCAGTGAGAGTAGATTGCCCAACCGGTAATAGGATAAAGCCAAGCCCTTCCAAACCGGTATATAAAAAATGTCATTGTGATTAGTCTCACAGTGGACACATGTGAATTCGTTATGGCAACCAAAATCTCCTCTAGTACTCTAGTGGTGCGTTAAAGTCCCTACATTGTTAAGGTGAAAACCTTGCTTTGAAATGATTGGGAGAGCCCCCTTAATTGAGAAAATGACTTGATCACAACCACTTGAACGGATGCCTTGACTAAAAACTTTGTTTTAGTGACCAAAAACCCTCTATCCATTGGCGCAGAAGGTCAGAGACTAACTAAGACATCCCACAATTTCACAGCTCTTAGTAGAGATAAAGGTCCTTTGGGAAGTGATTCCCTTGGGATTCAAAGTTTGATGTACCTAAGAAGTGAGTGCACTATAAGGAGGATCTCGTGCCTCCAAGCTTCTAATTTGTCCCGCTATGAGTAGATGTGGCTAAACTTCGGTTCAAGTGGGAATTCAACATATATTGCCCTGGCTTACCTAGGTTGTGGAGTGACTATTCTATTTACAACAAACAATCTTCTTAATGTGTCTTGCGTGAGTGAAACATCAAAACATACACCAAACATCAAGACAAACATCAAAACGATCAACAAATTTGCATTCTTAAGTGTCAAACTGTCAACTTGCCCAATTTTCTATCCTGTCACTTTCAATCTTCCTTGGTTGATCCAGATCAGTTTAAGTCACTTACCTCACTGTTAGAAGCTTGTTTACACTTTGGATTCTTGCGTTTTCACCTCTTGAACTAGTAATCATTGATTTCACAAGTGACCTTACTTGGAGTTGGTGAGTTAGAAACCATCCTTATTGAGAAGATAAACCTTTAGATTCTTTGATAACACGCTTGGAGAGTTTTGGTAATCTCTTGTCCATTGACTTTCATACAAATTCAATTTCAATCAATATAACTTGGGTAAATCATCCTCCTGATCCATATGTGTTAGGGTATTCACCCGTTCATTGGGCACCTCTGTGGCAGTGTTGGTTTACACCTCTTGCAAAATTCTATCTTATCACCTCTCTTTTGGACAAGTGAATGCCTTTACTATCCTAGTTTGGTACCAATGTTTCTTAGGGTCATCCTATCACCTAGTACCTTTTCTTTCATGCCAGCTACAACAAGATATCAAGTAGATCAAGGAAAATGACCTCAAGTAGTCTTTAACCAATTACCCTTAGTTCAAACTCAGCAAAAACATTAGGGAAACGAACCTGTATTTGATCAATCACCCAGGAACAACTCAGAAGTTTGGTTTGATCCCAAGAGTCACCTTAGTGAGTTGGGTACACCCTTAGCATCTTCTCACTTGGATATGGATATGAGTTACACAATGAATCGACAAGAGAGGGAAGACATGGATAAACGCCTTGATGACATATTTGCAAAACATAGAGATACCATTTTGTTTGGCGGTTCCTCTCGTGACAGTTGACCAACTTCACCCTTTATCTCAACTAGATATCTAGATGCACACCAAAGAGCTGAGAGAGGTAAGAGGCAAGCCTATCAAGATGAGCAATCACAACATGAAAACCAAGAGGATGAACTTTATGACACTCACGTAAATGCAACATACACCAATAATTTGTTTCGACATTCAAGACCAAGTTCACCACTCAAAACATCTTCAAGATACACAAGTGAAAGACTTAAGAGAATTGAGCATGAAAAGAAAGCCTTCCTAGATGAACAAGCTAAAAAGGAAGAGAAATTTAGACTCCTAGATTTGGAGAGACAAACCTTTTTGGAAATAGAAAAGAAATCTCTCCAGGAGGAGCAAGATAGACTCTTGGCTCAGCGACTTAATGACCAATTTAATAACATGTGTGTTAGTGGTGGAAACAACTCTCCTCCATCCACTCCTCCTGAGACTCCACAAAGTGGAAGACATTCAGGGATGCCATCACGATCTCCTAGCCCTAGAGGAAGAAGGGTTTCAAGACATAATCATTATAGGAGACGAACACCTCCTAGGAACTCAAAACAACCTTCACAACATGCTCATCATGGTTCGCAATATGGGGGTAGTAGCTCGAGTTTTGACCTCAGCTCCCAAGACTTCATGAAAATGCAACAAGAACCACTCTTCTAACAGTATGTGGAGAAATATTTAGAGCAAAACAAAGACAAGTTCCTAGAGAGTTTAATCAACAAAGGTGCTAGAGTCCCCTACAACTTTGATGTGGGCAAGAAGATTAAGAAGCAAGGCCCATCTCAAGAAGAGGAGATCAAACAACTTAATAATATGATGGAAAAGATGTTAGCACCCAAGAATTCATTCTCACTTGATTCAATTTGTCCTAATCCTTTTGAAAAAAGTGTTAACATGAAAGAATTTCCCCAGAAAGGTTGAGATCCCTCAATATGACAAGTATGATGGAAATGGAGATCCACATGAACACGTGCGCCAATTTTATACCACAAATTTTGAGTTCCATCAAGATGACTCGTACCTCATGAGATTGTTCCCAAGAAGTCTTAAGGGTCAAGCAATGGAATGGTTTACCAACATAACTCCTCTCATCAAGACTTTCAAAGAGCTTGTCCACAGATTTGTTCAACACTTTGCGTACAATCTTTCAAGATCTATCACCATGTTGGACTTATGCAAATTAAAGAAAAATCAAGGGGAATCCTTTATCACTTTCTTGCAAAGGTGGAGACGATAATGCTCTCGCTACTCTAGAACTATTCCTGAAAATGAAAAGGTTGACATCCTTGTTAGCAACTTGGTTCTCGAAATACGGTATGAAGTTAAGAAGATGGTTTTTGATTCCTTTGACACCATGGTTGAAACCACATGTAGGATTGAGGATGTTTTGAAAGAAAAAGGAATTTTGACCAAACATGGAAACAACAACAACAACAACAATGATCAAAACGACAACAACTCTAACAAGGATAAAGGAAAGAACTCACACTGGAATAGGAACAAACAAGTGGTCAATGATGGAGTTGTGGACTCCTCTCAACCCAAAGATCAAACTATGGTCCACTTGTCTAGTGTTGTTCAAGATATGAAACTCAATACATCTAATCAACAAGAGAGCAAGCCAAGATACCAAGATAGGCCTAAGAAAGAAAGACGTCAATTTTCAAAATTTGGTGACTCATATGAGGATGTATTGAAAATGCTCATTGCCAACAACCTTGCACATCCTCAAGATACCGTGAAAAATTATATACCTAATGTTAAGCCACATTGGTGGGATGAGAAAGCCTTTTGTAAGTTTCACAATGGTATTGGACATGACATTGAAAACTGCTGGAAACTCAAGCATATTATTCAAGATCTCATTGAAAATGGAAAACTTAAGATAGATGGATTGAACACCAACGCCGATCATAAGGCATTCAAAGAATCATTGCCCAAGTATGAAAAGGGGGAAACCTCTATAGCTAAGAATGGAAAATCTGAGATCAATTACACTTACACAGATGCGGAGAATACTATCAACATGCTTGAATTTGTAGAAGAAAATGTCAACATGATGAGGGGTAAATATCCCTATGGTTATGATCTAGACGTGGACTCTCCTCCTATCTTTGATGAAGAACCTGTCATGGTGCTAAGGGGTCCTAACTCTAGAGCGTCCACACAAACATTCAATGTTGCCACACGAAGTCAATGTCCTGTTGTCATTAGAGGACCCAATTCAAGTCAACTGAGTAAACCTAAGAAAGTAGCATCCAAGAATGTCACCTCAAAACCAACAGTCAATCCTAAGTTGAGCTATAACCTTGTTGATCAGTTGCAAAGAACCCTAGCTCAGATTTTGATCTTTGAGCTCTTAGAGTTGTCTCCGAGACAAAAGCAAGTCCTTGAGGATGCTTTGCGCATGGCAAATGTCCCCAAAAAATTAGATGTCGATCAATTCCAGAACATGGTTAACCACATTGCTATCCCTCATTACCTTAGATGTTTGGAGGATGACAATAAATATTTGAGCCACCCACACAATCTTTCTCTTCATATTGAGGTCATGATCCACAAAACCCGTGTTAGGTGCATGTTGATAAACGGGGGTGTTGGGCTTAATATATGTTCCTTTAGTATTTTAAAAGAGTTGGGTTATTCAGAAAAAGTTATAGATACTAGGAAAAGGATCACCATCAAAGCCTATAATAAGGCGAAAAGAAGTTCCAAGGGGTTGGCCAGCCTTCCTGTTAGGATTGGCCCTGTTGAAAAAGACATTTTATTTCAAATAGTTGATGCTGGTCCCCTTGCATAGAATATCTTACTTGGTAAGTCATGGATCCACGATATGCAAGTGGTGTTGTCTACCTATCATCAGTGTGTTAAGTTCCCCTACAATGGAATAGAGATTTGTATACCTGAGGATAACACTTTATCTGTTAACTCAATTTCAGAAGAAACTCATGTTCCTCTCAATAGAGAAGAAAAAGACTTTGATGAAACCTTAGCTGAATGTAAAGACAAGCTCACGTCAGTAGACCTTGGCATGGGGGGTATCAACTCAACTCTCTCACAACATTACCAATTTCACCTTGGTCTTATGGCAAGCCTTCACAAAAAAATAGACCCTCCTCTTCAACTATAACTTTATTTGGTACGCTTGTAGAGTCATCGGTGCCTATTCAAGATGAGAAAGAAGAGACATTTGTTAGAGACTGGATCTATAGAGAAGAGAAATATATGCACAATGAGAACTTATCTCCCTCTCCTAAGGCTTATGGACGAGGGTATACTTTTTTCAGACATATGGTCTATCTCGGACATGGCCCTCTTAATCACAGACTGGATGCTAGAGCCGAACCACTTGATCATGCTCTTTTTGGATGCAAATGTAAGAATCCAGTTGGCCTAGGCTTTGCGAATCAAAACAAGCACACTACGCCTATCCTTGATAAGTCAGATAGTGAAGATGAACCAGAATACGTACCTAGTTTGACAAATCAACAAGACAAGTGTGAAGATTGGGTCCCTTCCACTAAACTCCTCAGGGGAGATTCAGATATTCTAGTCGCTCATGCGTCAGTTGCAACTTTAGAACAAGAATCAGATGTAGAAGATCCTTTCCGAGAACGTCAACAAAAGAATCTTTTTTATTTAAAGGAAAGAGAAGGTGCTACTCTTGATGACACTAGACCTTCCACATCAATATATCCCAAACCTTCATGGTGAAAGCATCCTAGTCCCAGTTCAGACACAAGTTCATATGAGTATGAATGGGACTTCTTCTCAGAGCTTTCTACAGTGGACATGGATGTTGATGTCATCCACACTTATAGTTATCAACCTGAGGTAGCTGATGATTCACTTCTAAGATTAGAGGATTTGAACCCACATGTTTCCTTAGTGGATGATTCTTTGCTTGTTAGGACAAATCCTGATTTGGGTAGCTTAGAAGGATACTTGACAGACTCTGACTCTTCGGTCACCAGCGATAATATCATTCACATTTATAACCTTGAACTATTCATTGACTTGCCTCTTGTTCATCCTGACCTCATTGATTGGTCCCAACGCTATCAAGAACCTGAGATTTTAACATTTCAGAATGATTATGAGATAGCATGTTACCTAAATGCCCTTTAGCCCATAGTCTCTTCCACCAGTGAACCGTCTACTAGCATGATAGAGCCAGACATCAAGTACCTTAGTCAAGACATAAAAAGAAAAGAAAATCAAAAGAATAAGAGTTCTGATGGAAAAAACCACTGCGTGGCGGTGTCAGAACTGAAAAAAGTAAAAATAAATGACGTATCCAAGGGTAAAAACCTCTCTGAGGTGCCTAGAGATGAGGTACTTGATCCTCTCCCTAGCTACTTTCAAGATAGATCTTCAGTGCTTATTGAACCAAGTGTGTTGTTTGTTTCTCCTCATGGGTACACAATTCCTAAATCTTACAAGTTGTTGTTCCCATGTACAAACAACATTTCTGAATATGAATCTTTAACAAATGGACTTAAGATGGCCATAGAATGGAGGACCATAAATTTACACATCTATGGGGATTCACAAATGATAATCAACCAAGTTAATGATGAATATCAAACAAAAAATGATAAATTGGTACCTTACAAGCAAATGGTTGAGTCCTTGAAATGATACTTCACATTTGTCACATTTTAGAAAATGTCTAGAATAGAAAACAAAGTAGCTAATGCTATGGCTACACTTGCTTCACTCCTTCAGTTAGAGCAACATGAATCCAGATTCAAATTCCTGGTGGAAGAGCTACATCACCCTATCTATCACTCCCAAGAAAGCCATGTCATTTGTACCCTTGTTGGTCATGAGTCATCCTGTTACAGTGCCATTTACTCATACCTTCATGATGGCATTATTCTCAAAACCTTTAACTAATCTGAACACAGAAACCTCACCTGAAATGCCTCTCACCATTCCCTTATCTCTGGTGATTTGTATAGGATGGGTCTAGATGGAACACTTCTTAGATGCTTAGAAAAGGAAGAATCTAACCAAGCGCTAGTTGACATCCATAAGGGCATATGTGGGGGACATTCCAATGGTCTTGCCATGGCTCGCAGGTTGCTTAGGGTGGGGTAATATTGGCCTACGATGTAGATTGATGCAGTAGATTTTACAAAGTCACGTGAAAAGTGTCAAAAATATGGTAACCTGATACATGCTCCAGGCAGGGAGCTCATTCCTTCTATATCTCATTGGCCATTTCAGCACTGGGCCTTTGATCTTGTTGGGAAGATTCATCCAAACTCATCAGGTGGACACAAGTTTATTATCACTGCTACTGATTACTTTACTAAACGGGTAGAAGTTGTCCCACTTTCTATTTCCTCAGGCAAGACAGTCTCTCTATTCATTATGAACCATATCATCTATCGATATGGAGTGCCTTCCGAGATTATCACTAACAATGGAGGCCAGTTCAAAAATAAGGACCTTAAACAACTCTGCAAAAAATTCAAGATTAAACAACACTAGTCCTCCATTTACTTCCCACAAGGAAATGGTCAAGCAGAGGCATCAAACAAAACCATTCTTAAAATCTTACATAGAACAGTCTGTAAGAATGGTAGAGATTGGCACTTATAGATAAATCCATCTTTGTGGGCCTATAGAACGAGTATTCATACTCCTACTTGGGCTACTCCTTTTGCCCTTGCATATGGCGCTGAAGTAGTATTACCTTTGGAGGTTGAGATTCATTCACTTAGAGTTTCCTTCAAAGGTCTAGTTACAAATGAAGACTATCGCACCATGAGACTTCAAGAGTTAGAACTTCTAGATGAGAAACATCAAGCATCATTTGACCATATGAGGGTTTATCAAAAGCGTATGTCCAAAGCCTTCAACAAAAAGGTTTTCCCTAGAGAATTCCAAGTTGGAGATCTTGTCCTACGTGAAAATCCTAAGAATCAACAACACAGAGATCAAAAGGGCAAATTTGAACCTAATTGGCTTGGACCTTACATCATTATAACACCTTTTGGGTTAGTGCTTATTTACTATCTATAGAAGAGGGAGAGCAGCTCCTTGATCCTATCAATGTCTTGCACCTTAACAAGTTCTATCCATGATGCCCATTCTATCTGGGGTCACCCTTTGTACATAATTATTGATCCTGAAAAAATCCAAAAAATTGATATATTGTCAAAAAATCTAAAAATCAGCAAATGTCCTGAAAAAATGATCATCTTAGAGAAAACCTAGCAAAAGGTGCTTTGATGTATCTCCAAAAAAAAAAAATATTCCAAAAATACAAAAAAATACAAAAATTAAAAAAATAAAAAAAAAAATAGAAAAAGTGCCTTGGTGAAAACCTGAAAACAGGCGCCTCGGTAGCAAAAAATTGTAATAAAATCCAAGTGGTGAAAACCTGGAAATGGGTGCTACTTGAGGCCTTTGCACTCCTATTTCTTAGTGCATGTCCTCGACACTTAGCCTTTCTCTATCATACCTTGTCCTTGTTGCCTTGGTCTGGAATTGGTCTTTGTCTTTGTCTAGGGGGCATAATTGTGTTAGCTTTGGTCTCTTGGATGCGTTAGTCTTTAGGACACCTCAAAAATAGTATTTTTAAATACCACCCCAACTGTATTTTTCAATACAACCCCTGACATCGAGTTTTTTTCAACACTTATTGGTTGGTCTTACCCAGTTTTGTCATGTGATCTTACCTTCTTGCAAAGCATTCAATCCTTATCCTTGAAACTCAGTATCAGTTAACACACTTAAATTTTTAAACACAACACTTAATGCTTGAGCTATGTCATGATGTTTTCTTTGTGTGTTGACTATTATTGATTTTTTTTGAGTGTCCTTGTCTAATAAGTCTCTCTGGGATGCATAGCTAGAGGACTTGGGGCATGGGGCATGTTTTTATTTGCTTTCTGCTTGTGGGTGTGGTCTTGAAACTCTTGAGTGTCTCTTGTTGTTCCCTTGAAACACTTAGGAAATTTGAGGCTTCATCCTTGACTATTTTTGCACAACTGTTCTTCTAGTCATCCCAACATCTATGCCTTGATGTGAGCGTGGTTTTGCTACATTAAATTGGGTAAGCTAACATCATAGTCATCTTGACCTTTATGTCTTTGATTCTTATGTTAGAATATTTCCACATTCCAACCTGAAATCAATCACATTCATATCTTCATAGTTGCGCTTGTGACTAGTGATGATTGTGTGATTTTTCGACGTCCGTTAATAATGGCCCAATGATGAAAATAAGTTCCTTAAAATTCTCTAATGAATGATAAACAAAAAATCCTATGTTACAATTGCCCTATTGCAAGTACACCTTTACATTTTTATGTAGCTTGCATTGTTAGACTTCATGTTAGTTTGCATTATGAGCTTGAGAGGGTTTCCTTCATCTTTCTTGTGGACTTTTAATCAACTATGGTCATGTTTGATCTTCATTTCCTTATCTTCTTTCATGATCTCAATCAAAATTTTCTATCTTAAATAGTTGATTACTTTTGGGGCATTCTCTTTCTTAAGGTAAATTCTCTTTCTTCTCTCCATTTCTTTCCACCTCTTCCAAACTTCTATCTTCCATTCATTTTCACCCCACTTCTTTTCTTCTAATTCAACCTTGGGGAATAATCTTTCGTGCTTGATGATCTACCTTGGTTTTGTGATCTTTATATCTTTCATCTTACATCAAGAACCTTATCTTTAGTTTGATTTGATCAAAATTTATCAATTTGTTGTTTCTCCTCTATCTCATTTTGATTTTGATCATGAGGGGGCAGTACCTATCAAAATCCAATCCTTGATTCAGCTTTATCAATCCTATCAATTGCTCTGCTTGGGGCAACCTTGCTTGAGATTTTTATCTTGGATATGGAAATTACCTATTTATAGGGGTGTTGACCTTGTCTTTTTTCAAACAACTTATCTTTATCCTGATGTGTTCCCATCCGTCGATCACACGTCTGGGTTGTTTTGTGATCCCAGATCGATCTCACACTTCAACTGTATTCTTTGACTACATTTGTTCTCATAAAGATCACATATTAGTCAAAGAGGGGCAAATGTATGCACCCTAAAATGGTTGCCTAGACTATGGACCCCCATTCTTCAATTTATCAAATGATAGAATCAATTTATCAATTCCTGAATCAATGATTTGTAACATTTTCAGTTCAAATCAATTTCCTTGATCAAATCGTAATTAATTCAATTATTTCAATACTTCCTAAGGTTTGATCATTTCATCAATTATCTTATTTAATTAAAAGAAAACAATCTCTTTTTATTAAATAATCTTATCTTATTTTATTAAAATCTCCCTTTTAATTAAATAAAACTATCTTATTTAATTAAAATCTCTCTTAATTAAATAATCTTATCTTATTTAATTAAAATCTCCCTTTTAATTAAATAAAATAATCTTATTTAATTAAAAGAAATTCTTTCTTTTAATTAAATAAAATCCCCACTTAAATCCCTCTTTGTGTTGAAAGAAGGAAATAAATTAAATAAAAATAAATAAAGCTCTTTTTTATTCACACATATTCCTAAGTGGTGGCCTTTTTGCCTCTTAATCATAGCCTTTGATTTTGCCTTTTGAAGATATGAGCACATGGATTAACCAAGATTTAATCTCCACCATTGCTCATTTCTTTTTACCTCTTAATCTCTACCATCCATTGCTCTTTAAAAGGAAACCTCTCCTTCTCATTTGGATAATCAAGATATACACTTTTACACTATTGTTATGCTACAGGTTTGGAGAGCGATCTTGGAGAAGAGTTTGAGCATTTGAGCTTGAACCATGCAACTTCTCTTCTTCTCTCATGCATTCATGTCAATCCATTTAGAGTAGATTCATGCTAATTTAGATTCATATTTCCTTTCAATAGATTAATCTTGCATATTTCCTTCATATATTAATTTACATATTTCCTTTCATGCATTGTTATCATATAGATTTGTTTCTTTCCATGCATTGTTATCATATAGAATAGCTTTCATTCTCATTTGCAATGCATATTTGGTGATCATGGAGACTAGCTTTCTTGTTTTTCCTCTTTGAATCTCTCATTTCATGGTGTACTTGCATGGGCATAAACTAGGCCTAAACTGAGGGCCTTCATCACAAAATCTTGCACTCCATGAATAGGGAGCTATGAGTCACCATTTGAGACCTCATTCTTGAGAAATCTTGAATATAATGGCTCATAGAAGTGTGTCACATTTTCAGCACACAATAGTTTGTTTTATCCAACATGATTATGTGAAGAGTATATGTGTAAGAAAAGAATAAGTATGAATGTATACATAAGGCATGCGAATGTCAATTTGATTTAAGTGCATAAGTGTTCAGGACAGCAGAGTCTCATCTATCATATTCAGGTGATCAATTATATTCAAAATGATCTTATTCGGCAATCACAGAACTGCACAGAGAAGATCATCAACTGGTTCATTCTCACAAGTGGATCAAAAGAGTCCTTTAACAAGGTGGACCTAACAGTCCTTTCTTTAAAATATCTTAATAGAGTTTTGTTACTTATTGTATTGTACAAAATCCTTTAACAAGGTGGACCTAACAGTCCTTCCTATGCTCCTAACAAGGAAGACCATCAGAAGTGGTCATTGTAAGCTCTAACAGGCTAAATTTATATTGCAGTACTAAATCTTGTGGGTATCATCCCCACCCTAGTTTTACTTTCTTTTGGAAGGTTTTTGGGTAACCAAATATTGTGTTATGTGTTCTGTATGATTCTTTAATTTCAAGTTATATGCATGCAAACAAATAAGTTAATCTAATTGTGGATTAAAAGGATTAAGTTTTATTGGTTCCCGATTCACCCCNTGGTTCCCGATTCCCCCCCCCCCCCCCGCTCTCAGTCACTGGGCACATCATATAATTCCAATACTTTGTGCATAGATTAAAATACTATTCATGAATATAAATGCTAGAATGACTGTTAATGGTGCTCTATCCCTTTCATTTGTCTTGCAAAAGTCCATCCGCCAAGGTTGTCCCCTTGCTCCATTCTTGTATGCTATTTTTGTTGGTGCACTTGGATATCTTTTTTAGCATGCACTCACCAATAAACTTATTTGTGGCATTACACTTATTGTAAATGCAACTGACCTCAATTCCCATATTGTTGATGACATAATAATCTATTGGAGTTGATGAAACTCAATCCTACACCTCCCAAGAATAACCTGTATGAAAACCTGTCACAAAAATAGAGAAGCAAAAGCTATGGAGACAAAAAATAACAGATCCATGAAAGAGGAAATATATTGTGCAAACAATGGAGAGAAAACCCTCAATATAATAGCATCCTTAGATAATTCACTGAGTTAGAATAATTACAAAGAGATCAAACCTTATAAAGGTGATCAAAGCCCTAAAAGGGAAAAACCTAGGTTGCATGATATCAATTAATAAAAGAATTAATTATTATATACCTAAAGTTTAGGTTAAGTAAACTAGAGATAATAAGTGACTTAATAATTAAATCAAAATAATTTAATTAATAAGTGAATTAAATTATTACTCTAACGCCCCCTTTAAGATAAACTTAGGGAGAAGCTAAAAACCTAGAAATAACTACTAAAAGAATGAAATGGGTCCCAACAACATGGTCTGATCAGGTACCCCAGTACAAAAAATATTTGTAAAGAGGAGAAGAGGAGAAAACCCAATGGGAAAAACCCCTCTCCAAAAAGAGATGAATCCTAGTGAAGGACCGAAGAAGCCTCCAAACTAGAGAATGTCCCAGAAAACATGAATAAAGGATGAAGACGAAGAACACACTGAAGCATGAAGCTGCTAACACTGTCAAAGAATAATTGATGGAACCTCCACTATAATAGAACATGATTAGGTAAAGAAGACTATAATCAAATTCTAAAGAGATGATCAATAAAAAATGGAAGGTTGCTTCCAAAATAGGAATGAAAAAGTGTCAATATGGTAATTGATCAGTCTCACCGAAATGGATAGGTACCCAGCCACTGCATCCGCCTAGTACGTAGGAATAAATACTAAATACATAGATCACTCCATCGAACCAAGGAAGCATTAGAACCAACAAGAGATAATATTAGGATTAAGTAATACTGAGAGGGGGATGACTCAGTATTACAACACTTAAAATAAATTTTAAACCAATTCCACATAAACCATAAGCATACTGTAATCAAAAGAACATAAGAAAATAACACAGAACTCATAACACCATTATTTGTGTATAGTCTTAAAATGGAAGCACTTCCATGTTAAGAATGTTTATCCCTCCTTAGGGGGTGTTTTATGCCATCATCATGTTTTCCTCCAATTTTTTCCCCTTTTCCATCTTCTGTGCCTGTTTAGGACCCTGATTGGGCCTCTCTAGGAACTATTTTCCCCACCTGGCATATTTTTCAAGGGTCTTAAACCCTTGGGTCAAGGTTGATAGGTCAAGGTCAATTGACCTCGACCTTGACCCAGGTCCCCCTTTTCCATTGAAAAGTTTGTCGGATGCGGGGGGAACTCAAAAGTTTATTTTCCCGCTTCCGGGTCGGCTGTTTCAAGATTCAAAGTGGTGACTCTTTAAAAATATATTTAATATAGGTCCACTTCTAGGGGTATGAGCCTAATTTGAATTTAATCCTCCTATGTCAACTTGTCTAGAAGTTTGTGCTACATGCTTTCAAGTTTGTTCTACATGCTTTCAATCTTCCAAGTGTTCAATCAAGGTTTTCAAGTCTTCTTCTCAAGCATTCAAGTTCTCTATTGAAGATCAAGGATTCAAGCCTTTGAAGGGATTTGGTTCAAGCATTCAAGTTTCATCATTCAAACCCTAGATCTATCCATCATGGTGGTGTGATCTTCCTTCAGGATCCTTTGTACATCCTCAAGATTCATTCATTCTTCCTTCAAGACGGATTCCAAGCATATAATCATGGAGGTTTTGATTTACATTTATGGTTTTTAATTTTGAGTCTAAGCTTTCATATAAACATACTTGTTTACATTTGAAATACAATTGCCTATCTATTGAATATCATAGCTTTGTTGTTAGATCTAATTCTACTACTTTCTAGCATTCTCCATTTCAATTTTGATTTCAAGGTTAATTCCTAAAATCAGGGTTTGACTAAGGCAAACCCCTCCCTCCAAAAAATAAAACTATTTTTCTTGCAGGTACAAGTACGAAACAACAAATTACAGAGCATATTTGAATACCCTTTTTAGAAAAATTTCAGTATTCGCAAACATAAATTCCATCGGAGTAGCGCGGGTCAAGGTTGACATAAAGGGGTCAAGGTCAACCCATATTTGGGTCAAGGTAGACCTTTCTCAAAAAGGAAAATTATTTCTGGGTTTTCTCTTCCAGGGCAGGTTGCATAATTTTCAAAAACTCAGTACAGACACCAGAAAACAACAATTTCCAGATCTGCTACATTTCAAGATAAGTGTTTCATTTCATCCCAATCTTTCATATCTATTGTTTTACTTTATAATTAATAAATTAGACCCCCTTCCCCTCTTTATCCATAACCAGCTGATTCCTGTTTGCATTGATCGTCTCCTTCTGGTTAATCAATTGGGATCTCATTGTCTTGGAATAGGAGGTAATATATATATATATATATATATATATATATATATATCTTACATTTTGGTGAACCTGCGATAGACAACTCTTTCTTTTTGGTGTTAGATGCTTTGCGTCTCTTCCTTAAGACTAGATTTTGCATACACATTAGATTAGTTTTCTTTTTATGCTCTTGCATTTTAAAATACAAAAAAATCTACATGTTAGAGTAGTCGAGTATTGCTAATAATTAAATCAGTTAATTATTAGTTCATCTACTCTTTGCTTAAGTTAGACTTAGGAAGTTTCTATTTTCTAGAAGTTTCCCCTTTTAGGGCTTCAGTATCCTTTATAAAGAATCACCGCTTAGTTTTATTTACAGAGTTTTACATCAGTTTGTAAATCATAGAAACATATTATCAATATATTTTTTTCTTGAGCACATGATGTCTCTGGCTTTTTGGCCTCCATAGCCATCTCTCTTCTGTCTTCTTGCTTCTTCTCGTGACAGCGTTTGCATGCAGGTTTCTTGGGAAGATTTGATGGTTATCAAATCCAATATGGTATCAGAGCTCGCCTGCAGCTCGTTGTTCGTATTCTGTTGAAGCATACAGGCACTGAGGGTTTCAGAGGTTTTTTCTGGCATTTGTTTATTGGTTCTGGGGGGTCTCTATTTTTTAAGGCATTTTGGGCCCAAACGGACACTTCCATTGCATCTGGAAGGCCCAAAAACCCCAGAATCCATATAAAGCTTGTCCGATTTGGACACCGAGGCCTCTGGAGAATTTTTTCGGCCTCCTACGGGTCGTACGGGCACAAAAAATGATGCAAAAATTAAAAAAAATATTATTTTTTGTATTGTTTTCACGCGGATAGTGCATTGTTTAAACGCGCCGCCCGCGCGCCGCTTCAGGCCCCCGCGCCGCCCCTGCGGCCACCGCACCGCCGCGGGCCCTCGGCCACCGCCGACGTTTTCCACGCCCCCGGCCACCACCGCGGCCCCCGCCACCCGGTCGCTGCTACCCCAGCGGCCCCGCCGCAATGCCGCCCGATCTCCCAGCCGCAACTGCTCCACGCCCCGCTCGCCACCGGGCACCCCTTCTGCCGCTGCCTCCCAGAATGACGCCACCGTGGCCCTCTGCCGCCGCTCCCGGTGGCCTTTACAGTCTGCGCCACCCGGCCTCAGCTCAGCCGGTGGCGGCATTTTGCACCAGCCCCCGATGGCTTATCCTCTACGTGGGAGGTCATATGGTAGACCTAGGGCTGCGGCCCAGCCCCCGGAGCGCGCCATGCGCCCAGGGGCCAATTTTTTTTAGCCCCTGGGGTTTAAAACATGCCTTTTAGGGCATTTTGGGGGTACCTGGACGTTTCTCACTCTACAGGGAGCATCCGGGGGTCTTTTTCTGACTTCTATATACCGTCAGAAATCTCTTTCCGAGCACTTTCTAATGATGGAGGTTAGGGTTTTTGGTTCCACCATTTTGACAGCATTTTTTTCTGTTGAAGTCTGATGTCTTTCTTTGCCTTCCGGGAGTCATATCTGGCTCATCCGGACTCCTTTTTCGGCAAATGAGATATCGTCAGAAAGCTGGTTCAGTGTGCTTTTCAGTGGCAGAGGTTATTTTTCTAGATTCTACTCTGAGTTTTCAATCCTCCGTGTTTGGCAGTTTATGCCCTCTAGTGGTGCTTGGTTCTACAGGTCCGGGGATCTCTTCTTCTGAGTTCATAGCTCACTCTTCTTTCTGACATCTGAGCTTGCATGCTCTTCTGTAGCATTTTTGTTCTGTAAACGCACTGAGATAAAGTGCCTTCTTCTGTATTTTCTGAGATTTTGTACATC
Organism: Thuja plicata; assembly: GCA_018584345.1. Taxonomy (NCBI): domain Eukaryota; kingdom Viridiplantae; phylum Streptophyta; class Pinopsida; order Cupressales; family Cupressaceae; genus Thuja; species Thuja plicata. The sequence goes on along the minus strand of MU224964.1, from coordinate 921,366 downwards.
TTGTTCAGTTTTAGCACTCGCACTCTGTTATAAAGTGCCATGGGGGGGTTATGATGCATTTGCCGCTTTAGGCGCATCCACTTTTATCAAGTGAGTGTACCTTCCATGACATCAGCCCATGTAGTGTGTCTATGACACCACCCTTTATCCTGTGTGTGTGCTTCTGTTGCACTGTTGGTGTTCCTGGTTCTTCTTCTGCAGATGTTTCTGGCATTGCATTTCAGTGTTCCTGTCACCTCT
>MU224964.1:871547-910086 GCA_018584345.1 Thuja plicata | reverse complement strand
ATTAGGTGTAGGATTGGGATTAAATGGTAGATGGGAATTATGAATTTGGACAAATGGGGAAGGACATATGTCTTCAAAGGCAAACTTTTTATTTTGACCCCCATTTTGTAGGCTAAGGACAATGTTTTAGAGTTCTTGAATCTCGTGGGCAAGGTGGCTATGAGATGAATTTCCCTTGTCAAAGGTAGAGGAAGGATAATAAATGGTAGATGAATTTGGATTGGATATGATGTGTTGAGGATTGATTTGGTAGGTAGGTTGGATTGGAGGTATGGTTTGAGGATTAGGGTTTAGCACTTTATAGTCCTCAACCATTTTGTGAAACCAATCCATATCCATGATGTTTGAATGAGGGGTTTTGGAATTGGATTAGAGGATGATGTGGAAGAAGTTTTAGATTAAGAGTGGATGAAGTGACAGATTTGAGGATGGATGAAATATGAACTTAGGACTTAGGAGCAATACTTGGAATTTTATTTTTTTGATTTAAGAAGGCAAGGCCTCAAGGATTTTGATTTTGATTTAGATTTATTTTGATTTGATTTTGATATGAGGGAAGAGCCTCAAAGTTGTATTTGATTTGATTTGATTTGGATTTAAAGGTTTGAGACAAACTTAGGTGAAACAAGACCCTATGATGGTGCAAACAAAGGATTGATTTGGATGATAATATCTTATTCTACTTGGAGATAGACTGATGATCCCAACAAAAATAGGATATGACTAAGAGAATTAATTACTTGAGACAGACTGATGTTCTCAAAGAAATATGATTCAAATATATGTTTTGTAATGATGAGGGTCTATGAAATACTTTGATAAATATTTCAACCTAAGATTTGAGATGAAAAATATCTTGATGGAGGTGTGAAAGATGAAGTTTCATTTGATGTGGGTTAATATTGACTATGGTTGGATGTGGGTCAATCAAGATAACTAGGATTAAAGTCCAAGGATTATGATGGTGCTCCTAAGCCAAAAGTAGAAGATTTTATGAAAATTGGAATTAGAAGGAGATGTGGATGAAGATTTGAATGAAGAATGGATGAACCTTAGAAGAAAAATGAGATATGTTGAAAGACAATGGAATAATTAAGGGTGATTGGTTTGGATGAAAAGGAAGATGAATAGGATTAGGATTCGATAGAATGATATGAGGTTGACAAGTGGATTGGATTAGAAGAATGATGATTGGATTAGGTTGGAGGAAGATGAATGATTAGATTGGATTAAGAAAGAGGATGTTGATGTGGATAAGAGAGATTATTAGGATGAGGATTAAGGTGATTGTGGATGTTTAGGATGGAATGATGAGAATGATTTAAGAAGAATAAAAATGACTTGGAAGAGGTGATTAGGATAAGAAGTATGATGATGATGATGAAGTGGGTTGATGTGGAGATGACAATGTAGGACTCTGACTGATTTTGGACTTTTTAGGTCAATTTGTTCATTGGCAAGAACTAATTTTCAACATACATCAAAGACATTGACTACGCTAAGTATACCTTGACTCAAATTTTGGGCATAATTGACAGTTATTGAAGACACATGTCTGAAAACAGTCCTGGAGGGGACAAAGCAACCTTTCAGGAGACAAGCAATTGTGATTGGGGAATTTTGATAAAATTTTGATATTTCGTTTATGTATGTTCAAGTGACTCTTTCAAGGCACTTATATTTTTACGTGGTTTAACACAACAAAGACAGTGCAAATAGTAGCTACCATAAGGAATTGGCTTCGCATGAAATATTATAGGCCCATTGCTTGGTAGTCCTTTGGCTCACACAGTAATGTCACCCCTGGAAGAGATCCCATGTTTTTTCCTTTTTCTGGGTATTGTTGCCATGCTACAAAGATCTCTTTCGCAACACAATACCCTAGGACATGTATGATGGGAATCTTCAGGGGAGAATCTTCCCTCCCCTTGCACTATAATAATTCACTATTCAGAGGTGAATCGGGTAGGTTACTAATTAACAATTTCTAGTAAGATTTGTGGCGTCCCCCTAATCAGTTTGTACGCATGTGAGACACTTAAGTCTCTAGTGGACCACGTCGGCTCCTTAGGCACTATTTTCCTGATCCAAACTATCATCCACACAACACACTCGAGCTTGGTGGGATTGAGACAAGTTTTTGTTCAGTGTCTCATTTCTATACCGGCTGGGGTATTTACCAGTTTGAGGTCGTCCTCTAAAGGAGAAACGCACCCTTTAGACATGCCTCTCTAGAAGCTAGATTAAGCTAAGTTTTCTCTTCACCCAAGTTCCGTGAAGGGGAGGGGAGAGGATATGACTATAGTTTAATCATAGCGTCATATAAATTAAGGGATCTATCTAATGACAAATAGCTCAAAAGAAGTGTTGAAAAACACTTCTTCAAACATACCAGGAAGAGTTCATTTTCCAAATTGAACCTAATTAGAGTAACTAAGTGTTAAGCATGCAAGTTCAACTTATTTTCCACACACATCAAGAATGAAAACATGCAAGAAAGGTGTGATTGTTTTACCTTAAGTCATTCAAGATTTTTTGAGGTTCATTACCTTATGAATTCAAGATTAGATGTGGTTAATTCCTTTAAGCAACATGCATTCGAAGACTAGTGTTTAAATCATACAATTTCATTTCCAAAATCCATTAAAATTCAAGGAAACCTGCATGAAAAATATTAGTAATCTTTAAAGTCTTCAACCCTAAAATGCTACAAAAAGGCAAACAGATTAGTAACACTTGATTCCTGACAATATGCTGATTCCTGATTCCTGAAATTTGACTAAGTCTAAAATTTCTTAAAAACCTTCAAAAACTAGATTCTATATCTTAACTCCTATGAAGCTGAAACCACTCTCAAACATCCTGGAAGTATATATTTAAAATATATCTTAAAGTATTCACTTATAATTAAATGATATATTTTAAATATAGACCTAGTGCTAAAATTGGTTTGAAGCATACTTAAAAAATTTCAAGAAATCATTCAATAAATACAAATCTCTCAGAACTAGTTTAAAATACAAGAAATGCGGAGATGGAAATCTACGCAGACGTTGATGTGCCCAGACGACAGAGTTCTGCATAAACAATAGTTTTTAAGCGCAGACGACCATTCTGCGTAGATGACAGTTTTTAAGCATAGACGACCATTCTAGGACGGAGATGGTGATCTGCGTAGATGACAGTATGGAAACGCAAATGGTAATCTTAGAGTGGAGATGACTCTACAAAATGCTTTTCTAGAATCATGAAAAAACGTAGAAATTTTAAAATTTTTGAACAAATAAGGGATGTGGGTCCCACCAGGCATGCCAAAATGTGTGCTAAAATCCTACCTGTTGGGAGCACGCTCAGACATGAAAATGTTAGAGATATAAATCATTAAACTACACTAACATGTCTAAAAGCATACTACAAGAAAATAAGGGACTCCATCACAACAATCGATGAGTTGAACAAGGGCACCCAAGGCCTTGTTGATTTGCTCTTAGAGAATTATGTGGGTGTGCTCTCCCAACACAATACTAAAATCCCTCTTTGAAATGCATGAAAATGATAAGCTAATCACTCAAGAACAAATATAAGGAACTTGTCTCAAGCTTTTACCATTAATGAAAATGCAACACTAATGCTAAGTTGAAGATTCAATACTGAGATGATATGCAAGATTCAAATAAACTAGATTCATTCCATGATTAAGCCTAAGATGTGATTTCTAAATGAACTAAAAGCACAAAAACATGAATTATTAGCTAAAAATTCAAAATCTAAACTAGCATGATAACAATGCATAAATGAGAGATGATTTTGCTCTTGACAATGGCCTCTATTTATAATTTTTTGGAGGAGAGAGAGGGCTTGGATAAGGTGGAGATCATTTAGCATCCACATAGGTGCCACATGAGGGACACATAAGTCATGCAAGAGGCCAACTTTGATGTGATCGGTCAAGGTGTACTTAAAGTACACATGTGAAGTATCGTGTAAGAGGTGTAAGAGTTTTTGGTCTAATGAAAAACTTTTAGAAAGTATAAGAAAGTGTCATCAAGGTTTTAAGAAACCTTGTTGGCACCAAATTAGCATGATTTGGAAAAGTTAATTTTTGGAAATTTGCTCACACATGTGTGAGCAAATAATTAGGACTAATATGTGTAGGAATCAAGAAATTAGCCTAATTAACCTTAGTTAATTAGTAAGTAGGTCTATTTGGTGAGAGTGATGTGAGGTAGGGTAGGATCTAGGTTCAAATTAGTTTAATCCAAATTAGATTTAGATTAATTGTGGTTTAGTAGAATTAAGTCATGTAGAGGAATAAATAAATTATAAATTTATTTAAAAGAAATAAATGAGTGAAATGTATATAAATAAGATTTAATACATTAAAGGGGGTGGTATTTAAATTAAATTTAAATACTAAAGAAGGTGAATCATGTTTAATTAAATAAATAAATTAAATAAATAGAAGAATATAACAAATATAATTAATTAAAATTAACTATAATGTTATGGGAATATTAATTAAATTAATATAAGGACGATTTTGGACATCTACATATATATATCTAACAATTTATTGTCGAGGAAACCCTGGCCAAGGGGAAACCCTGGTGGGGATGGTACCCACAAGCATGCACTAAAGTATAGTGTCCCTATTAGGAGACCTAGCCATGTTAGGAGCTGAATATTACATAGTACAATTCTTTGTTAGAGGAATACAACCTTTTTAAAGGTATACAACACCCTATTAGGGGCCAACTGAGCTTACAACTCTTATAATAATACTTCTGTTATAAAGTGTTCTCAGTCATGAACAAAACAAGCATCTTCAATACTTAGATAGTTTGAGTCGTAGTTCTTCAATGAACTATATCTTCGCTCTATAAAAGATCTCCATATATATATATATATATATATATCTTTTCTCTTTACCAAGCCGGCTCTCTTAACCAAATATTACATAGTCGGATCTCAATACAAAATAGATTTAATAAAGAAAATATTAAATACATAGTCGGCACTCTTACATAATAAAAATATAGATTATCCACAACCATAATCCAACTTAGCTTTCCAGGATTCCATGTCATACTCCCCAAATCATCGCTACAGTTCAACTGCTCTGTATCTCTGTTCTACTGTTGTCGCCTGTCTTCAAATCTCTCTAACTCTTTGTAATCGTCACAAAAATCAAATTGATCTTAGATGTAGGTCATACGTACCCCCATAGTATCTTCATCTAAGCTCGCTCAATATAACTCATCGATCTCAATCTTTGATACCCAAAATACCTCTATATTTTTGCTTCTGTACTTAGTCGATTCCATAATTGAATTACCAAAACTTAACTTCAAATCAATCAATCAATATGCCAGATGTGTTGCCATAAATGACAACCAAAAAGTGATGTAACAAATACAAAATTGATCACTTGCCAACAATCTCTCCCTTTGGGATTGATGGCAACACTTAACAAAAAAATGACTAAGTGTTCCAACAACAAACAAAAACTGTCTCTTCTTGACTTCTTCTATTTTGCTTCTCTCTTCTCATTTTTCTCCCTTCTCCCCTTTTTTTTTTTCATTTTTCTTCTTCTATCTTCTCCCCCTTTGACAACAATGACAAAGGTGCATAATAAGTAAATACAACTAGTGCTTGCTCACCATTTTCAAAATATCTTGAAAAGAATCTTCTAAGATCTTCACTTCTGCACTCCATGACTTAACCAATAGTTGAATAACATGAATTATTCCATTCAGTGCATATGATGTTGTCTCTGATGCTTTCAACTTTGTGGGCATAGAGTTTTTCAATGATTATGCATTCTTCTCCATGTCAGATAAGTGAGTTTCAAGAATTGATAGCTTAGGAGTGATTAAACTCTTCAGCAAACCAAACCTTGTCATGACTCTCCCTTTCTCTATATCCAACACATTCAGCTTATCCAAAATCCTTGTTATTTCTCTTTCCATTTCCATCACAGATTGTAAGGAGGTCTCACAACTGTCCATCATATTGTTCAAGGTTTCCCTGTCCTTAGAAATAATATCTTCAATGTTCTGAACATGTCTGATAGGGTTCATGCAATAACTGAATAGTGTCCTGCCATGTGCAACACAACTCTTTGCTTTTTCTGTATCATATTTCAGAATGCCCAAGTCACATGAAATAGACTGGAAAACTTCAATCAGTTTCTTCTCTAAGTAGCTCTTCTCTGCCTTTTCTTCTGCAATCTTCACTAGACTAACATAGTGATCATCAAACTCATCAAGTGTCATCTTCAAGTTCTCTATATCATCTCTGCTCTGGAAAACAATAAGTACTGGAAGCAATTTGTTCACAGTATTGATTACTCTAGACATTACCTTAGTTTTCTTGTCACTTTTCTGCTCAGATCTCTCCTTTGCTTTAGTGAGTGCGGTGAAAGCTAAACTCACCAACTCAACCTCATCCATGCGATCAACATAAACATCTATAGGTTTGCCTTTACTTGCAAACAATAAGATAGAAGATGTGTCAATTTCGGTTTTGTCTTCAACTTTTGCTTCTTCATCTTTCCGCTCCATTTCTTTCTGTTCCTCATCTTTCACCACTGTATTGTCAATGTTTCCTTCAAACGGGTCATTCTCATCATTAGAAGTGTCAAGTGTCACATGCACACTAGAAACATAGAAATCTGGTTGCATATCATCTTCTCTTTTCTCAACACTTGCTTCAGCTGATTTGGAACTCTCTCCCATTCCTAATGGTGTAGGCATTGTAGTCTTAAAAGGTGAAGCCTTCACAGGAATAGTACTCATTAGTATATGATCCAATGCTCTCCGAGTCTCTTCAGTAAATTATTCATATTTTCTTGTCATAATCTTTACTAACCTTGCCTTAGTCCTCAATAATGGTTTTAGTTCATTGAATATTCTATCTCTCTTTCTCTCTCTCTTGAATAGAAATCACAGGTAACATGTTATCAATAGCTTGATTTTTGATAGTCTCATCTTCAATATGTGCTAGTTGTTTTCTTATTTCCAATCTCCCGTACAAATCTTCAGGTACACTACCCTCTATCTAGATAAAAAAAATTTCTTGAAAACAAGTAGGTGATTTACTACAATATCTTCAATCATAAGTTTATTAGTTTCCCCATACATGTCTTAGTACTTGTTTATTGTAACTGGCTTCCTTTCTCAATAGATCTTTTCTCAATCATCTTCAAGTCTAGTTTCCATACTTGTCTATCACTTTCAGCTTTCTTCTCTTCTCTCTCAGTCCTCAGTTCTTTGGGTGGTGAATTCTTTTTGGAGGATCTAGTTTTCACTCTAGGAACCAATTTTACTGCATGTGAGGTCTTCAAAGATGATGAAGGGGTGGCTACATTAATAATAGTGGTAGGTACAGTAGCTACCATCACAACTATAGGATGTGGAAGGGATAAAGTACTTTCCAATCTAGAAGAACATTCTGCTAACTTCATCTTCACTTCCTTCAACTCTTGCTCAGTCAATCCTGCCTTAACTCCACATCACATGAATAATGTTCTCCACTTTCATTTGCCTCAAGCCTCTGGTTTGTTCTTCTCTCACTTTAGCTGGTTTTTCTTCATAAGTACCCCATCTCTCCTCAGATGTATCTACTTCAGATGCCAGAACATGTTCTATCTACATAGTTAACACTTCTAAACTCACTTCATATCCCATAGGATAACACAATTTCTTCCTTGGAACAACTGCCTCAAAGAATACACAGTCTGTCTCAACCATAAAACATATTGTATCCTTATACTTTTCAACTAAGTTTTCAGGAATCCTATATCTCTCTTTCATTTGCCTCTGAAGAATTTTAATCATACCAAATAGTTCTCCATCAACCCATGTGTTATTCTGCCTTCTATAACTCTGTGAAATCTGAATACCAGTATGTATCCCTTTTCTCCAACCACTAGGGTGCATTCCTGGAAACTTATGCTCGTTATGAATGTACATGTGAACTAGTAATGAACCAAATCTGAAGGTTTTGGGCTTGTCTTTCTTTATCAACTTTACATTCTCCAAAAATTGTTGTGCCAATACTTCGCATAGGTTATACTTAGTGTTCTCTTTCACCATTCTGTAGGCCATCATAATAACTCCAGAGATACTGAATTAGGTCTACTACTATAGTAGAATTTGTAACCAAGTATCATAGCAATCAATCTCACATCCTGTAGATATATGTCATTCACTGTCATAGCTCGCCTATCCCATTTTGAGTGTGTTAGGGTTTCAACTTGCTTCTTAACATGCTTCTTTGCTATAGGGATGATACCCGTATTGTCCAGTCTAGTAATCTCATGTATTGGTTGACTGCAAATCTTCACAGGTTGTTCACCTATCCAAATAAACTGATCATGAACTCTGCTCAATAGTATCGTAAACCATTCGTCTTCGCTGAATTTGTATAAGTCCAGAATTTTCATAATGTTTAACTTAGCTACATGTTTGAACTCATCTCTCATTATGTCATTATCAATCATGTACTCCATTTCAGTAGAAATATCATCAATACCCAGTATGTCATACTTGCAATGAATATATGCCCTAATGTCTTCTACATGCAAAACGCCATACGGTGTCTGGGAGAATGATCCTTCAGGATCGTCCTCACATGAATTAAAAGGATGTTTCTTAAATTTGTACCTAGGTTTGTCCACAAAATCATATATCATAGGGGCATCCATAGTTTTTGTAGATGTAAATGATGTAAATACCTTTTACACGCTGAATTTCAAGTATACGCTTCGATCGATAACGCCAAGTCGTCGCTGGATAGTCTGAGTCTCTCTGGCCTCTGATTTCTTGGTTGTTGCTCTTCAAATGGAAACAAAATATATAACCATTAGGTGCTTTATACAACGTTAAGTGTCAAAAAATCACATTACCCAATACTTTCCAATAAGTTATAAATCTCACGATCATAATATATGCATCGTCTAATGTTGCACTCTTAGATATAAGTTCCATGATGTCGGCCAATATCACACCTAAGCTTGCTAGAGCTCACTCCTCAAAATTAGGGCCGGATATATTCTGATATCTTCGTCAATGCTCCCCCTAAGGCCATGCTCGACCAATTAGGTTGATTCTGCTTTGTTAACATTAGCTGAAGGTCCAGTAACATCTATTGTCTCTCCCTGAACCAATATCTCATTTGTCTCTTTGATTTTCCATATCTTGTCACTGTTGTTATCTTCTGCTTTCTTGAAACAACTGTCAAAATCACTCTTTAGTTCTGCAACACTCTTACCAGTATCATTGTCATTCTTCTGTGTATTCCTAGGAGGTGGTACTCTTATGTTATTTACTCTATTATACCTGCAAAACTTCGTTATATGTCCTGGATTTTTACATTTGTAACATATAGTAGGTCTTATGTCCTGATTTATTTGCAGCTTACAATAATTTGCAATGTGTCCAATGTTATTGCATCTGTAACATATAGGTTTCACTGTAGGTTCTCCTCTATTGTCTTGTCTATATCTAGATTGATTGAGTTTCCTGCATTCTTCTTTCTTGCGCCCACATGCATTACAGTTAAAACAATAACCACAACTTTTTTTAAAAGGGGCGTTACCTCTGCAATCTCTTTTCATGTGTCCAAACTTTTTACAACCAAAAATTCTACCTTTAAAAGGTCTGATCTGTTCTTTAAGTTCTTCAAGAGTAGGTTTTTCTGTATCAATCTCTGCATCTTGTTTCTCTTCTTCATTCTTGAAACATTCAGCTTCACTGAAGCCAATACCAGTCATATCTCCTTTAGGTTTCTGTCTGTCTCTTTGTTCATCGATCAAGTCACTGCTGATGTGAAGTTTCTCAATATGTTCTTTTGTCTCAACAAGTTCACCTTTTATAATCTGATTGTATTTCTCCAATTATAAATACTTGTTCTTGTAATGATAAGCGTCATTCTTCATTTGTTCTAGACATATTAACATACAATACTTATAAAACCACCCGAATATTGACAATCCTTGATCCCATTATTGGAATCCATAACCATGGATAAACATTTCGGGCCTGTTTTACAATCAGAATCTTGTACGACAACCCTAAATAACTGTACAAAGAAGTTTTAATACAAAATACTCCACGACCATACCACAATATAATTTAATCCAATATTAAATTGAATTTCAATTATATGTAGAAAGTGAGAGAAAATTTCTCACATATATTCCTAATTATCATTCAAAACAACTATTTAAAATATTAATTAAATTTTTTATAAAAATATTTCTTTATAAAAAAAAAATTCCAAATATTAGTAATAAAAGATAGATATTAGAAACGTCTAGATAATTCTATAGATTTAGAATATTAATTAAAAAAATTAGTAAACATGTATCTTTAACCCTTATTCCTTTTATGCTTACCCTAATGTCTTCATCAAAAATGCGTTGTCAAGCAGGCCGCTATCATGACTAAATATCGATGGCCGTATTAATGGAGGTTATGATTTATGTTTTTTTTTTTGAGAAGGGCAATTTAAATCGATAGAACCTAAGAATATCATTTGACAGGAAAGTTCAACCGTCAAATTTAAGACAATGATATGAATGATGTTTGGAACGGGAAACACAAAATTATCTCAGACGGGATATGCTTTCTTCCATTAAACTCCGAAAACAATTGCTAAAAAAATCAGAAACCTCCACGTGACAAACCGGCGAAGAATCCACAATAAATCAACAAATGACGGCAAATGTGGGTCCCTGTTCCATTCTCTTTATACTACTTGAAGTGCCCTGCATTTCTGCAAAGAGAAGCCACAGGAGCCCACAACGGTGAAGGGGAAATCTGAAACCCCGCAAAATTTTTGGAAAGCAATCTTAATTATTTTCGTGGCTGAAAGGAAGAAAGAACTTCCGATTTGAAATTGTTTAGAGTGCCCAATTCGATTCAAAAAGCCATGGAAGTCACTGCAATCACATCTCCAATAGGCCTAAAGTGCCCTGAGTTAGTACCCACATGCTTATCTCCACGAAAAACTCTGCACAGGTCCACCAGTGCCAGTGGCCTTAATTTTGGTCAGATGAAATACCCATCATTGCATTCTCTCAGGTCTCCATTGAGTCCCTCTCCTAGAGCAACGATGGGCTTTGTGGAGCAGCACCCATCTCAGAGCTTTTACAATTTGCTTGGTATCTCTGACGATGTGGGGTTAGATGATATCAAGCAGGCCTACAGGCAGTTGGCTAGAAAGTATCATCCTGATGTGTGTCCTCCTGAGCATACTGAGGAGTATACCAGAAGGTTTATTGAAGTGCAAGAGGCTTATGAGACTCTGTCTGATCCTAGGAGGAAGAATTTGTATGATAGTCATCTTGCAATGGGGTTTGCCTCTGGGGCTTCTGGGAACAAGCGCTGGGATTACCCACAAGAGGTAAGGGCACTGAACAAACGAGCATTTTTTAAATTTTGTTTCATGCCTTTTTTGTTTTGAAAACCTACTTAAGCGAAGATGTTTGTGTATTTTTTGGTTCAAAAAGTCCATTTAGGCAGAGCCAATGGAGGCTGGTTTATTACTTGAGATCTAACCTTGTATAAACAAGCTCTGATAAGAGATCCTACTAGTTTTTTGTGACAATTTTCTATTAATCTTGATTGCATATTTTAAGCAAATCCAATGTACTTATTGTTTTTGGTTGTTTTTAGCACCTAAAATCTCATTCAAGCAGATTCAATGAAATTCAATTCTCTTTTACTGTTTTTTACACTTCAAAAATCTCAATCAAACAGTTTCAATAAAAATCTGCTCTCTTTCTCTCTCTAGTGGGGGATGAGGGCGGCCACAAGAGATTTGGGGACAGAGTAAAAATAGATTTTGTCTTTATGTTTTTTTGGGGGCACAGATCCAGTCAATCAAACTCGATGATGTTTTTTGGTTGTTTATTTGCTTTATAATCTATTTGAGCAGAGTTAATGATGACTGGGTTATTGTCATTATGTTATGGAGATCTAATCGTCTATAAATTATCCTTGATGAAAACTTCTGTGTCTGACTTCGTCTGTTTGGAGTTCTACTTGTTAGGGTTAAGATTTGATCTCTATCTAAAATTGTACTGTTTTTTATGAAGATTTGAGCTTTGTATGAAATTGCACTTGTTATGGCGAAGATTTGGGCTTTATATAACTTTGCATTGGTCGGGTCAAGATTTTAGATGTATTGAATTTACAATGTTTCGGTATTAAGACTTTAACTCTGTTTAAGTTTGCATGTGTTGGGGGTTGAGATTTGGGAATCAGATTTGTAGTAGAATGCATGTTTTGGGGATCAAGATCCGGGGTGCTTTGTGATTTGTCTGGTTAGGTAATCAAAAATGATATTTTTGTTTTGATCTCCAACCATAACTGTGCCAAAGTAATTAATTTTTGGTATTTGATTATCTGAGATTTGCAGCACTGAGTTTATAAATCAACTTGATACTTGCAATGTGTGAATTGGAAGTAAAGTTTTAGACTTCTGCAGTCCATAGATGTTTGTGGGTGGAAAGTTTTATTTTTCAAGTTATGGTGTGGAAGATAATGCCTTTCTCTTCCGTCTGTCAGATCTTCAAAGTTTATCTGGACATCTAATTCCTTTTAACTAACCCTGTAAAATCTTATGCTTTTGTTATGGTTGAAGGTTTGAGAAGTTTTAATGTATATCTAAGTTTGTAATACACGAAGATCCAATGAAAACATTTCAGTTTCTGGTTGCTCATGATTTGTAGTTTTTCTTTGCCTGTGTATGTTTTATGTTTTTATGATATCTAATTCCCAAATAACAAATTGGAATTTATTTTCCAATCAAAATCTGATAGTTGAGGATTTGGGCTTTGTTGTTTCTCTGATTGATTTTTCAATTTTATTTCTGCTCTTTAACTCTTAATGGATAAGGTGATCTAATTTTTTTTTTCAAGTTTCGGTGGTTTGAGGCTATTTCATACTGCCTGTGCAAAGATACAGTTTACCCCCTGAATACCCTCTTAAGTAAAGCCACCGAAACTTTGTTTACATTTATTTTATATTTTGTTTATTAGTATGTCATATTTTGAATGAATCCCAATAAAATTCCTCCATCTGTGTGTGCCTGCCCAAATATCAAAAGTTCATTTAAAATTAACCTTGTACTAATGAGTAAATTCTTATAAGTTTTAGTAGTTGAAGATTTGGGACTGTGTCTGTTGACTGCTTAAATCTCTAATTTTTGAAGGCTTTTTGGCAACTTGCTAAGTCTACTCTTATTCGAGCTTTAACCCTTTGAGTTCAGGTCGTATCAGTTTGCTGCCAGGTCATATCACTTTGCCTCTTAGAAATCAAAATCTTTAAACAGGCATATGTATTTATACTGATGATGTTTCCATGGAATGAAAAACATTCCTTTTTTGGTTAAAAGTAAATATCTTTGAGCTTTAAAGTATCAATTCCTCTTTCCAGAATTAAAGCAATTATCTCTGAGCTTTAAAGTGCCAATTCCTCTTTCCAGGTACTAATCATGACATTATTGATCACTGATTGGGTGATAGGATTCTATTAAATATATTTTTTTCCTTCCAGCAACATGTTCTGCTGTTCTCTGGATGATATAAACATTGCCTGTGCTCTATAAACGTAACATTTACTATTATACTATTCTGTACTGAATGTAGCAATTGTTTTCTGGCAGGAACTTATGAAAGAAGAGTGGAAATCAAGGTGGGAAGCTCAGCTCTCAAATATGAAGTGGAGAGGTGATTTAAATGACGGGAGTCAACCATTGTCCTGGGGTGCCAGGATGCGTCAAAAGAGGCACTCTACTTCTAACTAGATAATGCTCAAATTTCTCTAACAAAAGCCCATTTCATGGACAGCAAAAGAGGAGCTTCCTAAACTTGAAAACTTGCATCAGCTTGAAACCTTCTTCCCTGAAACTGGTCCACATTCATCTTCTAATAGTACTTCGCAAGCTTGTGGTATTTGAAAGTAAGCTACTATGAGTTATTGTACATATGATATTGAAGCTTGTTTTGTAGATGTTTCATTAGTAGTGAAGAGATGTCAGATTGAAGGCCAAAGACCAGCAAATATTACACTAGAAAACCACATTTTCTACCACATCTTGGCCATAAACCACAAGAAGGAAGTTCTTGGCTGGAGGAAAATGACGAGATTTACCTTTGAAACAGATCTGACAACACGAATAAAGCTCCACCCACTAGCTAGCTATAAAAAAGGGCTTGGGAGAAGGGATCTCAATACCCCTAACACTCGCCACAGGAGGGACACCAACACCCTCATCACCTACCACAGGAAGTTTACTAGAAATAAGAGAATGGACGGGGAAAACCCCCACATCTTAAGTAGCAGAGAGAACTGGTTCAGAAGCATCACCATCTGCCACCAAATCTGCCAGAAAAGCCACAGGAAAAGACCCCATGACATGACACCAAAAAAGGGCACAAAAATCCCACAGCCAGGAGGCAGGATACACCAAATAACATGTGTGGTACAAGTATCCACCAAACTAAGAAAGTGTAACCCTATGTATTAAATGCATATTACCTCTTTGAGTAGATGCCTACTTATGAGCTTAAAAGCATATTACTTCACCAAATTGATCCTTCAGAAATATTATCCTTTCATCTATGTTCTGAAAAATACTTTCCTTAGATTTTGGTTGCTATAGGAATTTTGATATACTTCAGATGATTCTAAATTAAAACTATATTGACTAGTTATATAGATTTGTTTTTTTGCAATAGCTAAATAAACAATCTTGGTTGTTAAATGTTGTTTGTTCAAATGAGCCTCATGAACATACTCTTCATTATTTTCGTTATTATGAGATTAAAAATAAACCTTTTATTCATTGGCTTGTGTTATATTAGATTTTAATTAAGTGTTCCTGCTTCAAAGTCATGACATTAAAAAAAAATGTTAAAAATGTTGGGATTAGATATTTCATATTTATGTTAAAAATGTTGGGATTAGATATTTCATATTTATGTTAAAAATGTTGGGATTAGGTATTTCATATACCTTGCAGTTCATAATGTTTTATTTTTATTTGTTAATAATTTTATCTTGACTTGGATTTTATTATTATTTTTGTTTTGGTAAGGTTTCAAGCATATGAACATACTCTTCATACTCTTCATGAGCATACTCTTCATTATTTTTCGTTATGTGAATTAAAATAAACCTTTTATTCATTGGCTTGTATTATATTAGATTTTAATTAAGTCTTCCTCCTTCAAGGAAGATTAAGATTGTGACTAGTCATGACATTAAAAAAATGTTAAAAATGTTGGGATTACATATTTCATATTTATGTTAAAAATGTTGGGATTAGATATTTCATATACCTTGCAGTTCATAATGTTTTATTTTTATTTGTTAATAATTTTATGTTGACTTGATTTTATTATTATTTTTTGTTTTGGTAAGGTTTCAAGCATGTTTTCTAGTATAGTTAGTTTTCATTTCTCTTCTTCTCCCTTTAGATTGGAGATCTTGTTGTCTTTAAGGAATGACCCCTTCATGTTCCAATTTGGGTTGAATTTCTTAGTTTTCCCTTGCCTCTGACAATTTGAGACTATGCTACTTTATCTTGAGGGTAAGTTATCTATATTGAATAAGATCATTTTTTCTCCATCGATTCTTTGAAGAGGGTGTTGAGAAAAGGTTTTCATTGATGTAAAGGGATCCAAAAGAGTGCAATTATTGTCATGTCTATGTCTAAGCATTTGGTCTCCCAAAAGGCTATGTCAAGCTATGATTGATAACTCTCTTAATGTTACCATTATGCTCTAGTATCAGTAGTTGCTAATTGTATATTACTTATATTGTTGTCTAGAAGTGTTTGTAATATGGTTACAAGGTTTGTCGTTCAAGATTGGTATGTGTACTCAGTTGTATTGTCATGATGTTTGGTTCTGCATTTTTCCACCGTTGGGAGTACATGTGATATGTCATATTATAGAGTTAACAAACAAATAGTTACGAGTGGCACAATGTTCATTGTGCTAGTTCGATGATTGGGTTGATGTTCAAGATTGATGCGTTGAAGGATTGTAACATGTGTCAAACGAATGTAGTGTGTGGATGTTCATTGGGGCTAATAGAATTATGTTGGGTAACACATAGTGTGTACCTTCTCCTAGAGTAACCTATGAGCTTTTAGACTTGACCCATTACATGTTTTTTTAAAGGTTTATCCTTATTTCTGACTTGCAGAAGTAGTAATTTTTTTCTAGGCCAAATATGAATGTAATCATCATTGTAATGCATATACACAACTGATCTAGGTTCATTCCTAGTGTGTCCAATAACTGTATATTTAAAAGTCATGGTTAATGTGAGTATGTACATGGTGCAAAGTGAGTAGCATCTCAATTGTTATGTGTGGTTTTGCATCAAGATCATATGCATTGTGTTATGATATTTTGTATCCACCAAACTAAGAAAGTACAATCTCTTGTATTGAATTCATATTACCTCCTTGAGTAGATGCCTGCTTATGTGCAAAAGAGATATTACTTAACCAAATTGATGCTTACTTAAGAAATACCATCTTTTTATTTATGCTATGAGTTCTATGAGCACATTGTCCAACAATACTCTTGTGTGAAGAATCAAGACCTTATTGTTCTTTGTGTTGCTATTCTTTACATGCATGAACTCATCTATTGTGCTTGTCGTGCAATCTATGTCCAGTGTGCAAGGATATATACAGTCATGCACCCTCACATTCTTCCTTAGTGCCAAGATTTCTTTGCACACCCCTTCTCTATGCTAAGGTTTTGAGAACCTAAAACTATTTTCCCTAGATTTTGGTTGCCTTAGGAATTTTAATATGCTTGGGATGCTTCCACATTAGAATCACATTGACTAGTTATATAGGAATTTTTGCATTATCTATATAAACAATCTTGGTTGTAAAATGTTGTTTGTTCAAATGAGGCTCGTGATTATATTGAAGTCATTATTCTCATTATGAGAATTCAAATAAATGTCATATTCATTGGTTTGTGTTTTATTGGTTTTTAATCAAGCATTTGTTCTTTATAGAAGATTAAGAATGCAAGTGACTCGTGACATTAAAAAAATGTTAAAATGATTGGGATTAGGTATTTCATATGCCTTCTTGTTCATTATGTTATTATTATTATTAATTATTTTTATCATGAGTTGGGAAATTAAAAATTCTACTTTGTGGTGACACTTTTTGTTAGGAATAACAGTCCACAAGACAACTAAGAGGGGGGTGCGGGGGTGAATTAGTTGTGATATAGATTATTAAACTTTAAACTTTATAAACCCAAATTGTAATGCAAATGATAACATAGTAAATGCCAACACAATAACACAATACTTGTTGTTGAGGAAACCCTGTTAAAGGTAAAACCCCGGTGGGAATTAGCACCCACAACTAATGTACTGAGAGTATAGTATCTTTGTTAAAAGATTTAGCCCTGTTAGGAGCTTATTACAACATTACATTACACAGTCCCAGTTAGGTGTCAAGAAAAGTAGTAGGCTCATTGCCTAGGCACATTGTCCAAAGAAGGTTAAAGCCACCCTCAAGGATTCACAATTCGAACAAGTATATATAGGAAATATACAATCTAGTGAACTGTCTGATAGCAACTGTCTTTGCTTGGTCAGTTCCAATGAAGTATTCTTATCACAAAACTCATCTCTACGTCCACCAACAAACAAGCCTCACAACTTTCACTTCTCTTCCACTTCCACATGTTTCCAAAAAAAAAGATCACTCATATATACCCTATTACAATAATTCATTAGGTCGGACAATTAAGCTTTCCTAATACACAAATAATTAATTAGGTCGGCCAATTAGGCTTTCCCAATATACAAATAATTATATAACCCCTTGCTAAGATACACACGATACTTATAACAAGTAAACATCAAATACAATCCACCAGCTATACTCACAGATCCGCAATCTATGCTCACAATTCATATTACACGCTACATGTCTGAAGTTGACCACCAAATAGATCTCCTCCAGAATACACGCCACGACTGATGTCACTAGAATGCTCACGCCAATCAAACTCAACCCAATATTCCACAATATGTCTACAGTCCTCTAGTAAGCTCGCTTCATCTGAAATATCTTCACGAGTAAGATATACCTGAAACACAGAGACCTGCTCTGTCAAGCATCACAGTTACAATCCAAAAACCAATCTTCACCAAATCAACTGTAACAACTACAATATGTAACATAAAGCAAATCGACCTTAGGAATAAGGTCAACACACATCCTTCTTCATATAACCAACTTCGATCATTTTGAAACATCCGTATAGTGTCCGTACACTTCTGCTAGTCAAGTAACTAGTCTGTCCTCTCCACAGAAACATATGTTGACATCAATGACAAAATATGAATATCAACAACATGATCAATACCCAAAACTGATATCATCCAACTATCTCCCCCTTTGGCATTGATGCCAATATATGAGAAAATTCATCAACCCAAAATCAACTCAAAAATATTTTCTCCTCTCAATACAATCTTCTCAATATCCTCAACACAAATCTCCCCAAAATAGTAGGGATTTTCGCATAGATTCCTTCCCCCTTGGCAGCAATGGCAAAGGGTGCCATAACTCATCTGTAATCTTCTATAGCTTTTTCAAATCTTCATGTCTAATAGCCAGGTGCAAGATCACCCAAATGTGCTCTAGTGTTCCTTCAATCACTCCCCCTGAAGAGTAGATCCATACATCAAGTCCAAAAAATGATATAGCTCTGAAAGCCACTGGTCTGATGCATATCTGCATCAATTAATTATCACAAGGAGGGACTCTGACCCCAAGCATGCTTCTAAGATACTCAAAAGCATCTTTTGGCAAAGGTTTTGTAAATATATCTGCTATCTGTTCCTTTGTGCTAATATATTCCAGTTTTATTTCTTTCTCTGCTACTTTCTCCCTCAAGAAATGATACTTAATAGAAATATGTTTAGTCTTTGAATGCATTACGTGATTTTTTGACATATTCACTGTGCTGGTGTTATCACAATGGATAACCACTGGTTCTTCAAAAAATATTTCAATGTCCTTCAACATTTGTTTCATCCAAACAACTTGTGTTCAATTTATTGCAGCAACAACATACTCTAATTCAATAGTAGAATGAGCAATATAGTTCTGCTTCTTGCTCAACCAAGAAACCAACCTTTTCCCAAGGAAAAATGCACCACCACTAGTACTCTTTCTTTCATCCACATTACTTGCCAATTCAGCATTAGTATAAGCCTGTAAAAAAAAATTATCTGATTTTTCATACCATAATCCATATTCTGTTATTCCTTTCAAATATCTGAGAATTCTTTTCACAACAGCAAGATGTGTCTCTTTAGGATCTGCTTGATACCTTGCCACAATACCAACTGCATTGGTAATATCTGGTCTAATGTGAGTTAGATATTGTAGACCACCAATCATAGATCTATACTTTGTCTGAACTACACTTTGAGTCTCATCATTACTAGTCAGTTTATGTTCAGTTACCATAGGTGTTCCAACAGGTTTACAATCTTCCATTCCAAACTTCTTCAACATTTCCTTAAGATACTTGGTCTGAGATATAAAAATGTCATTCTTACTCTGATTAATTTGTAAACAAAGAACAAATTTCATTTCACCAATCATTGACATCTCAAATTCATTTTTTCATTTCTTTAGAGAACTTCTTACTCATCTTATCATTGCCTCCAAAAATGATATCATCAACAAAAACTTCTATGATTAAGATTCCATCTTCATCAATTCTTAAATATAAATTATTGTCTGCATTACCTTTTCTGAAACCAAGACGAAGTAAATACTTGTCTAGTCTTGCATACCATGCTCTAGGTGCTTGTTTCAGTCTATACAGTGCTTTCTTCAGCTTACAAACCATGTCTCCATCCCCTGTCAAAGGAAAACCATCAGGTTGCTCAATGTAAAATTCTTCTTCTAGATCACCATTCAAGAATGTTGATTTCACATCCATCTGATATACTTTAAAGTCTTTGTATACGACATAAGTAAGAAATAATCTCATAGCTTCCAATCTAGCAACAAGAGAAAATGTTTTTTCATAGTCTATGCCTTCTTGTTGTGAGTATCCTTACATACCAGTCTAGCCTTGTTTCTTACCACTGTTCCTTCCTCATCCATCTTATTTTTGAAAACCCATTTTGTACCTATCACATTTTTGTTCTTAGGCCTTGGAACCAATTCCCAAGTATTGTTTTTCTATATTTGTTCAAGCTCTTCTTCCATAGCTTTAGTCCAATATTCATCTCTACGTGCTTCATCAGTAGTCTTTGGCTCAACTTGAGAAATCAAACAAACTTCATCTCTAACTCTATCTCTAGTCATCATACCTTTATTTGCATAACCAATAATTTGATCTTCATGATGGTTCTTCTTAACATACCTCGGAGTCTTTGGAGTCTCAGTAACTTCAGTCACTTCATCTTCAACTTCATTTTCAATCATCAAAGGTTCTTTGAGTTCAGCAGTGACCTCTTTCATCTCTGTAATCTGACCACAGTCATACATTCTTTCCTGAATCTGAAACTTTTCATCTATCCTCACATTGGTGCTTTCAATCAACTTCCTCAATCTCAGATTGAAACATTTATATGCTTTACTCTTAGTAGAATAACCAAGAAAAATTTCTTCATCACTTCTAACATCAAATTTTCCTATCTCATCATCTCTTTTGATATAAAATTTACTTCCAAATATTCTGAAATATTTTACATTAGGTGCATGATCAAACCATAATTCATAAGGAGTCTTACTTGTACCTTCTCTGATCTGTATTCTATTCAAGGTGTACACAACAAGGCCAACTGCTTCTCTCCAATGAACATGTGACACATTTCCTTCCAACAACATAGTCTTTGCAACATCTAATATAGTTATGTTTCTTCGCTCTGCAATCCCATTCTATTGTGGAGTCCTAGGAGCTGATGTTTTTCTGTATATTTCATGTTCTTCACAGTAGGTATTAAATAAGTCTGACGTAAACTCTCCACCTTTGTCTGATCTCAAACATTTTATCTTCAAACCATATTCATTCTCAACTTTTGCTTTAAATAACTTGAATTTGTCGTGCTTCATATTTCTCTCTCAAATATGTAACCCACATCATTCTAAAAAAGTCATCAACAAAAAGTATAAAGTGATGACATGTAACTGATTGAATGTTTGAAGATGTTAAGTTGTTCACTAAAATGAAGAAAAGATAATGCAAGACATTAAATCAGTTAATGGATTATATTGTCATTGATGTCAACTTGATATAATCTAAATGATTATAATCAAAGTGTCAAAGACTTCAGAGAATCAAAAAGAGAAAGATTATGCTTCCAGTAACGCATAAAAGACAAACATTCACTAAGTGATTTTAAACACCGACGGCTTGTGGAACCCGACGGACAAAGATCACCGAAAGTTAAGTCACAGTGATGCCCGAGAAAAGAAACCGACGAGCATTACCGAAGAGCAGAATCACAAGCATTACCGACGACCAAAATTACAGTGTTAACCAACGAGCAGAACTTTACAATGAAGCCCGAAGGACAGACAACCCCGACAGATAGACAACCCCGATGGAGAAGCCCGAGGAGAACTAAAGTGTTGACTGAAGCTAATAAAGAGTTAAAACACCGGAGTTAACTGGAGTTCAAAAATGACAAAATATCTAGCTGGAAGAGCTAAATATAGACTTAACTAGTTGTTATCATTGTTTTCATCGAAAAGATAAAGCCAAAGATAAGTAAAGGATTTAAAGCTGTCTTGTCCAGTTGGCAAGAAGATGGCTATCAGATAAAACATGAATTTATGATTTAAATCAGGATTGGCTAAGATTGCAGATCACGCCAAGATCAAGAAAATTAAGAACCTAGAAACGGTGATATCATGTCTATAAAGAGACAACTTAATTCATTACAAATTAAGGGGAGTGAATGAAAAAGAGGATGTTGAAGAGAAACTGATGAAGAACAACTTCATACAATCCCGATCAATCAAGCTGAGGAAAGAGCTAAAGATTTCTGCGGACACCGAGCAACAAAGCATAGTATCACCGAGCAGAACAAAAGTGGAGCAAAGGCATTGAAAAGATATATTGATCAAAATGATTTAATGAGCTTACAATGGATCTGAAAATGTGCAAGTATAAGTTGTATATGTGAATAAATCATACTATTTCAGTTTAACCATTGATTCAGAAAGTCTTTTAACCGAGCAGGATTTAAAGATCCTTTTTATATTGAGATACATCCCAAGGAGTATCAAAAAGTTTGATCATGAAGATAGCATGAGATGTCAGATACCATTTGACAAACCATGGTTTGGTCATAGAAGGTAGCATAGAGATGCCCGATATCAAGTGACAAAATAATATTTTAAATCCTCTAACAAGGTCACACCTAACAGTGTGTTTGTAACCTTTAACATGGTTGGCTCTTTAACGAGCTCACTTCAGAAGAGTGAAAATTTTGGGTTACCGGTCCCAAGTGGTTTTTCCCTTAACAAGGTTTCCATGTTAAAAATCCATGTGTTAATGTGTTTATGAGTCATTACTTTAGTGTTTTGCATTACACATAGCTAATCTGGATTGATCGGTATACTCTAAGTAATTTACTATTTTTCGGTAAATTGAAAGACTGCTATTTGGCAAACATTACGAATAAGATTTAACAGAGCACTCCGAGCAACAGTTATTTGATAAGTATATTTGAAGGCATTCATCTTATAGGACTGAAGATAACTAGAGGCTTAATATTGTGGTACTAAGTTTTTTGGTTGATTAATTGAAATATTTTTTAGGCCACTGATTCACCCCCCCCTCAGTTATTACTAACATAAATTACCTTTCACCATAATATGATCTTGTTCTTGTAGGAACACACAGATCTGTATGCACCTCATCCAACTTTCCTTTTGCTAAATAATATTTTCTTTTAAAACTACTTCTTGTCTTCTTCCCCATAACACACTCTTTAGACATAGTGTTAGATGGATTTACAATCTTGGGTAGATCTCTCACATCATTAGTCATACTTGCCTTCACAATGTTATCAAAGTTAACATGACAAAATCTTCTATGCCATAGCCAACTGCCATCAACCTTCGCAATAAAACAAGTAACTTCAGAAGTATTCAATTCAAATACATTGCCTTTAGATTTAGTACCAGATGCCATCGAATCTCCCGATTTACTTCTGATAGAGCATTTCCCATTAATTAATTTCAACTGATAACCTCTGTCCACTAACTATTCAACACTCAATAGATTATGCTTAAGTCCATCAATAAGTAATACAATGTTAGTATTTGTCTTTCCATCCAGAGAAATAGATCCAACTCCAATGATAAGTTTAGGAGTATTTTCACCAAATCTAACAACACCGCCATCATATCTTTTCAAACTCACAAATTTGTTTTTATCTCCAGTCATATGATGTGAACAACCACTGTCTATAACCGATTCAGATTTATTTTCAACACGAGATACTAAGGATTTTTCCTCATGTATAGGTTCATCATCCTTTATAGTAATAAATCTAATTTTATCATAGTCACCATCATCATCAAGAATACGCTCACTAGCATAATAACATTCCTTTTCTTTAGGATACTTTGATTTGTAAAACTTAGGTTTGTGCTTAGGAACCCTTGTAGGACATCTAGATGCAAAGTGACCAATCTTGTTACATGAAAAATATTTCAAAGGTAATTTTCCTTCAAATTTACCCTTACCTCTCTTCTAGAGAATAATGCTACCACTTCATCTAGCTTCCTTTCTTCCTCCTGTATTTGTTCCCATTCCTTAGCATATTCTCCAAGCTCTTCTCTTATGTCATAATTGCTGGTGCTCACAATTCCAGATAAGGTCTTTTTGTTCTTATGCATGCTTGCCTTGAATGCTGACTCAACTTTAGGTAAAGTATCTCCCAAATCTGCCTCAAATGTAGTTAGCTTTCCAATCAACATCTCTCTAGTGAAGTTTGGTGTCAAAGGTATAATCTCCTCTATAGCTTGTACTTTGGTTCTATAAATAGGTGTCAAAGATTTGAGTATCTTTGCAATCACTTCTTCCTCACTGTAAGTACCTCTAGAGTTTCTAATGCTAGTAACCACTTCAGTAATTCTCTGTCCATATGCCCTAATGTTCTCATCTTCTCTCATCTTCAGTGATTCCATCTTTGTCTTCCAGTTCTATAGCTTTGCCTGTTTTGTAAATCTGTCTCCTACATATAGTGCTTCCAATCTTGTCCAGATCTCATGTGCAGATTCCAAGTCTTTTACTTCTGTGAATTCACCTTCAGAAAGTGCGTTGATCAATGATTCCCTTGCAACCATATTACATGAAAATAACTTCTTTTCATCTTTAGTAGCCTTCTCCATTTCATCCTTAGTCACTATCTTCTCATCCTTCTTTGTGATCATCCAGTAGTCGAGTCCCAAATATAGAAAATGTGTTCTCATCTTGTTCAGCCAACTCTCAAAGTTTTCAGGATCACCTCAAGCTGTTAAGCTTTCTCTCTAAGGACCAGGATCTCTGATACGAATTGTTAGAAATAACAGTCCACAAGACAACTAAGAGGGGGGGGGTGAATCAGTTGTGATATAGATTATTAAACTTTAAACTTTATAAACCAAAAATGTAATGCACATGATAACATAGTAAATGCTGACACAATAACACAATACTTGTTATCGAGGAAACCCTGTTAAAGGTAAAACCCCAAGGGAATTAACACCCACAAATAATGTACTGAAAGTATAGTATCCCTGTTAAACGATTTATCCTTGTTAGGAGCTTATTACAACATTATAGTACACGGACCCTGTTAGGAGATAGACCCTGTTAGGAGTCAAGAAAAGTAGTAAGCTCACTGCCCAGGCACACAACCCAAAGGTTAAAGCCAACCTCAAGGATTCACAATCCGAAAAAGTGTATATAGGAAATATACAATCCAGTGAACTGTCTGATAGCAATTGTCTTTGCTTGGTCAGTTCCAATGAAGTATTCTTATAAAAAAACTCTGCTCTACATCCAGCAACAAAAAAGCCTCTCAACTTTCACTTCTCTTCCACTTCCACATCTTTCCAAAAGAAAAAATCACTCATATATACCCTATTATAATAATTCATTAGGTTGGCCAATTAATCTTTCCTAATACACAAATAATTAATTAGGTCAGCCAATTAGGCTTTCCCAATATAAAAATAATTATATAACCCCTTGGTAAGATACACACGATACCTATAACAAGTAAACATCAAATACAATCCATCAGTTATACTCCCATATCCGCAATCCATGTTCACAATTCATATTACACGCTACATGTCTGAAGTTGGCCACCAAATAGGTCTCCTCCAGAATACACGCCACAGCTAACTTCACCAGAATGCTCATGCCAATCAAACTCAACCCAATATTTTACAATATGTCTATAGTTCTCTAGTAAACTTGCTTCATCTAAAATGTCTTCGCCAATAAGATATACCCGAAACATAGAGACCTTCTCTGTCAAACATCACAGTTACAATCCAGAAACTAGTCTTCACCAAATCAACTGTAACAACCACAATATGTAACATAAAGCCAAGCGACCTTAGGAATAAGGTCAACACACATCCTTCTTCATATAACCAACTTCAAACATTCTGAAACATCCATACACTTCTACCAGTCAAGTAACTAGTCAGTCCTCTCCACAAAAACATATGTTTTTGATTGCTGGTAAAAAAAGTTTTTAAAGGGACCCGAAACCCCTTAAAAGAATTAAAAAAAAGGAATAGTCATTAAGACCGCTAAACTAGAATAGGGCTGGACACCAGCCCGCAGAATCTAGAACCAACACAAAAAACTAGAAACCAGCTAAACCACCCAGCAAGTGAAAACCAAAAAACAAACTAGCACAAAAGTAGGAGAACAATAGGACCTAGGAAAACTCCAAAAGAGTTCCTTCCGCCTCCTTCTTTGCCTTAGACACCTTCTTCAAAGTAGCGTTAAATTCTGAGAGTTCCAGGATCCTGTCTTGAATTTTCTTCTTTTTAGTAGATCGAGTGCGCTTGCTTGGGCCAGCATCATCCTTTTCTTCTTTGTCATCCTCGATCTTCATAGTCGGAGACCTAGAATCTAGCTCCGTCTTGATGGTATTGAAGCAATCCATCATGAAACCCATGAAAAGGTTATTATCCTTCATGTGCTTCTTTAGAGTGTTCTCCAGGATTTCCATTTTGTCCCGCAAATCCTTCATGTTATTCTCCTCCTCTTTATCATTTCGACCATCAATCCCCGCCGAGCCAGTATCCAAATTCCCCTAAAGAAGATCAACTTTAGTAGAGAGGGATCATAAACTAAGATTGAGGCTTTTAATTTCCTTGAATACCTATTTCATAAGGCGGAATGAATACATCGACACCACCTTCGCAGTTTGGAGGACACCAAAACATATGTTGACATCAGTGACAAAACATATTTTGACATCAGTGACAAAACATGAATATCAACGGCATGACCAGTACCCAAAACTGATATCATCCAACACTTTTGTCCACATGTCAGCTCTCTTGGAATGTGTGTGAGAAGTTGTAATAGCCTCTAATGCCATAAAATTTTTGTATAATGTAGGGGTTGTGATATATCTTATGATGAATGCATGAACATGATTGTAGGGGATTACAAAGTTAATGAGAAATATCAAACCACTTATGATACTTACAGTGATATGTCACAAAGCATATTTCTAATAAGGTTAATTACAAATAATGACTCAAAATGGGTTGTAGTTCATGAAAATTATTATCATGGTATTTTGGGACCTTGTTTAGACCCATGTGAATGCCTTTTAGTGGTTTTATAGGCCTCCTCAATTCTATTTAATGATGCTTGAGATGGAGGCATTGGGGAGTTTGATTGCACGACTATGTTACTATATTTTGTTCAAATGAGCAAGAGGTTGTTCTCCATGTCAAGGTAAAAACCTAGATATATATATTTAACCACGATGTTTTGTTCAATGATACATTAATTATGTGCTTTGAAGGGTGGGGATTTCTACTTGAGAGGGTTTTTACCATGTATATTAGCGTCTCTTATCTTATGTATTTTCGTCTTCTATTATTTTCTCATTCTTATTCTCAAAATGTCATTTTAGATGCAGTGATAATGATATCCAAATGAATTTGTGTCTTGATTTAATTACATGAGCATATGTTGTTTACAATCGTATTATGTTTGTCAGCTAGTGAATCTTACAATATAGAGGCTCATATTAGTTTTTCCCCAACAAAAATAAAGACCAATGTTATTCGTTTATATTGTAAAATCATAAATATTAGCAATGTATAAAATTTGAAATTAAAACGCTAATGTGTTGACTAAAGGTGGGTGAAAGAAATTTCATTGTGAAGCTAGAAAACTATAGTATTACAAGATAAATCAATTAAGATAAATGTAGGAAGAAAATATTGAAAAGTTTAAGACCTAAAAATGATATGTAAATATATAAAATTTGTAGATTTAAAAAGCCCTAATATGAACAAGAAACCCTAGAAATAAACTAGGTTGTGTGGGATCAATTTAGTTAATGAAAATAAAAGGATAAA
This sequence comes from Thuja plicata, assembly GCA_018584345.1. Lineage (NCBI taxonomy): Eukaryota > Viridiplantae > Streptophyta > Pinopsida > Cupressales > Cupressaceae > Thuja > Thuja plicata. Next base: position 882,432 of record MU224964.1, on the reverse strand, counting down.
TATGACTTCAATTGGATTAATTTGTTGTAGATAATATTGGGGGTGGGTCTTATCTAACTACCTAATCTTGCAACCTTAACATGCCAACTAATCCACTATGTGGGAGCATAATCTAAAACATTTTTTTTTTCACCCTTATACATTTATACAATAATATTCCTCAAGGACAATAACGTATATGAAAGATTTTAACAATGCACAAAATTGAAATTTTTTACAAGGTTATTAGGCATACTTAACTGCTAGTCTACAAAACCTCATGTCTTCACACCTTCTTGTTTTAAATCATCTTTTGAAATATAATTCTTTCCTTCATCTTACAACTCTTATGGCTGCCTTGAAAACCTCCAGTGCACCTGCAAATTCCTCTTTCTCTTCTTTTATTATTCTCATTTTTGCAAGTTGACCTCCCACACTCTTCCTTATGCAATCCTTTGGATCAACCTACAAGTTCTTTTTCCAACCTTCTTGTTGTCATTGAAACTTTTTAACACCATCACCAAAAAGAGGCACCAAAATCTTCTCTTTCATTTCCTATAATTTGACCTTTGAAATTCCTTCAAAAAAATGGAATAAAGACATAGTTTTCATTCCAAAATGTGTTGTCAATCTAGTTGCACCATATCCAATACTTTGATGTTATAGATACCTTTTAAAAATGAATAAAAACATAAACCAAATCATTTTTGGAATTCAAAGAGTCACTAATTATTTTTCAAAAAATCTCTAGGTTTTCCTTCCATGTTGAGAATATGAATTGAAATGATAAGACAAGAAGGAATGGAAAAAATAATTTGTTTTATAAGAACTTATCTTGGCATAAAAATTGACAAAACAATTAATTTTCAATTATATAATATGCCAATAGATCCCTTCAACCCTTCAAACTTTGAATTTGTGCAATATAATACTCTAAAAAATAAATTAATCAACATGTATGTCTTTAATTTTTGAAATGGATTCATGTCTTGATAAAACAAATATTTTATTTTACAACGGTCCAAAATATGCTCTTGAAGCTCCAATCTACACCAGAAATGCAAAAATTAAACATGAATATAAAACACTCTTTTTTTGGTGATGATGGATTTCTTGTAAGTATGAATGATCCCACATCATTATTCAAGTTAATGCCAACAAATAAATAAAAATAAAGCACAAATCAACATATATTAAAAAATGGCAGCTAATGATTGAGAGCTTAGGTAAACATATTTTCTATTTTAGGAAAGTAATGGGGAGGTAAAAGTACTCACCCCTATGATGGAAGAGTGTGTGACAATTAAAAAAATCTAATATCAATCAATAATATGATAAGAAAATGAAGCCTCTTTGTATGACAGTGTACCTTCCTAAAAAGTTAGCACCCATAATTGGATCCTTTATTAGGTCTTGTTAGGCACTATTTTGGTGATTTCAAGGTTTGAATGTCAGTTATGCTTGATCCTAACAACTTGATTTTTCTTCTCCTGCATCTTTTCACCCATCCTGACACCTATTCCAATTTTGGGGTCATTTTCCTAGATACATAACGTTTCAAATGTTATGTCCCCACAGTTTTTGGCAAAAATTTGGCCTAGAGCCCTATGTTGGGATTTTAGTGGGAAATCTGGTCCCATGGTCGGTATGGCTTGTTTGTGAATCCCAAAATGATGGATGAAGTATATAAACACCCTATTGTTGGAATTGGCTTATGTTGGATTTGTTGGCATTCATGTTTTGTCATTGATGTCAACACATGTTCAGTTGAAGTCTCAGTCAGACTGGTTGTCTCAGGCATAGGAAAGACTGACAGTCGTGTAAAGATACTGTAAGGACTCTCAGAGGATGCGAGAATATATATGTATTAAGGGAAAAGTTGAGATCTTATATCTAAGGTCACTTGAATTTATGTTTATGTTTGCATGAGTTACAACGATTTTGGTGGAGATTGTTTGCAGAACAATGACATAGAACTATGGCAATGTTAGTCTCTGAGTTTTGTGGATAACATGGATGCGAGCACGTGTCATGTTATGAGAGCTTGGGGAATGTTAATAAACATGTAGAGGAATATTATTATATTATTCTTGGGTTGCAGGACTTGTTGGTACTCAAAAATACAACAGGGTTTTTGAGTACCTTGTTAAATTTTTGCATCCTGACCCCTTATGAGTGCTTTTTGAGTCTATTTGCCTAGATGAAATTTTGAAGTTTTTCATGCATATCAGGTGTTCATCACTCTTTTTTAAGCATATGAGGACATCCCAAGTCATCGAATTCAAGTTTTGAGTCAGTTAGTGATGTCTTGTTTTGAGCACTTATCCATTCTACATTTGCTGATTAAGGTGTCAAAATGTTGTAACAGGCATAGTTTGCATTGGAATAACTTGTGTCCTTTTATGTTTCATAGATCTCCACTTTGGGAATTTTTGACATGTATATTAGAGAGGTTATGTTCCAAAACCCAAGACATTTCAATTCGATTTGATAGGTTTTTAGATTCCCTAAAGTTGGTTCTCTAGAACTGTCAAAATTGTGTGTTTTGCCCAGATTTCTAAATAGTGTACTTTGAGGTCTTCCAAGTTGTATCCGGATGAATGCCATGCATAATTGAGTATTCCCCAATGTTGAAAAGATGAAAGTGTACCTACGTGAAAAGTTTCAGATTCATACCAATCCAGTTATTCACTTTCCCAACTTGATTCCAAATCCAATTTCTGCATATTTGCTGAGTGCAAAATCAAAAAAATTGTAAGATGCCAACTTTACAAACTTGTACCGGTTGATCAGTTTACCTTTTGTGCAAGTTAGTTGAAGATTCATGTTCCATGTGTGAAGGTGAATCAAGCTCCAGAGGTTTAGATTCTGAAGGTTCATCTTGATGACTTTATGATTTCAGTTTCAAAGGCAGTTTGTGCAGTTTGACAGTGCAAAGCAGAATTGGAGTAAACAAAATGGTCATTTTTTTAGAGTTGTTTTCAAGAACCAATTGTGGAATCATTATCATGACATGTAAGTGTACTACTTGATCTGATGGTGAAGTCTCAGAGTATATCTTGCTAATCTTTCAATGAATGATCCGGATGAAGTTTATGTTGTTTTAGCATATTACATTTGCACAGTTTTCTAAATTGCTAAGTTTGAAAAGTTACATCTTGTACCTGATGATAAATCCGACAAAGCTCTTTTACATGAGTATTCAATGTGGATAAATGAGTCATTCTTCCAAGCAACATATCTTTAAGAGGTGATATGATAACTTTCCAATTGGCACCTTTGGCAGGATTTGCACAAGTCTGAATTCTGCCAGTTGTAGAATATAACGAAATGGATCACTTTGCATGTTATTATTTTTTGGCCTGAATATTTTTAAGTCAGTCCAGTTGATGGCAAGTATTCAGATGCTGGAGATGAGAGGGTTTTCTAGTTTCCATGGTTGCAAAGAGTTATCCAGTTAGTTTTTGAAGCTCGTTCCGGAGGCTACTCGCCATTAATGAAGCCGATTTGTGGAACTGTGAAAGTTGTTTTTAAAAGTCCACTAGTGTGTTACTCTATGGGTTGATTATAAAATAGTTTATATCGGCAAGGTGAAATCATTTTTGGAGCCGGCGAACCTTTTTTAAGCACTTTGAAATCAATATATTTTATTAACTGGAGTCAATGCAAGAGGATGTTGTGCTCAGCATGAGGAAATGAGTTAGTGTTTTTAAATAAAAAAACATGAAACATAACTAGTATATCAAATACATGGTGCATCCAGCATGAAGGAGGAAATATGGTGAAGTTTTTAAAAGAAAAACATTAAATGTGAACCACAGTAAAGATGCACACCAAATGGAAGAAGAAATTTAATGTTTTAAAAGATAAAAAAAAAATAGTAGAGTGCATGATATGCTACGCCCAAACAACAAGGAGGATTCAAAGTTTTTTAAACTTTATAATGCAAATGGAGACCATAGATATGGGGCACAGCCTTTGGTGGAGGAGTTTTTAAAATTTTTTCATTAAAAATGTGCAAAAAATAGCAGAAGAGAAGTGGCACCTAGTAGTTTTGGAGGATGGATTTGTTTGTTTGAAAACTTTAAAATGAAAATGTGAAACCATAGAAAGGGGCACCTAGACCTATGGAGGCAAATGAAATTCTTAACCAGAAAAAGAGCATTTCCATGAGTGAGCAACATCTGGAGGAAGCTTTCAAAAGTTTGAAAAATGCAAGAGTATAGCCAGTCACGGTTTTGATTGTATCTCAAAAATACGAGCTGGGTTGGGCTGATTGTTTGATATGATTGAGATGACCATACCTGCAATCTATAGTAAAAATTGTAGAAAAATTTGACATGAAACATGAAATTTATGGCTCTCTGAGTATTGGAAAAAATAACAGAACTTCAAAAATTTGATGGAGCATTTATCCCACATTGATTGGGTTCTGATTTTTTATAAAGTTTATAAACTCCAGCGCATGATTAATGAAATAAGGAAGAGACAAAGAGGCCTTGGAGGGCCCCTTGATTGGAACGTTAGAGTGTGCGGTGGGCCCCATTATTTTGGAGCAAAAATGCATAAAGCTTTAAAAACTTTCAAAAACTTAGTCCCACATTGCCCCCAAAATGGCAAACTGAGATGTTTATAAGGAAAGTTAAAAACATATGTAAATGTGAAGAAGAGAAGGAGGCTCTCTTCATGTGTATATGTAGGTGACCTGTGCATTGGGATGCGTTCTTAAAGGATAGTTGACAATGCATTGGGAAGTGTGCCTAAGCGACCAGGAAGCAATTTTATAGGTAGGTGGCATCGATGGTGACGAGGCACATGGGATAGGTGGTGGCTAGTCACAAAGTCACATGAAGATGACTGCTAGACAAGATAACGTCCGTGACCATGAGATATCTGCCAGTCACATAGTCGCGAGACGAACGTGGTTAAGTGCTAGACCGTGCGAGATTGGGCGACTGTGTAGTCGCGTGGTCACAGAAGAAAGCTGTGGTTAGGAGAAAACTGCTGAGATTGGGAGACTAACCGTAGTCGTGTAGTTGCCAGAAAGATTCAAGGTAGTTTCCGAATCTCCAGATTTGACCATGGTTAGCAGAATTCATCAAAGATTTGGAGACTACATTGTGCAAGGTTAACCAGAGTTAAGATGCAGTTAAGTGAGATCTAGAGACTTAGAGACTAACTTAGTCTCCAAGTCTCCCAATGAACCCATGGTTAAGAAAAAGATCATGAGACATAGAGAATATGTTAGTCTCCAACTCTCCAGATAGACTCGAGGTTAAGAAAAAGTTACAAAGACATATAGACTGCTTAGTCTCCAAGTCTCCAAATGAGGAGTTAAAGGTGAGTTAAAAGATCAGTTAAAGGCAATGAATCAGAGGGTGCCACATGTCAATTTCTGGTAAGTTATGGGGATAAAAAGTGTAGAAAATAAAGATTTCAAAATGATTTAAATGGTGTACAAGTTTAAAGGGTAAAGTGCATAGTTTGCAAAAGTATTTTATTTCAAATATTGAAAAATGCATTCTGGGAGATGTTTGAAGACAGAGGAAATTTGATTTTTTTTGCAAATATGATTTGGAGGGATGCTAAGAAAATGAAGATCAGATTCTTGAATGAGAATGAAATCTGATTTGCAAGAAGAGACAAAATGCAAAGATATATTTTATTGCAAAATCAGATTTATTGGAGCTTTCCCGGAGGTTTTTTGAGCAGAGAATATGATCGGATTTCAAATATATTTTTCAAATGATATCAGATTTAAAAGGCTTCTCAGTGACAAAATAAAGGTGATTTGTAGAGGATAAGAATCAGATTTTGAAAAGATAGATGGAGTCAGACATTATTGAAATATAACAGATATTTTGAAGACTTGGAATGCAAGTAAAATCAGATTTTGAAGTCACCGAGAAGGATGAGATTTTTCTTGGAAAGGAAGGAATGAGTGCAGATAATATTTGAGAGAAGGACAGGTGTTTATCAGACATAGTTTTTAGGGTTTCCTTTTTCTCTATATCTTCTCTTCTTTTCTTTGTTTTGAGGGTTCCTGGTTGCTGCTTTGTTTTGGGGTTTTCCCTCCAGAAGTTCAGAGCAGGTTCCAAGCATTGGTGTCTTCTGTAATATTTTTCTCTCTTCCATGCATAGACAGTATTCTATTTCCTTTTTGTCTCAGACAAGAACATCATTGTAAAAGGTAGTTTTTGCTTGTTTATGAATGAAAATTCAATATTGTTGTTCTGATATCAAGTTGTCTCCATTTTTTCCTGAATCATATAAACTAGGGCATCCAGGGTGTTTTAGTTTTGTCTATTGTTTGATCATCAATAGAGTTATTCAGAGGATAACTATGATTTAAGATTTGTTTTGAGATTTGTATGAGTTGGAACATCAAGGGTGTTGCCAATCTTGTCTTTCCAGTGGATGCTGGTTATGTACTCTCTATTTCCAAGGTCTCTTTCAAGGAGAGAGTTAAATTCTTTGAGTAGGAAGTTGCATATCTGAACACACAGGTGGATCAATAAGTAGAACTTGATTGATACAATTTATTTTTATGTAAGACATATAGACAAATTAGACAGAGTTGTTTTCCCTTCATTCATGATCTCTTTGCAAGTGTATGTTTGACTCCATTGCCCATAGGATAAGGCACAGGTCTATGCAATATTTGAGATGTTACAGAGATCCATACATCAAGCACATAATTTAAAAACCATTTCCATTTCATACTATTAGTAGTTAGGTTTTCTCTGGTTTTCAGACTTACTTTATGTAAGAAGAATATTGTATAAGATTAGAGGAAACATTGAGGTAGTTATTACCTAAAGAGTTTGAAAAATCATTCCACAGTTATATATCTACAAGCTTGTAGTTGTCAGAAAGGAGTCATGTATGTGCAGATAAGGTAATACCTACCTGAGTGATGTGAAGCTCGAAGAAGAAGGATGGTATTATCTAGTCCTCATCAATTAGGCTTTGTCTTTCTAGAATCAGTGATTGGGAGTTATGGAATTGATCAAGTTATTAATCTGTATTTTGGTTCAGCAAGAAAAAGACCTAACATGACTCTTGGTGATGTCAGTTGTGGTGTGTGTTCTGGAGAAGACCTATTTGATGCCAACTTCAAAGATGTAGTGTGTGTTATGGATGGTGAGCATGTATTGTGGATTGTGGATCTTGGATTATATTTGATGATATTTAATTGATGTTTACTTGTTCAAGGTACCGTGTGTATCTTCGCAAGGGGTTATGTAATTGTTTGTGCACTGGGGAAGTCTTAATTGGCCGACCTAATTTATTTATTTGTAATTTGTATAAAGGAGAGTTGTTTTCTTTTGTGGAGATAGGATGTGGAAGCTAGGAGGTTTTATTTGAGAAGTCAGCTGGATGTAGAGAAGAGATAGTGATTGATGAGCTTCATTGAAACTGCTTAAGCAAAGCTACTTGCTATTAGTAAGTTCACTGGATATTATATCTTTGTATTTGTATCTCAGAAAGTGAGACCCGAAGGTGGATTTAACCTTCTTTAGGCAGTGTGCCTGGGTAGTGAGCTTACTATTTCTCTTGACTCCTAACAGGGTTTTTTGTTTAACAAGGACTATGTACTGTATATAATATTAATAACCATCTCCTAACATGGATGAATCTCCTAATAGTGATACTATACTTTCAGTGCATTATTTGTGGGTGCTAATTCCCATTGGGTTTTTCCCCTTAACAGGGTTTCGTCGATAACAATTTGTTGTGTTATGGTGTTGTTGTTATTGTGTTAAATATTGCATTTATCATTTGGTTTATAAAAGCAAAATTTTATGGCATACAAGTGATCCCCCCTCCTCTATTGTATTGGTGGTCTATTATTGCTAACACCTATCTATCCTCATTTTTACATCAATTACCATCCTCAAGAATTCATGATTAAGAAGCATTCAAGCAATCAAGATAAATTAAGCAACTGGACTCAATATTTGAGGGCAAGATCCAAGATCTAGTTTCTCCAATTCATTCCAGTCAATTTTAATGAAATATTCTCCAATTGAAGCAAGTTTCACTCCCATGATGGCTCAGTAGAGAATTTCTCAATCAAGCAAGAAGATCCTTCCTATCATCTACATTCATCTCTCCTTCATTGCAAGTAATTATCAAGCATATATACATTAAAGATCTGGGAGTGACATTCATAGATCCATGCATTTGTGAGGGAATCCTTGATTCTATTCTACATTCCAAGGTAAACTCCTTGATTTAAATCATCTTCATAGGTATGGGCAATTTCTACATCTGCCAATGAGGGTTTATTCAAGGTGAATCTAACATTTACCTTTTTACATACTTTCCTATCTACAATTTCATTTTATTTTCAAGGGTGATTCATAAAAAGGGGTTTGACCAAGGAAAACCCTTTTTACCCAACATTTCCCCATTTGTTTGTGTGCAAGAATAGGTTACGAATTTGTTAGAAAGAAATTGGGAAGATCGGGAACTATCAGAGGATCCCTGAAAGTTTCAGGAAAAAATACCTAGAAAAAAACATTTGAAACTTTATGTTCCCAGATATAGAATTTTTGAAATGTTTTGTACCCTACAACTTGGGTTTAGATTTCACCTACAGGTCACCTCTTCTTTCTGGATCCCATTTTTGAACATTACAAGTTTCTAATAGTTTGTATCAGTCTATTATTTTCAATTTTTCATCTAATTGCCTACCTTGTCTTCTATATTGCATCTTTCCTATCTTTTCCATTTTCAACAATTCTATATTTAGCGAAAGATCACTATCTCACTTAGCGCTTAGGTCCACACTTGAGCCTATTGGGGCATCTTCCTTTTGAATGTGTAATTTTGAAAAAGGGGGAGTAATCACCCTATCTTTTGTTGCTCCCATTTTTTACATTATTCATTTTGGTGAACCATGTTGGTGCATTAAAATTATTTTACGCTTTGTAAGCTACCAATATTCCTATAGATGGATTTTAAGGAGTGGTTAGTTCCAAATATGGGGAAATCTAAGGTAACTGGACCAACTATAGGGACAAGACTGCCCTCTGAACTTTTGGTTCTGGAAGACCAAGGCAGGTACACCTAATCCATCTCAATATAAAACACTTTACAACTCTATCCAAATTTAAAAAACATAAAATGATAAGAAAATGTTGAATGATAACCACTCATTCATTGATTCTCAATTACCCTAAAGAAAATACAACACACAACCACAATACTTAAAAGGGTTTTGAAATGGTTTTGTTTTAAAATTTGCAGAATATAGCCAAACCCAACCAAACATGTATCACTATAGAAAGTACTAATTTCTAACCAGTGCCTTATCCATTGGGAAATACATTTAATGCAGATGCAGAATACAAAAACCAACTATTGTCAAAGATTCAAAGCCATAAATGCAACTAACCCAGACCCACACTTCTTACAAAATCCTTGTGCACACCAAATGAATCTATGTCTTATCTAGAGCAATATTTAATTTGATCCTAGATCAAAACTAAGGAATAACAACATACACATAGATAAATTCTATGCAATGAATCTGAAAACTCACAACTATAGACACAAAGGAGATACTTGAATCTAGAGTATTTCTATTTAAGTATGAAGAATCATGTTCCTATACACAATTTGATTCAAAATATACACAACTTCAATAATGGAAAAAGACCTAAAACTTTCTATTCTATATTGACACAGTCTAATACAATCTTTTATATCCCTGACTGAAAATTCAAATGCAACTTGATAACTCAATTTTTCCAACCCTTCTAAATTATCTTGGAAATCCCTTTATAGAAAAAGGATTACAACAAGCTTCAGATCATTTAGGCAAAAGACAAAATAAATGACTCATCATGAAAGACAAAAATACAACAGAACCAGTAACCGAGTTGTTACAAGATTTCAAAGGCAATTTCCCATTGGACCTCACGACCTTTGCAACAAATTTAAAATTATTCTTCCATTTCTAAGTGGAACCTTAGTCTTTATTATTTTATGCACAAAATCTGTTTGTAACCGTTGACCACCTCAAGATATTGGTGAACTGCGACATGTTGAAGGAACAATGGGGTGTTCTCATTTCTTTGATTCATCTAGGGTATATATGCCCTTCCATGCTGCAAACACCTCATCACTGGCCCAAGGGAAGTTAAAAAATTCAATCTTCTTTCTATTTAATGCATCCCATTCTATTATCATTCACTCAACTTCCTTTCTCCAAAACCCTAAGTGAGACATGGCATTCTAAATTGTCTCCACGTAGCACCTTCGGTCCCACTTTACTTTTCCTCATCAACCTGGAAAGGTGTCACTCAGGCGTGATCATGTGATGAGTATCCTTAGGGAAAATTTGGATCAAGGCATCAGGCCTACCCTTGGATTAAAACAAATCTGACCCACCTTTACCTCTTTCCAAAGTCTTAGACCCACGATCTCAAAGTGGATACGTGTCATTCAAACATGATCTCACGATGAATAAATCCATGTGCATCTATGCTTTGCGGCATTACGCCAACCATTAAATTTACTATGATCTACTCAATACTTTATCTTTCAGCCCCACTTAGTGATGAAGGGTGCTCCCCTTAATGCCACAAATACATAACAGAAACAGAGAAGCAACAACAATTTGCAAGAACAGAAAATGGGCTTCTTATTATATCCACAAATGTGGAATTACAAACTTTCAGAATTACAATATGCAAAGCCACATGGGCATTCCCCTTATAATATTCTATAGCACAAAGCCTCGAATTATTACCCAGATCTATCTAGAATTGCCCTAGACAACACTACGGGCCTTCTTTATATAGGCAATTTCCACCGCCCGAGAAGGTTCTAGAAATCTAGCCATTAAGGCCAACTACCCTTAGCATTTAATTATTTTTCACTTTTATTACAAAAG
>MU224964.1:831443-849641 GCA_018584345.1 Thuja plicata | reverse complement strand
TTAGGCAATGTAATGATGTCATTCTGAAGAAGTTTTTCCAAGGCAGATTCATAAGATTGTCCCAAAGGAGTAAAGATTCTTTCTAAAAAATAATTAGACCCTTCTTGACTTGCAATATCCTTCTTTTGCGAATAGAAAAGGATCTCATCTGATGTGGTCATGACTTCCTCTACGTGCTCTTGATCAAAGTTAGGATTGTCATCAAACTGGTGTGGAACAAAATTGGGATTGTCATCACATTTTTTGGGATAAAAGTTGGGATCGTCATCACATTGTTCGGGATAAAAGTTGGGATCGTCATCACATTGTTCGGGATAAAAGTTGGGTTCATCATCACATTGTTCAGGATAAAAATTAGTATTGCCATACCAAGATTCACCAATGTTGGAAGAAAGTGGAGAGACGTGAGAATCCTTTTCCTCCTTTAATCGTTGGAGTTCAGATCCCAAAGTTTGAAGTTGTTTCCATAAAGCTTCCCTAAGAATCTTGTCTTTGGTTTTAGACATTGTAAAATTTGTCTTGATGTGCTTGCTTAGAAGGTTGAAAAGGAGGTATGATGAAATAACCGATTGACTGACAGGTGCTAAAGTGATATCTAAAGTGCTGATTAAGTCCAAGACCAAAGGACAAAGGAGATAATGTCTAACTGAGAGGGAGATAGAAATGACTCTGATCTTGAGTCAAGGTTAACTAACCTGTTCTCAAAACCCAGAATAAGGACAACATAGACAAAGACTGATAAGATCAAAATAGATAATGGGTCACTTGGACTAGCACAACAAGGTCATATTTTGAGACAACAATGAGTCAGACTGTCAACAGATTGCAATACAAGATAGACTAGTAATAATGTTGATGAGAACACATATTTGTGAAAATTCAGACAGAACCTACATAGTAGAATAGTAGTTTGGACAACAAGTTGACTAATATTCAGAGTTTGATAACAGATATAGAAACATAAACTCAGACAAGATTTTGACAGTTAACACCTAGAAGTGCAGATTTGGAATCGTTGATCGTTTTGATGTTCGATTTTAATGTTTGAAATGTTTTTTTGTTTTTATGCTTCACCCACGCAAGACACATCAAGCAGAATGTTCATAGTACTATAATAGACACATCACAATCCTAGGATAGCCAAGACAGTATCTGTTGAATCCCCACTTGAACCAAAGTTTAGCTACGCTTACTCATAGTGGACAACTTAGAAGATTGGAGGCACGGGCTCCTCCTTACATGTGCACTCACTTCTCAGGCACACCAAGCTTTGAACCCCAAAGGAATTTCTTCCCAAAGGGCTGTTGTCTCTACTAAGAGCCGTAAAAGTGTGGGGCATCTTAGTCAGTCTCTGACCTTCCACGCCAACAGATAGAGGGTTTTTGGATACTAGAACACAGTTTGTAGTAAGGGCATCCGTTCAGGTGGTTATACTTGTGGCAGATTAGCTCTGTTATGGAGGCCTCCCAGCCTATAGAAGTTATGTTCTATAGGTTTTAACGCACCACAAGGGTACTGAGGGAGATCTTCTTCCTGGTATAACACAATCAACACCTGTTCAGTGTGACATTAATCACAATGACATTTTTTATATACCAGTTTGGAAGGGCTTGGCTTTAGCCTGTTACTGGTTGGGCAATCCACTCTCACCGACTCTTTTAAAGCACTCGAGAGGTAGCCACGCTAAAGGATTTGTATAGATTTCTCTTTCACCCAAGGTCTACGAAGGCGAGGGGAGAGGATACGTCCATGCAATTCCTTGGGTTTACAAAACTAAAAGACACTTCAGGAAGAATAAGAAAATGAAAATAATGTTTCTGGATTTCTGATCATCCCAAAAGGGTGAGAGCATAGTTTCCTGACATTATTTTCATTCCTAAAACAACAAACAAATGTTCATTTTAAGAAGTCTTGCATGTGGGTTCCTATTTTAAGAAATCAAAAACAAGACGCAAGCACAATGTTTTGCATTCTATCGATCAAAGGCAACCTGCAAGAAATATCATCAGTAGTTTGTGTTTTAGTCTTCTTGTATAGCGTCATGCAAACCACTGTTAGGAAAACCTTACCTATTCCCTTTTCCTTTCACTTGACAGGGTGTATCATTTCCCATTCTTACTGATCCTCCATCATAATGTTCAAGAAATTCAAACTTTCCTTTATCACCAATCATGTGATGTGTACAGCCACTATCAATAACCCAAATACCATGTTTACTAACTTTAGAGATAAGTGTTTTTTTACATACCTTTCATCTTCATCTGAATCATATTTTAAGGCTACGAAAAATGTCTCAATATCTTCATCAATGTCAGATCCACTGTTATTATTATTTTTGGCAATGTAACAGAATTTCTTACATTTATCCTTGTAATCTTGGTTAACTCTTCTGCCATACTGTCGGTTGCTTCTGAAATCTCGGTCATCCTTTCAGTCACTAGATCTATCATTTCTATCATTATTCTTCTTGTTAGAGAATCTTGTAGAAAAATGACCAATCTCTTTATAATTGAATCATATCAAAGGTAGTTTTGATGACATGTAACTGATTGAATGTTTCAAGATGTTAAGTTGATCACTGAAATGTAGAAGGACAATGCAAGACATTAAATCAGTTAATGGATTGTATTGTCATTGATGTCAATTTGATATAATCTAATCGGTTATAATCAAAGTGTCAAAGAATCAAAGAGAAAAAGATTATGCTTTTAATAATGCATAAAAAATAAGCATTCACTATGTGACTTCAAACAGACGACCAGTGGAACCCAACGGACAGAGATCACCGAAAGTCAAGTCACAGTAATGCCTGAGCAAGAACACCGACGAGCATTGCTGATGAGAAGAATAACAAGCATAACCAATGGCCAGAATCATAGTGTAAATCGATAGAGAAGCATAAGGAGAACTGGAGTGTTGACCGAAGCTATCAAAGAGTTAAAACACCAAAATTAACTTGAGTTCAGAAATGAAAAAATATCTAGCTGGTAGAGCTAAATATGGACTTAACTAGTATTTATCTTTGTTTTCATTGACAAGATAAAATCAGAGATAAGTAAAGGATTTAAAGTTATTTTGTTCAGTTGGCAAGAAAATTTGTGCGAGATAAAATAGGAGTTTTTCCTTAAATCTAATTGGCTAAGATTGCGGATCACGCCAAGATCAAGAAAATCATGAACCTAAAAATGGTGATATCATGTCTATAAAAGAGAAAACTTAATTCATTACAAATTGAGAGAGGGTGAATGAATGAAAAGAGGATCCTGAAGAGAAACTTCATATAGTCCTAATCAATCAAGCTGAGGAAAGAGCTAACATTTTATTTGGACACCGAGCAACAGAGCACAACATCATCGAGCAGAAGTAAAGTGGAGCAAAGGTATTAAAAGGAATATATTGATCATATTAGTTTTATGAGATTACAATAGATCTATAAATCTACAAGTATAAGTTGTATATGTGAACAGATCATACTATTTTAGTTTAACTATTGATTCAGAAAGTCTCTTAATCAAGCGGGATTTAAAGATCCTTTCTATATTGAGATACAACCCAAGGAGTATCAAAAAGTTTGATCATGAAGATAGCATGAGATGCCAAATACCTATTGACAGGCCAAGTGAGTGTTTGAACAAGGAAGGTAGCATAGAGATTCCCGATATCAAGTGACAGACTAAACTTTTAAATCCTCTAACCAGGTCACACCTAACAGTGTGTTTGTAACCTTTAACAGAGTTGGATCTTCAACGAGCTCACTTCAAAAGAGTGAAAATGTTGGGTTACCGGTCCCAAGTGGTTTTTCCGTTGCCAGGGTTTCCATGTTAAAAAATCCATGTGTCAATGTGTTTGTGAGTCATTACTTTAGTATTTCGCATTACACATAGCTTAACTAGATTGATGGGTATACTCTAGATAATTTACTGTCTTTTGATAAATTAACAGACTACTATTCGGTAAACATATAGTATAAGGTTTAACAAAGCATTTCGAGCAGTAGTAATTTGATAATTGCATTTGAAGGCATTCATCTTATAGGACTGAAGATAAATAGAGGCTTAATTTTGTGGTACTAGGTTTTTGGGTTGATTATTGGAATATTTTTGAGGCCACTGATTCACCCCCCTCTTAGTTATTACTAGCAATTGGTATCAGAGTGTGTGCTTAGAAAAGGAGTTTAAAAGATCAAGCAAAAGATCACAAGATGAACAGATGAGATGTGCCCAAGTTGAATAATGAAAACTTTGCATCATGGAAAATAAGAATTAGAATTCACCTATTAGGTATTGGAAATGATCTTACTCAATACCTTGATACTGAATATGTGTTTCCTACAGGACCTCACATTCTTGAGAAATTAAGAGTAAAGCATGGGCATAACTGCATGATGATACAACTTGCATCATCACTCCCTGATGTTGAGTTTGAAGATGTCAAAAATTGCACCTCTGCAAAGAAAATGTGGGATAAGTTGAAACTAGTACATGGAGGAGATGCCAATGTACTAAGAGCAAAGGAAGAAAGCCTAAGAGGGAGGTTTGATGACGTAAGGATGAAAGGAGAGAATATCACTTAGTATAGTTACAGAATCAAAGAGGTAGTAAATGCTATCTGAGGAGTTAGAGGTGTACTTGAAGAGGAGACAGTAGTAAGTAAAATCTTAAGAACCTTACTGCCTTTATATGCTATTAGAGTTTCTTCTATTCAAGAAATGAGAGCAGTTGCAAACAATATAGTTACTCTAGATAGTCTAATTGGTAGATTGATTTCATTTGAGATCAATAACTTTGATAATAGTGTCTTACCATCTATAGAATCTGCATTCAAATCTTCTTTAAAGATAAATAACTCAAGTCATAGACATGCTATTAAAAATTATAGTGACAGTGATAATGAGGAGCAAGGACTTGATGAGATTGAAGCACTAATGGCCAAAAGATTGCAGAGAGGCAAGGGTAGATACAAAGGTAAATTACCACTTGTATGTTTCAATTGGAAAGAGGTTGGACACTTTGCTGCAAGATGTCCAAACACAAGAAAAGATGACAGAGGAAATGACATATCATATGAGAAAAAGTTTGATAGAGGTGATAACAAAGATTACCAAAGCAGCCATCAATCTGATAAAAGAGATACCCAAGACTACAAGGACAAAGGAAATAAATCTTGTTATCTAGCTGAGAACATAGCTGATGACATTGACACCGAATCAGAAGAAGACATTGAGATGGTATTTGTAGCCATGAAGGATGATTTAGATGAAGAAGAAGAAAGGTATGTTGAAACTGCACTCATATCTAAAGTTAGTAAGAATGATATCTGGATCACAGATAGTGGCTGCACTCACCATATGACAGGTGATAAATAAAATTTTGAGACTTTTGAATACTATAATCATGGTTCAGTGAGAATGGGAAATGATACACCTTGTCCAGTTGAATGTAAAGGAACCATAATGTTGAATAACCTGATAAAATGTGAAAATGTTTACTGGGTAAAATGACTTAATTATAATTTGTTAAGTGTTTCACAGCTGAATAATACAGGTCACAAGTGGCATTTGAAAATAAGAAGGCAAAAATCTTCAATGAATCAGGAAGATTGATTGGTACTGGTGGGCAGACAAAAGGTAACCTTTTCTATCTTGATGACACTAGCACCACTTGTTTAATGGCTAGAAATGAAGACATATGGTTGTGGCATAGAAGATTGTGTGATGTGAACTTTGACAACATGATAAAGATAAGCAAAAAAAGGAATGTCAGAGGCTTACCGAGCATGACTAAACCCGAGCATATCATGTGCAAGAACTGTCAAAAAGGTAAGATGAAAAAGTCTAGTTTCAAGAGTAAAACCCATACATCTAATGCAATTCTAGAATTAGTCCATACAGATCTATGTGGACCCATGAGGACAAAGAGATACTATGGAGATATATATTTTATTCTCTTTGTTGATGATTATTCTAGAATGATGATAGTCATGTTCTTAAAAGATAAATCAGAAGCATTTAAGATGTTTAAATGGTACACGTCGATGGTAGAAAAAAAAAGTGAAAAGAAATTGAAATGCTTAAGGTCAGATAGAGGAGGGGAGTTTACTTCAGATGAATTGACTAACTATTGCAATGAGCATGGAATTAAAAGATAGGTTTCTACACTGAGAACACCACAAAAAAATGGAATTGCTGAAAGGAGAAATAGATCAATTGTTGAATGTGCAAGAACATTGATGAGTGAGAAAAGCATCACTCAAAATTTCTAGAGGGAAGCTATCAGTAGTGCTGTCTACACATTAAACAAAGTACAGCTGAAGAAGGGCACAAAGAAGACACATTATGAGATTTGGTATGATCATACACCCAATGTAAGTTACTTTAGAATCTTTGGTAGTCAATGTTATATTTTGAAGGATGATACAAATGGAAAACTTGACTTCAAAAGTGAAGAAGGTATCTTTCTAGGGTACTCAACCAAAAGAATGGCTTATAAATGGCTTAACAAGTCATCTAACAAAATCATTGAAAGTGCAAATGTGAAAATAGATGAATTTGTAGAAAAGAATGATAAGGAAAGAAAAAAGGAACTAGAGGACTACAACAGGTTTGTTTATATAGAACCTGAAACTCTACTTGAGCAACAATGTGTCACTCCCAAGTAACAAAACATTGCACCCGAGCATCAGGCTACAATTACCAAAAATCAGGATACTACTCAAGATAATGTTCTGAACAATGAAGATCAGAATGAAGGTCAAGAAGATGATCAAAATGATGAATGAAGGGCTAAACCAAAACTTTCTAAGTATGTTAGAAGACATCATCCAAAGAATCAAATCATAGGAGACAAGAAGGCTGGAACAAGAACAAGAAGTAAGTCACTAAACACTAGATGTTTACTTTGTGATTTTGAGCCTAAATCTGTTAACAATGCACTTGAGAATGAAGAATGGGTCAGTGCTATGAATGAAGAAATAGAATAGATTGAGAAGAATAGTACATGGACACTAGTACCGAGACCAGATGACAAGAATTTTATCGGTACCAAATGGATATTCAGAAACAAGATGAATGAGAATGGAGAAGTCACAAGAAATAAAGCAAGATTAGTATGCAAGGTATATTCACAAGAAGGTATTGATTATGGAGAAACCTTTGCACCCGTTGCTAGACTAGAAGGAGTTAGAATATTAATTTCTTATGCTACATTTAAAGGATTCAAGGTATACTAGATGGATATCAAATCTACATTCCTAAATGGACTACTGGAAGAAGAGGTATATATTGAACAACTAGAAGGGTTTGTTGATCCAGACAAGAGAAACATGGTATGCAGACTACATAAAGCCTTGTATGGATTTAAAAAAGAACCTAGAGCTTGGTATGAAAGACTTCACTCCTATCTCATTAGCATAAAATTTGTTAGAACAAGTGAAAATAGCAATTTGTACTTAAAAGAAGATACCGATGGTAATATTTTGATTGCTGAAATTTTTGTTGATGATATCATTTTTGGGGGAAATGAATTGTTATACAAATCCTTTTCTAATGAAATGAGCAAGGAATTTGAAATGTCTATGTTTGGGGAGATCAAATTCTTTCTTGGTCTATAGATTCTTCAACAAGATGCAGACATATATATCACTCAGTTCAAATACATCAAGGAAGTGTTGAATATATTCAAGATAGAAGATTCCAAACTAGTTGGAACATATATGGCTACCAAATTTAAGCTGACAAAAGAAGACAAATCCAATGAGGTAAATTAAACCTTATATAGAGCAATGATTGGCAAACTAATGTATGTTTTTCACACCAAACCAGATATAGCACATGTAGTTGGAATAGTTGCAAGATTCTCTACTAATCCCAAAGAATCACATATGACTGATGTCAAGAGAATTTTGAGATATCTAAAGAACACCAAGGACTATGGCTTATTGTACAAAAGAGAAGGAAAATTTGAGCTACAAGTCTATACATATGTTGATTGGGCTGGAAACATTGATGACCGAAAGAGCACAAATGGAGGAGCATTCTTCTTGGGTGACAGACTTGTCACATGGATCGGCAAGAAACAATGATGCATCTCTTAGTCTACTACAAAAGAAGAATATGTGGCCGCTGCTACAAATTGCTCAAATATTACATGGATCAAACAATTGCTGGAAGGTATGAATATGAAGATTCTTGAACTAGTAATTATCTATTGTGATAACACCAGTGCAATTAAAATTTCTAAGAATCCATTCATGGATGCTAAGACTAAGCATATTGCTATCAAATATCATTATCTAAGAGAACAAGTGCAAGCAAAGGAGGTGACATTGGAATATGTTCAATCAAAGGAAAAATTAGCTGATATATTCACCAAGCCATTACCAAAGGATACATTTGAGTACCTAAGATAGAGACTAGGGGTCCAACCCTTATCTATCGGTCAGTAAGATGACTAGGAGGTTGCAACAACCTATACCAAATCTTAAGATCAGTCATGTTGATTCAAACACTGAGATGAACAACAATAGATACATCTGTACACAACAAGGTACAAGTATGCACCAAATACCAAAGACATTGTGTTGCTGATGGATAGGGAAATTCAAGGAATATATTATATAAAGGGATGGAACATGATATAGATGTTTTTGTTTGGCATTGTTGTCAAAGGGAGATATTATTCTCATTATCAAAAGGATCAAAAGGGAGAGATTATCTCATTGAGAGATATGATGAAGGGAGAGATTATCTCATAGATCAGAAGAGATTATATCATTATCCATGAAGTGAAGTTCTTGAAAAATTAGAAAGAAAGAGTTAATCAATATTCAAAGGGAGAGAAATAGATTACATATGAAATATCCATCTCAGGGAGAGAAGTAACAAAGGGAGAGAGTTCATACAAAGAGAGAAAGATTTTTGTCAAAGAAAAAAGAGATTATAAAGAAGAGGAACAGTCAACGCAGAGTACATATCAGAACAGAGACATTAGATGCTACATCTATCCACTAAAGGATTTGAATATTGAAGACAACCATTCTACATGAAACAAATCTAAGCTATTTGAGCTTACTGAAAGCCAGACATTTGTAATAGTTACAATAGGAAAGCTTGATGACACTGCTATATTTCATATTGTATTAGTAATAGTATAGTATGATAATGTAGGATGTTGCCATCAATGCCAAAGGGAGAGATTGATGACATGTAACTGATTGAATGTTTTAAGATGTTAAGTTGATCACCAAAATGTAGAAGGATAATGCAAGAAATTAAATCAGTTAATGGATTGTATTGTCATTGATGTCAACTTGATATAATCTAATTGGTTATAATCAAAGTATTAAAGAATTCAAAGAATCAAAGAGAAAAAGATTATGCTTTCAGTGATGCATAAAAAAAAACATTCACTATGTGACTTCAAACACCGACGACCAGTGGAACTCAACGGACAGAGATCATTGAAAGTCAAGTCATAGTGATGCTTGAGCAAGAACATCGATGAGCATTACTGATGAGTAGAATCAAAAGCATAACCGATAGCTATAATCATAGTGTAAACCGATGGAGAAGCCCGAGGAGAACTGGAGTGTTGACCGAAGCTATCAAAGAGTTAAAACACCAAAATTAACTTGAGTTTAGAAATGACAAAATATCTAGCTGGCAGAACTAAATATGGACTTAACTAGTAGTTATCTTTGTTTTCATCGACAAGATAAAGCTAGAGATAAGTAAAGGATTTAAAGTTGTTTTGTCCAGTTGGCAAGAAAATCTCTATGAGATAAAAACAAGAGTTTTGCCTGAAATATAATTGGCTAAGATTGTGGATCATGCCAAGATCAAGAAAATCATGAACCTAACAATGGTGATATCATGTCTATAAAAGAGACAAATTAATTCATTATGAATTGAGTGAGGGTGAATGAATGAAAAGAGGATGCTGAAGAGAAACTGATGAAGAGCAACTTCATACAGTCATGATCAATCAAGCTAAGGAAAGAGATGTTAGAATGAATTTAGAATAACTGAGAGGGGGGTGAATCAGTTATCCTCAGGTCCAGATGTGCCCATTTATTACTTTATACCAATTTGAACAATTCAGATTTGCTCGGCAGCAGTAACATGAAAGTGTGCAGTTTTACTGTACTAATAAAATAAGCTTGCAGAAACTTAGCAGTAAAACACAACATAAACATTCAGAAATTTTGACACCATGATTTAACGTGGAAACCCAATATGGGAAAAACCACCAGTAACATGCTACCAAAATTTTCACTCTTATGAAGTAAGATTTGTTAGGAGCCAACCCTGTTAAAGGTTACAAAAAACACTGTCAAATGTGACCTAGTTAAATGATTTAATCACCCTATCAGGAGTTGCCTTGTTAGAGGACTTAGAACATTCCAATCTGAATGTCACCTTGCTTAAAGGATTTATACAATGACTGTTAGGTCAACCTAGTTAAAGGATTTGAACTGATACAATGGTTAGAAAGTAATCAGCAAGTGTGATCTAATTCATACAACTTACTTTGTAAATCCAAATCTAATTCAGCTCTAATGCTAATTTACTGAGTGGCCTCCATTATCATTTCAATCTTTAGATCTACTTGGAAATCTGTCAAGCAATCTCTCTCTTCTTCTCTGCTCAATCTTCTTTTCTTAGATCTTGCCAGTCAGTCAATTAACCATGCAATCCTTCTTGGATACTCTGCATACTCTGCTCTCTTGGCTACATCCATGAATAACCCCTTGAGGTTATCATATACCTCTTCATCTAGGTCAGATACATCTTTTGCCTCTTAATCAAGATCGTAGATCTTAGGTTAGGTCAAATCCAACGGATCTTTCCATCATTACATTTTATTTATTTCTCCAGTACAATCACCATTTAAATCTTGAATCCATGCATTAATAATGGTTTCCCATGCATTTAATTAATAAGCACCAAAATTAAATATCCATAACAAACTTCACATATTCCAATAATTTCAATAATGTCGACTAGAGATCTCAAATCTCATCAATTACCAAAATATTGTTGCTCAGCCAACACTGTGTTCTACACTCGGTCGCCTCTGTATTCCTTGGCATTTCACTGGTGCTTGGCCATCATTGGCTTCGCTCAACATCAACTTTTCTTTTCTCAGCATCAACCTCACAGCAAACTGTCAGTGAAAGATAAACAACATATTACTTTGCCAATGTGCCAAATGATCAAGTACCCTTTGTTTACTCATAACTCAACCATTTCCCTTAGTCTTCTTGTTATCCTTTTCTTCAAATCAATATATATGGTACTCAAACAAATAGAAACAATCTCACCAGTTAAGGTTTGACCTCAATGACAAAACAACAATTGTTTCCATTATAGCTTTCAAAACAACATTTCCAACAATCTCCCTCTTTGGCATTGATGGAAACACAAAACAATAAAATAATAATATTACAAACATAGTTACCATACAATCCAAAAAGTCTTCCTGTGTTCCTTGGTATGAAAAAATCTTCATTAATGTCTTTAGCTTCATTCTGATTTTCATCTATAAAAAATTACTCCATCTGTGTCTGTAATCACACTGATATCTTTTTTTTTCTATTCATTTGTAGAGCTCCCTCTTTCATCTGTAATCTCTTCCTCTTTTATAGTGATCTCTCCCTCTGTATCTTATTTTGTGTAATCTCTCCCTCTTTGACAACAATGCCAAAGACGTTGACATCTTCATCATGTAATTTCTTCTGTTCTAAACTTTGTATCATGTTGTTCCTATCATCTTGCTTATGACTGGTCCACTTTTATGTCTTAGTCTGTATTTCACAACTATAGGCAACATCCTAAAGTGTGACTGCCTGTGCATCAATGTGAAAAATATGTTGAATTATAACATGTGATGCAACAATACCATTCTGAACTAATTAGCTTCAATTAGGGGTATCACCCCTAATTTACCTCGCAGATACTCATGAGCATCCTTGGGTAGTGCCTTTGTAAATATGTCTGCTAACTGTTCATTAGTGTTCACATATTCCAGTCTCACTTCCTTCTTCTGAACTAGCTCCCTCAAGTAATGACACTTGATAGCTATATGCTTTGTCTTAGAGTGCATTACAGGGTTATTTGAAATATTAATGACACTCGTGTTATCAAAATATATGACAACTGGTTCTGTGATCTCTTGTTTCATACCTTTCAGTAATATCTTCAACCACACAATATTAGAGAAATTAACAGCTGCTGCCATATACTTAGCTTCAGCTGTAGATTGTGAGGTGCAGTTCTATTTCTTTCTTTTCCATGAAAATAATCTTTTTCCCAAAAGAAATGCTCCTCCTATGGTGCTTTTTCTATCATCAAAATTTCCAGCCCAATCAGAATCAGTATAAACTCTGAGTTCAAATTTATCATTCCTTTTGTAATATAGAACCTAGTCATTTGTTCCTTTCAAGTATCTCAAAATCCTTTTTACTACCATCATATGAGTTTCCTTGGGATTGACAGAAAAACTAGCAACAATTCCAACAGCTAATGTAATATCAGGTCTATTGTGTACAACATATTGCAGCCTTCCAATCATTGATCTGTATAGTGTTTGATTTACTTCTTTTGTCTCATCATTCTTTGTTAATTTCTATCCAGTGGCCATGTGAGTACACACTGGTTTTGAATCTTCCATTCCAAAAGTTTTTAGTACCTCTTCAACATATTTTGATTGAGTAATATAGATACCATTCTTCATCTGATATATTTGTAAGCCAACAAATTTTTTTATCTCACCAAACATAGACATCTCAAATTCAGTTTTCATCTCCTTTGCAAATGCTTGGCATAACATATTTTGTCCACAAAATATAATGTCATCAACAAAAATTTCAGCTAATAAAGTACCTTTACTTTGCTCTGTCTTCAAATATAGATTGATGTTGTCATTGGTTCTTGCAAATTCAATCTTCATGAGATAGTTGTGCAATATTTCATACCATGCTCTGGGTGCTTGCTTCAGTCCATATAGTGCTTTATGTAATTTCCAAACCACATTCCTTTTGCTTGGGTCTACAAATCCATCAGCTTGTTCAATGTAGACTTCTTCTTCTAATATTCCATTTAGAAATGCTGACTTTACATCCATTTGATAGACTTTAAATCCTTTGTAGGCTGCATATGCAAGTAAGGTTCTAACACCTTCCAATCTTGTAACTGGGGTGAATGTTTCTCCATAATCAATTCCTTCCTCTTGTGCATAACCCTTGCATACCAGTCTAGCTTTGTTTCTTGTTACCTGTCCATGTGCATTCAGCTTGTTTCTGAATACCCACTTAGTACCAATTACATTTTTATCATTCAGCCTAGGTACAAGTGTCCAAGTATTTTTCTTTTCAATCTGTTCAATTTCTTCATTCATGGCTTGAATCCAGTCTTCATTGTCTAAGGAATATTTTACTGTTTTAGGCTCAAAATCACATAACAAGCATGTGTCTTCTCTCAATTTTCTTCTTGTCATGACTATAGAATCCTTTGCTCCTATGATTTTATTAGGTTTATGGTGCCTTCTAACATACTTTTCCAAAGTAGGTTCTTTCTCTGTTTCAAATTGATCATTTATGTTCAATTCAGGTTAAAACTGTGACTCGACATCTCCATCAGATAGCTCGGTAATCACCTCCTGTTGCTCGACAATTTTGTTTTGTGTCTCGGTAGGGGCAGTCTATTGCTTTGCAACTTCAATTGTTTCATTAGAATCTTCCTCATTAGGATAGGTGAATGATTTGTAACTTTCAGGCTTAGTCATGCTTTCAGCTTCAATTCTTTCTGCATATTCATCAATTCTAACATTTTCGCTTTCCAAAATTTTGTTAGTGTTGAATTCAAACACTTGTATGCTTTACTTTTAGTTGAATATCCAAGAAATATGCCTTCCTCACCTTTAGCATCAAGTTTTTCATTTATGTTATCCTTCAGTATGAAACATCTACTTCCAAAAACTTTAAAGTAGCTTACACTAGGTGCATATCCATACCATAGCTCATAAGGTGTAGTATTTGTAGCTTTCTTGACTTGTACTTTGTTCAGGGTATAAAATCGTGTACTTACAACTTCTCTCCAATATTTTTGTGCAACATTTTTCTCCATCATTAACATTCTGGCACAATCCATGATAAATCTGTTTCTTCTTTCAGCTATACCATTCTGTGGTGGTGTCCTAGGTGTGGACATCTATCTTTTTATCCCTCTGTCACTGCAAAACTTGTTAAACTCATTAGAAATAAACTCGCCTCCTTTTTCAGATCTCAGACATTTTAGATTTTTACCTGTCCCCTTTTCAACTTTTGCTAAGTACCACTTAAACAACTAGAATGCATCAAATTTTTCTTTAAGAAACATAACAGTCATCATTCTAGAGTAATCATCAACAAATAAGATAAAATATTTATCTCCACGGTAACTTTTCTCACCAGTAGATCCACAAAGGTCAGTATGAACCAATTCTAGAATATTCTCAAAAGTATGAGTTTTTCTTTTGAAACTAGATTTAGTCATCTTTCCTAATTGACATTGCTTTCACATTGCATTTTTAGGTTTCTTTAGCTTAGACATCCCTCTAACCTTTTTCAATTTGCTTATGCTTACCAAGTTATCAAATTTTACATGACACAACCTTTTATGCCATAACCAAACATCATCATATTGTGCAAATAAGCATGTCTCATCAACTAAATCTAGATAGAAGTTACCTTTTGTTTGCTCACCACCTCCAACTAATTCTCCATTGGCATCATAGATCTTTTCTTTCCTGTGATGGAATTCAACTCTGTAAATAGAAGTATTCAGCTATGAAACACTCAATAGGTTATACTTAAGATCATCAACCCAATTTACATCATCACATCTGATTTTGTCAGTCAATTGAATTGATCCTTTCCCTTTAACATGACATGGTGTATCATTTCCAAATTTAACATAACCACCTTTACACTGATCTAAGGTTTCAAATTTGTCTTTATCACCAGTCATGTGATGTCAACAGCCACTGTCAATAATCCAACGATCACCTTTACTCATATAAGAAATTAGTGCATTTTTCTCATCATCATCATCAAAATTATCTTTCATTGCAACATACACAACTTCTATATCATTTTCATTAGATTTTTTAGAATCATTGTCAGAAGCTTCTTTAGCTATACAGTAGGACTTCTTACCTTTTTCTTTGTAATCCTTGTACTTCCTGAAGTCTCAGTCATCCTTTCTGTCTTTATACTTGATGTCTCTTCTTTCATCTTTGCCATTCTTATCAGGACATATTGCAGCAATATGACCAACTTTGTTACATGAAAAACAAATAATAGGAATTTTACCTTTGAATTTTCCTTTTCCTCTTGATAGTCTTCTTTACATAAGTGCCTCAAGTTTTTCTAGATCATCATCAGAAGTGTCATTGTTACTATCCACACATTTCTTTCTTTTCCTTGATTTTTTTAGGACCATCTGGGACTTGAATGCAGATTCAATGGCTTGTGGAGTATAGTTATCGAAACTTGACATCTCAAATGCAGTAAGCCTGCCTACTAAACTTTCCAAAGTCAAATTGTTGTTAGGAGTACATCTCAATTCTTGAATTGTAGATACTCTAATAGCATAAATAGGAAGAAGTGTTCTCAGTACCTTTCTCATGATGGTGTTATCATCAATTGTTCCTTCAGCTCCTCTAATAGAATTTACAACTTCCTTTATCCTACCATAATATTGAACTATATTTTCTCCTTCTTGCATTTTCATTTCATCAAACTTACCTCTCAAGCTTTTAGATTTGTCTCTTAACACATTTGTGTCACCTCCATAGATTGTTTCAAGAGAATCCCACATTTTCTTTGCACTTGTACAGTTCTTTATGTCTTCAAACTCATGATAGTTCAGGGATGATGCAATCTCCAATATTGCTTGATTATGTTCTTGCGTTTCTCTTAACTATACAGCATTGAGAGTTCCTATAGGGGCTACATATTCTTGATCAACATGACATTTAGCAAAATCACCAATACCAGCCAAATGAAATTTCATTAAACTTTGCCATGCTGGAAAGTTATCCTTGTTCAACTTTGGTACCTCCCTTTTATACATCTTGATCTTTTGCTCCAAGTACCTTCAAACTATTTTCAAGAGACCAAAGCTATGATACCAATTGTTTGAATGAATTTAGAATAACTGAGAGGGGGGGTGAATCAGTTATCCTCAGGTCTAGATGTGCCCATTTATTACTTTATACCAATTTGAACAATTCAGATTTGCTCGGCAACAGTAACATGAAAGTGTGCAGTTTTAATGTACTAATGAAATAAGCTTGTAGAAACTTAATAGTAAAACACAACATAAACATTCACACATTTTGACACCATGATTTAACGTGGAAACCCAATATGGGAAAAACCACCAGTAACATGCTACCAAAATTTTCACTCTTCTGAAGTGAGCTCTACTAGGATCCAACCCTGTTAAAGGTTACAAAACACACTGTCAAATGTGACCTGGTTAAAGGATTTAATCACCCTATCAGTAGTGGCCTTGTTAGAGGACTTAGAACATTCCAATCTGCATGTCACCTTGCTCAAAGGATTTATACAATGACTGTCAGGTCAACCTGGTTAAAGGATTTGAACTGATATAATGGTCAGAAAGTAATTAGCATGTGTGATCTAATTCATACAAATTAATTTGCAAATCTAGATCCAATTCATCTCTAATGCTAATTCACTAATTGGCCTCCATTCTCATTTCAATCTTCAGATCTGCTTGGAAATCCGTCAAGCAATCTCTCTCTGCTTCTCTGCCCAGCCTTCTTTCCTTAGATCTTGCCAGTCAGTAAATTAACCATGCAACCCTTCTTGCATAATTTGGATACTCTGGTCTCTTGGCTACATGCATGAATAACCCCTTGAGGTTATCTTACACCTCTTCATCTAGGTCAGATACATCTTTTTCTGCTTAATCAAGATCGTAGATCTTAGGTTAGGTCAGATCCAACAGATCTTTCCATCATTACATTTTATTTATTTCTCCAATACAATCACCATTTAAATCTTGAATCCATGCGTTAATAATGGTTTCCCGTGCATTTAATTAATGAGGACCAAAATTAAATATCCATAACAAACTTCACATATTCTAATAATTTCAATAATGTCGGCCAAAGATCTCAAATCTCATCATTACTCAAATATTGTTGCTTGGCCAACACTGTGTTCTACGCTCGGTCGCCTCTGTATTCCTTAGCATTTCATTGGTGCTTAGCCATCACTAGCTTCTCTCAGCATCAACTTCTCTTTTCTCGGCATCAACCTCGCAGTGAACTGTCAGTGAAAGATAAACAACATATTACTTTGCTAATGTGCCAAATGATCAAGTACCCTTTGTTTACTCATAACTCAACCATTTCCCTCAGTCTTCTTTTTATCCTTTTATTCAAATCAATAGATATGGTACTCAAACAAATAGAAATAGTCTCACCAGTTAAGGTTTGACATCAATGACAAAACAATAATTGTTTCCATTATAGCTTTCAAAACAACATCTCCAACAAGAGATAAAGTTTTCTGCAGACACCGAGCAATGAAGCACAACATCACCGAGCAGAAGTAAAGTGGAGCAAAGGTATTAAAAGGGATATATTGATTAGATTAGTTTTATGAGATTATAATAGATTTGAAAATCTGCAAGTATAAGTTGTATATGTGAACAGATCATACTATTTCAGTTTAACCATTGATTCAGAAAGTCTCTTAACCAAGCAGGATTTAAAGATCCTTTCTATATTGAGATACATCCCAAGGAGTATCAAAAAGTTTGATCATGAAGATAGCATGAGATGCTAGATACCTATTGACAGTCCAAGTGAGTGTTTGATCAAGGAAGGTAGCATAGAGATGCCCGATATCAAGTGACATACTAAAATTTTATATCCTCTAACAAGGTCACACCTAACAGTGTGTTTGTAACCTTTAACATGGTTTTCTCTTCACCGAGCTCACTTCAGAAGAGTGAAAATTTTGGGTTACCAGTCCCAAGTGATTTTTCCCTTAAAAATGTTTCCATGTTAAAAATCCATGTGTCAATGTGTTTATGAGTCATTACTTTAGTGTTTTGCATTACACATAGCTTAACTGGATTGATCGGTATACTCTAGATAATTTACTATCTTTCGGTAAATTAAC
>MU224964.1:798393-831307 GCA_018584345.1 Thuja plicata | reverse complement strand
CCACTGTTTCCCCCCCCCCCCCCCCCTTCTCAGTTATTATTAACAATTTTACCTTTATATCTTCCTTTACCTCTGTGTAATCTTCTAACCATTAAAGCTTCAAGCTCATCAAGTTCCTTGTCATCACTATCACTGTCACTATTATTTTTGATTAAGTATTTGCTACAAGATTTGCCAATTTTCAAAGTATACATAAATGAAGATTCCATAGATGGTACAATACTATTGTCAAAGTTATTTAGCTCAAAATAAATCAATCTTCCAATAAGACTCAAAAATAATGTTATTTCCAGGTGTTTCTCTCATTTCATGTATTAAAGAGACTCTTATAGAATAAATAGGCAATACAGTTCTAATAATCTTACTCATAATTGTGTCTTCATCAATGGCTCCACCAGATCCTCGAATAGTATTCACAACTTCTTTAAGTCAGGTAATGTATTGTGTGATTTTTTCTCCTTCCTTCATTCGCATGCCATCAATATTTCCATAAAGGCTCTCAGTACATTTACATATCCTCCATAAACTATTGTAAGCTTATCCCACATTTTCTTGGCACTTGTATAATTATTGATGTCCTCAAATTTAGAATCGGTAAGTGAAGAGGCAATCTCCACCATGATAAGGTTATGTTCATGTTTTTCTTTCAACTAATTTACTGTCAAAGCTCCAGTAGGTAGAATGAATTCATTGTCCAAAAAATATTCAATGTTTCTTGTAATTCCTGATAGGTATAATCTCATTCTTCTTTTCTATGTCTGGAAGTTATCCTTGTTCATCTTAGGCGCATCTCTCTTATACATCTTGTGATCTTTAGCTCAAGTCCTTGAAAACTTTCTGATAAGCACTCCTACACTAATAATCACTGATAGCTATGATACCAATTGTTAGAATAACTAAGAGGGGGGTGAATCAGTTAGACTCAGCGCCCTCACAAAATTATCTTACAATCCCAAATTCCTCTAGATGTGTAACAAAACAATATCAAATTTAAAACTCAACTCGGTGAAATATAAACTGTGATTTCAAACCTTATTGTTAAGTTGTCTACCGAGTATCGGTAAATTAATACTATGATTACCAATGTAGGTCAATAAAATAAAGTTTAAATTAAAATAACAATCCACAACAGTCATACATGTTGACACATAGATTTTTAACGTGGAAACCCTATTAAGGGAAAAACCACCTAGGACCGATAACCCAAAATATTTTCACTCTTCTAAAGTGAGCTCGGTGAAGAGCCAACCCTGTTAAAGGTTACAATGCACACTGTTAAATGTGATCTTTATAGATGATTTAAAACTACCAGTTCTCTCTTGAACATGCATTCACTATGGGGTCAACAAGAAAAAAATCAACATTCTCTGAATGTTATAATAAGGATTCACTATCCCACTCGGTTAAGAGATTTATCTGTAACAATGGTTAAACTGATACAGTAATGATATGATCTAATACAACTCTAATTTGCAAATATTCAGATCTATTCTAAGTACACAATACCTCTAATAAATGTGTTCACTTTAGTTCATATCATAATTGTTCTGCTTGGTGATCCTCTTTCCTCTATTTTTCTTGGCGATGTCTACATAATTACATTCGGTTCAGTCTTTACCCAATTTGATTAGTCATGCATCAATTTTACATGTATGCTTTAGCATCTATATGCATGTATGTATATTCATAAATGAATCTCTTGTCTCTTATATAGACATCATGTATCATTTAATTTTCATCCTTCAAATCTTGTCACTTAATCTTTGTCATTTATTTTCCCGCTTGATCCTTCCTCGGTAGTTGTGTTAAAAACACATTTCAATCTCTGTCGTCTGATCTTCCTTGAATTTTTATAACTATTTGATCAAATAACAAACTTTATCTTTTACCTTGAAATCATCAATTGCCAGCTCAGCATTTCAGTCGGCCTCAATTAGATTTAATTTCTTAATCAATAGTTGCGTCGGCAATCCCTTGCTTGGTTAACACTAGCGCTCGGTATACATTGTGTTTTACTTGGTTTACACTGTCACTCAGTATATACATAATTCTTCATTTTTTCGACCACATAAACATTGTTTGTTCCAAATCTTCAATACATAATAGATGTTCTCCACAATAATAATACTCAAATAAGTTGACATCAATGACAATACATTAACTGATAATGTTTATCATCACTTCTGCAACTCAGTTGAATATCAACAAATGACTTCAAAAATATAATTAGTTGTAGTTCATCAACAACTTCCTGCCAATATATACATTCTTAGGAGATTCAACTGTTCCTAAGTTTACTTCTTCCAAATCCTCTGGTTTGTTTACAGTATTTTTAGAAAATGACTTATCCTTATTATCGAATTCTCTCTCAAGACCAAATAATCTATTTGGAACTCTATTTGATTTTAGTTGTTGGAATTCCTTACCAAAATCAGTATCCTTACTATCCAATGGTTCCACACATCCACTGAATCTCAGAATATCTCAGAATATCTAAATCATCTTCAAAAACCTGCCAACTTTCAACATTATATGGTATGGAAGGCCTAGATTGAACCTCTATCTTGGAGATTCCCAAAAATGTGATATCTTCTGGCCTCAAAGCAATATTTGATAGGAAATCTGCCATTTTGTTTTGCCTTCTATTCATCCAATCAATATCGAATGCATCAAAATTTTCTAACTCATCCCAAACAACATTTTTGTATTGCTTCAGTCTTTGGTTCTTTGAAGCATACTTGGATCAAAGATGAGATATTACTAATTCAAAGTGTCTAATTACTCTAAAATTTATTATTCCATGTCTTGAGGCCAACCTCAATCCAATCAACAAAGCGTCATATTATGTAATATTATTTATACATGGAAACAATAAAGTGAAAGAAAATTTGAAAGTCTTACCACTAGGAGCTATCAACAAAAATCCTACACCAAATCCCTCCTCAGAGCTTGCACCATCAAAATACATAATCCATAATACACCTTGGTCTGTCAAATTATCTTTATCTTCAAATAAAAACGCAAGCTGAACTTTTCCTTCAACCTTTCTATCTTGCACTTGGAAAAAACTAACATTAGTGTCCAAAAAACAATTCATATTATCATCTTCATTTTCCTCAATCATGTGAGAAGCCCTAGTTTCCCAAGAATCTTTGATATTTTCACCAGCAATGTTGAAATTTACAAAGGATAAATCACATTGAATACACCCTCCCATTGAAGCACTCCACTTTCTTGATAATAACATTCCATATTGGGGAGGAATATCAACAACTAAGACACTCATTGTCAACATTTTGTCATGATATGTAGCCAGTCTATAAGGCAAAGCTTTAATAGCACCAATGATAGGTACTTCTCTAGAATCCATTGCCTGACATATTCCATGGGGAGTATCAACTTGAAATCCCATATAATTCATTAACTATGCAAGCATAACAGTGTTAGACCGAGTGCTTGCCTTAGTTCAATACTAGATTATAGGGCAGGCCTTACCCAAACCTATACACATCATTAATGACTTAATTCCCCACCCCATTCTCCACTAACCTTCCTCGCTACAAAACTAGGAGCAACGGGATGAAGAGTATCTTAAGAGAGGTAGGAAGACAATGAGGACAATGGTGCTGGTGGATCGCTCAACCCCCTCAAGGTGGTACTGCTGCTGGGCTACGAACCTAAAGGTTCTCTACCACATTGCTACAAACTACAATGGTTCTACACGGCCCCCCACCCACCCTAGTTGTGGGGCCGATATCTCCAAAATCTATCATGCAATTCTTTAGCATTTTACCATTTATAACCAAAGTCAATAAAAAAGGATCTACAACTCCCAATGAAGCATTCACAACATTAGTATCTAGGTAAATCTGAGGGATCTTTGAAACAATTTCTTTTGACTCCTTTCCCTTACCTTCAAATTTATCTTCTACATTCCCATTTTCTCACTACCTTCTAGTTTCTGAATCTTTGTGGAAGAGACACCATTCACCCATGTTAGGGATTTTTCTTTATGTTCCCCAATTCTCATCATTTCTAACAATGGAACCTTCATAGTAATGTATGACATCGGTTTCCCCATATCAATAGGGTTGTACTTTATATTAGAGAAATCATGTTTCACAGTAAAAACATTTCCATCCTCAACCTGAGTGACCATATTTGGCTCATCTCTCTTTGGTTTCTTACTATCCTTTTGAGGAGGGGGAACACTTTTTTTCTGGCATCTTTTCTTTTAACTTATACACAATATTTGGGCCATTGGACTTGTTTCATTTCTTAACCTTTATATTCTCGACACCCTCAGTAGGTTTTCCCTTTTCTTGTGGATTCTTAGTGTATTCTTTGGTTTCCTTGATGAAAAAACTAGTTGGTTTTCCATCTACATTACCAATTGTTCTATTTCTCAAAGTATAGTTACTCCTTGCTTGAGTAACCATGTCAGTGGTGATATGTTTTATCTCTTCATCAAAAGATCTTCTGAACACAGTGGGTTCCTCACCCTTTTCTGCATTACATCTTATATCATCAATTTCCTCTTCTTCTTCATTAGAAAAAACTCATTGATGATATACTTCTTTTCTTCTTTGTGAGCCATACACATCTTGGTTTTCAATATCATATTTAGAATCTACTTCACCCCATATATGTGAAGAAGTCACAACACAACCACTGTCATCATATGAGCCATCTTCCTCATCCCCCTATTCCTCATTTGCAGATACATTCAAGGAAACAACACTATGATCAAGATTATGTGGGGATTGACAAGATATACACTATAAAACATCATCACACATATTAATAGAGTTATTTTGCAAAGGATCAGGGGTCTTATCATCAGGTTTATCTTTCTTTTGTGGGAGAATAGGCTTCCCATCCTTCCACTGGGTGTTATAAGGGTAATTCTGCATCCTTGGCTGTCGGTTAAAATTGCTAAAGGATGGTTTATTAGTATTGAGAGCCCTATAATTCCTAATTTCTCCAGGATTCAAATATTTTATAGCATTTGAAATTTTCTTCAGACTATTCTCCTCTTTATGTTTTATATTAGAGGACTTATCTAATTCTTTCTTATTGAACCTATTAGGATTCCAATCTTCCCTTCTACCCACTTTCCCTGATACTCTTCTATTAGTCTCAATGTTAACATCTATCTTATAAGCTTCCCTAATGTCTCTAGGATTCTTTTCCCCAAGAAGATATTCCATCTTAGCATCAAAAAAATTTAAATAAGTTGCAAGACATACCTTTTCATCGAGCCTCATTACGTGGAAAAGATTGTGCATGGCCCTCTGTAATCTTATGTTGAACTTGACAACTTCTTCATTTGGATTTTTCTCGATATTGTTGAATTTGTTCAACATGAATCCTTCATTATTCTTGTTGCCATAATGTTCTTTGAAACAATTTTTAAATTCATCCATGGATGCCACACAATGATGAGGTAATCCTCTAAACCAATCCCTAGTATTTTCAATTAGAGACTGAACAAAAAAGTTTCATCATTACATCATCATGTCCAACTTCATAGTCATCCATCATATCAGTAAACTTCTTTAAATTCTCTTCACAAGTGATGACATTATTTCCAGCATATTTAGGAAGTTTATCTCTAATTTCATTTGGGATTGCATTAGGATAACTAGGAATACCAAGAAAAGAGAATTGTATATACTTTTCTACATGAATTGGTCTCCTTTGGAATGAACTATCATTCTGGGAAGTACATGCTTTGGCATTTGATGTTGTAGCAATCCCAGCACTAGATGGTGGAACATTTGTTGTTTTCTTCACAGCATTTCCAAAATTCCCACCAAGTGCGTAGGAAAAGGAAACAACATGAGAAGGCCTAGAGGACTGCCTGAGAAACTTAATCTTCTTCTTCATATATAAAGAAGAAGCCTCCAACTCTTCTTTCTCAAGCTCTCTGACTATGATCTCTTTCTCCTGTTTAGCCTTCTCAAGATTAATGTTCAGTTCAGACATCGGATCCAATGGAACCATGTGACTCACAGGTTCATTTATTTCAACTCCTGTCACCTTCTGCTTTCCCTTATCCTTAGGTTTTTGAGTATCAAAAACTTGACGGATGATAGGTTCCTCTTCAACCTTCTTAGGTGATGCAATATAGTTTATTGCCTCCAAGTCTAGCAATTTCCTTTTTAATTGTTTAGATATGATCTGAGCTTGTCTTATCATATTCTCCTTTTCTTTTTCTCTCTTTTTTCTAGTGACAATCTGCTCCTAGATTCCCCTCTGCAATTCATCAACTTCTTTAAAGATATTTTTAGAATCTAGGAGAGTGATTTAATATTATGAAGCTTCTACATGGAATCTATCTCTTTTGTGATTAGGGACATGATGCATGTTTGAGGGTAAAGAGATTGGAGGATGAGGGTCATTCATATCCTCTTCACCTCTACATTTTCTTCTGGACCTCCTATCATGTCCTTGAGGTTCATTATGGATTACTTTCTTGGTATGTCATGATCCCTCCTCTCCTCTGTCATCAGGAGAATAGTAATCCTCATACACACCCAATCCTAAATCCAAAGCTTCTTCTTACTCTGATGCATTTCCTTCCTGGTTGTGTTGGATTGGATCTTCTACCCTAGTGTTCATATTTTGTCTCCAACCTTGAGGAATACTCTTGTCATTATTTTCTTTCCTTGGCTGAAAAGCTCTAGAGGTAGTTGGAATCTCACCTTCCAGTTTATCTTTAGGATGATTTTTCATCCAGTATCTGGTATTTTTATAACTCATATTGAGAAAGTGTGTATAAAATAATATCTATTACTCAAAACTGCTACAGAGATTTCTTTGATTCGCCACCCAACACAGGTTGCAAAAACACAACACTAGCTCTTGGTTATATGAATACTGCAATAAGGATTTCACAAGGCAAAGGATAAAAACACGAGGGCTAAGAAAGTTCTAAAAATATTTCAGCAATAAAACAAATGCATGGGACAAGAAAAGTGTAACTCCGTACTTTCAATGGGCAACTTACTGGCTCATACAAATAAGCGGGCCAAGAGTCCAGCTCAAATTGGAACCTACATTATTTATGACAATTTACTATTATTCCCCAGCATATCACCATTTTGTTGGTGTTTTCAAATAATTTTACACTTTGTAAGCTACCAATATACCTATAGATGGATTTTAAGGAGTGATTAATTCCAAATATGGGGAAATCTAAGGTAACTAGACCAACTACAGGGACAAGACTGCTCTCTGCACTTTTGGTTCTCCAAGATCTAGGTGGGTATACCTAATCCAGTTCAATACATAAAACTTTACTACTCTCTCTGGATTTAAACAACAGAAAATGATAATAGAATGTTGAATGATAACCACTCATTCATTGATTCTCAATTACCATGAAGAACATACAACACACAACCACAATACTTAAAAGGGTTTTGAAATGGTTTTGTTTTAAAATTTGCAGAATATGGAAAAACCCAACCAAATATATATCACTATAGAAAGTACTAATTTCTAACCAGTCCCTTATCTATTGGGTAATATCTCTAATGCAGATGTAGAATACAAAAACCAACTATTTTCAAAGATCCAAAGCCATAAATGCAACTAACCGAGACCCATACTTCTTATAAAATACTTATGCACACCAAATGAATGTATGTCTTATCCAGGATTACAACAAGCTTCAGATCATTTAGGCAAAAGACTAAATAAATGACTCATCGTGAAAGACAAAAATACAATAGAACCAATAACTGATTTGTTACAAGATTTCAAAGGCAATTTATCATGGGACCCTAGGGCCTTTTTGACAACTTCAAAACAGTTCTACCTTGGCCAAGTGGAACGTTTTTCTTTATTATTTTATGCACAAAATATTTTTGCAACCATTGAGCACTTCAGGATGTTGGAGAACTACCACCGATTGAAGGAACAATGGGGTGTTCTTGTTTCTTTGATTCATCTGGGGTATAACTACCCTTCCATGCTGCAAACACCTCATCACTAGGCCAAGGGAAGTTAACAATTTAAATCTTCTTGTTGTTTAATTTATCCCATTCTATTTTCATTCGCTCAACTTACTTTCTCCAAAACCCAAAATGAGACTTGGCATTCTCAATTGTCACCATGTAGAACCTTCGGTCCCACTTTTCTTTTCCTCATCAACCTAGAAAAGTTTTACTCAGGCGTAATCCTGCGATGAGTATCCTTGGGGAAGCTTTGGATCAAGGAATCATGCCTACCATTTCATTAAATCAAATCTAACCCACCTTTACCTCTTTATAAAGTCCTAGACCTATTATCTCAAGGTGGATATGTGTCATCCAAACATGATCCCATGATGAATAAATCCATGTGAGAATTTTCTTAACAACATCATGCCGACTGTTAGACTTAGTATGATTTGGTCGATGCTTTATCTTTTGGCCCCACTTAGTCAAGATCTCTAGATGGA
Organism: Thuja plicata; assembly: GCA_018584345.1. Classification (NCBI taxonomy): domain Eukaryota; kingdom Viridiplantae; phylum Streptophyta; class Pinopsida; order Cupressales; family Cupressaceae; genus Thuja; species Thuja plicata. The sequence continues at coordinate 822,858 of MU224964.1, read as the reverse complement.
CACCCGTCAGCTAGGCGTGATCCCGTGATGAGTAAACAACATGCATCTTCTATTCCAGAAATCACACCTATCATCCGATCAAAAGTGATCTAACTTACCTTTATCTTCCTTTTATCTCTGGCCAGGTCCCACCACTAGCCATGTGTCACATAGGCATGATTCCTTTAAGAGAAACCTCCTTGCATCTTTTGTTCACAGGATCGCACCAACCATTGGATTAACTTTGATCTAACCACGACCTATTCTCGCCTTTAAATTTGAAGACACAGGCCCCACAATATTAAGATGGACACTTGTCACCCCAACATGATCTCGTGAAGGTTATCCTTCATGTAACTTTTGATCAAGGCATTAAGCCCACCGTACGATCAAAAGTAATATGCTTGACATCTTTTAATGCATAAAACAACACAGGGACTTTAGACTTACAAAATATTAAAACATGGGCCCCGGTAGGACTTATGACTTAAAAATAAATGCCCCCCTTGCATGATTAATCTTACATGACTTAAAATGGCTTAAGTGGCTCCCAAAAAGGTAATGCATGAGAATAAAAAGTATGGGAGACTTAGGTATTAGAATAACTGAGAGGGGGGGGGGGGGGGAANGTGAATCAGTAGCCTCAAACATAATCCAATAAATTAATCCAAAAAATTTATACCACAAATATAAACCTCTAGTTATCTTCAGTCTTACAAGATGTATGCCTTTAAATAATCTTATCAAATAACTACTGCTCAGAGTTCACTATTTATCCTTTTTCTTAAGTTTTAATAACAGTCTAGCCTTTATCGAAACACAGTAAATAACTTAGTGTTTACCGATCAATCTTGTATTAGTAATGTGCAAAGAAAAAATTTAAAGCAATGAACCATATACACAATTGACACATGGATTTTTAATGTGTAAACCCTATTAGGGAAAAAACCACTTGGGCCGGTAACCCAAAATTTTCACTCTTCTGAAGTGAGCTCGGTGGAGAACCAACCCTGTTAAAGGTTACAAACACACTTTTAAGTGCAACCTTGTTAGAGGATTTAAATATAATAGTTTTTCACTTGATATCTAGAATTTCACTATGCTATCTTCATGAGAAAATTTTTGATACTCCTTGGGATGTATTTCAATATATAAAGGATAGTTAAATCCCATTCTGTAAAGAGATTTTCTGAATCAATGGTTAACTGAAATAGTATATGATCTATTCATAAATACAAATTAATTTTGTAGATGTTCACATCTATTGTAAGCTCATAATACCTTTCTGATCAATGTTTCTTTTCTATCCCTTTTCTCCACTTCTTTCTTCTTGGTGATGTTGTTGCTTCTCTATTGTTCGGTGTCTGCAAAAATCTTTAGCTCTGTTCTTCAGCTTGTTTGATCAGGACTGTATGAAGAATCTTTATCTTCACCAATATTCTCTTTAGCATCCTTTATTATTCTCTCCCCAATTCATAATGAATTATCTTGTCTCTCTTATAGACATTATTTCACCGTTTCTAAGTCCTTTTCTTTCTTGTTCTTGACGTGATCTAAAAATCTCACAATTCTTGCTGTAAAGCTTGCTTTAGTTTTATCCCACAGATTTCTCCTTGACAAATGGAATAAAACTAGCTTTAATCTCTATCTTATATGTAGCTTTTAACTGGTTGATGAAAGAAATCTAATCAATTAGTTAACTCCATATTTAGCTCCTACCAGCTAAGTCTTTTTTTGTTTCTGAAATTTAGTTCTTATCAGTGTTTAACTCCTTATTTGCTTGGTCTTGACTTCAGTTGTCCTCGGGCATCTCTGTCCATCAGGGTTGTCTATCCATCGGGAAATACTGTGACTTTCACTTCTTCCTGGGTATCACTTTGGTACTTCTCGGTAATTCTTTCTCAGGTATCTTTCTCAGGTATCACTATGACTCTTCTCGGGGTTCTCTATCTATCGATGTGCAATGTCCATTGGTGTTTGTTGTCACTTGGTGTATACTGAACTTTTATGCATTACTTTCTAAAATAAACTTTATTTCTTTGGTTCTTTGGAGTCTTTGAAAATATTTATATAACCAATTAGATTATATCAAGTTGACATCAATGACAATATAATACATTAACTGATTTAATGTCTTGCATTAACTTTCTGCATCTTGGTGATCATCAACTTAACATCTTCATACAATCAATCAATCATTGTTCATCAATCTCTCCCTTTGGAATTGATGGCAACATACTACATTACTACTAATACAATATGAAATATATCAGTTGTAGTTCATCAATCTACCAATCTTATTTTTCTATAACCAAAACAAATGTCTGACTCTCGGTAAGCTCTTCTAGCTTAGATTTGTTTCTTGTAGAGTAATTTCTTTAATATTCATTCCCTCTACTGGATAGATGTAGAAACTTTGGATTATGTCTCTCCCTTTTTTGTAGAATCTCTTCTTTGATGTTTTCTCTCCCTTTGACTGTTCCTCTCCTTGATGAATATCTCTTTTTCCTTTGACAATAATATATATTTCTCATGTGGATATAATCTCTCCCTTTGAGTCATCTCTCCCTTAGGATACTTCTCTCCCTTTGGATGATCATGATGGATATTTCATATGGATATAACTCTCTCCCCTTGTCAGCAATGCCAAACTATATCCTTCCTCCTTTATAATATACTCCTTGGATTTCCCTTTTCATCAAAAGTACAGTGACTCTGTTGATCGGTGAAGATAAGTACCTTCCTTTGTACTGATATATCTTTGCAGTCCATCTCTTTGATTGCATAAACATGAATGATATTCTGATTATGTGTAGGCTGATGCAGCCTCCTAGTCAACTTAGTGACCAATAGACAAGGATCAGACCCCTAGTCTCTTTCTCAGGTACTCAAATGTATCTTTAGGCAATGACTTCGTGAATATGTCTGCTAATTGTTCCTTGGATTGAACATATTCCAATATCATCTCTTTCTCTTGCACTTGTTCTCTTAAGTAATGATACTTTATAGAAATATGCTTATTCTTAGCATGCATGATAAGGTTATTTGAAATTTTTATTGCACTTGTGTTATCACAATAGATAATCAATGGTTCAAGAATTTTCATATTCATACCTTCCAGTAATTTTTTGATCGATGCAATGTTAGAGAAATTTGTAGAAGCAACCACATATTCTGCTTCTACAGTAGATTTTGAGATGCATCCTTGCTACTTACTTATCCATGTAAAAATTATGTCACCCATGAAGAATGCTCCTCATGTTGTTCTCTTTCTGTTATCTAAGTTTCCAGCTCAATCAACATCTGTATAGACTTGAAGCTCAAATTTGTCTTCTCTTTTATACCATAAGCCATAGTCCTCGGTATTCTTTAGATATCTCAAAATTATTTTGATAGCATACATGTGTGATTCCTTGGGATTAGCAGAGAATCTTGCAACTATTCCAACTGTATGTGCTAATCTAGTCTAGTATGAACAACATACATGAGTTTGCCAATCATAAATCTATATAGGGTATGATTTACCTCGGTTGACTTGTCTTCCTTTGTCAGCTTGCATCCGGTTTCCATAGGTGTTCCAAATGGTTTGAAGTCTTCCATCTTGAATATCTTCAACACTCTCTTGCTGTATTTGGATTGTGTAATATAGATGCCTGCATCCTGTTGAAGAATCTATAGACCAAGAAAGAATTTGATCTCCCCAAACATTGAAATCTCAAACTAATTTCTCATTTCATTATTAAATAATTTTTATAACATATCATTACCACCAAATATGATATCTTCAACAAATTTTTCAGCAATCAAAATGTTATTATCAGTATCTTCTTTTAAATACAGATTGTTATTTTTACTTGTTCTCACAAATCCAATACTTATGAGATATGAGTGAAGTATTTCATACCATGATCTCAGTGCTTGTTTCAATCCATAAAAGGCTTTGTGCAGTCTACAAACCATGTTTCTCTTGTTAGGATCAACAAACCCTTCTGGTTGTTCAATGTATAGCTCTTCTTCTAGTATTCCATTTAGGAATGCAGACTTGACATCCATTTGGTATACCTTGAATCCTTTGAATGCAGCATAAGAAAGTAGAATTCTGACTCCTAGTCTAGAAACAGGTGCAAAGTTTTCTCCATATTCAATACCTTCTTCTTGTGCATACCCCTTGCATACTAATATTGCTTTGTTCCTTGTGACTTCTCCATTCTCATTCAGCTTGTTCCTGAATATCCATTTGGTACCAATGACATTCTTGTCATCTGGTCTAGGTACTAATTTCCATGTTTTATTCTTCTCAATCTGTTCTATCTCTTCATTCATAGCACTGAACCATTCTGCATTTTCAAGTGCAGTATTAACAGATTTAGGCTCAAAAACACAAATTAAAAATCTAGTGTTTAGTGACTTACTTCTTGTTCTCATTCCAACCTTCTTGTCTCCTATGATCTGGTTCTGTGGATGGTGTCTTCTAACATACTTGGAAACTACCAGTTTAGCTCTTTGTTCATCATTCTGATCATCATCTTGACCTTCATTCTGATCTCCATCACTCGGGACATCATTTTGAGCAATTTCCCAATTTTTGATGTTTGTAGCCTGATGCTCGGGTGCATTGTTATGTTTCTTGGAAGTGATACATTGTTTCTTGGGTAGAGTGTTAGGTTCTTCACTATAGACAAACCTTTTTTAGTCTTCCATTTATTTTCTACTCTCCTTATCATTTTTCTCTACAAATTTATCTACTCTTACATTTGCACTTTCAATTATTTTGTTAGAGATTTTGTTACGACATTTATAAGCTTTGCTTTTGGTAGAATACCCTAAAAATATTCCTTCTTCACCTTTGGAGTCAAGCTTTCCATTTCTACCATCTTTCAAAATATAACACTAACTTCCAAAAATTCTAAAGTAACTTACGTTGGGTGTGTATCCATACCATAGCTCATAAGGTGTCTTATTGGTGTCTTTCTTCAATTGAACTATGTTCAATGTGTAGACAACAATACTGACAGCTTCTCTCTAGAATATTTGAGTGATGCCTTTCATCAGTGTTCTGGCACAATCAACAATGGGTCTGTTCCTTCTTTCAGCAATCCCATTTTTCTATGGTGTTCTTGGTAGAGAAACATATCTTTGAATTCCATGCTCATTACAATAGTTAGTGAATTCATTAGAAATAAATTCTCCTCCTCTATTTGATCTTAAGCATTTTAGTTCCTTACCACTTTTTTTTTCTACAATAGCTTTATACTGTTTAAACATCTTGAATGCTTTTGATTTCTCTTTTAAGAACATAATTGTCATCATTCTAGAATAATCATCAACAAATAGAATGAGGTATCTATCACCAAAGTAACTATTTGTTCTCATTGGTCCACATAGATCAGTATGGACTAATTCTAGAATGGCATTAGATGTGTATGTTTTTCTCTTGAAACTAGACTTGGTCATTTTACCTTTTTGACAATTTTTATGCATGACATGATCGGGCTTTGACATGCTCGGTAAGCCTATTAATTTTCTTTTATTGCTTATCCAAATCATGTTGGAAAAATTCACATGACATAACGTTTTATGCCACAACCATATGTCTTCATTTCTAGCCATTAAACAAGTGGTGTTAATATCACCAAGATAGAATAGGTTACCTTTTGTCTATTCACCAGTTCTGATCAACATCCCTGATTCATTAAAGATCTTTGCCTTTTTTTTCTCAAATGCAACTTGGTGACCTGTTTTATACAGCTGTGAAAAAATCAATAAATTATAGTTAAGTCCTTTTACCCAATATGCATTTTCACATCTGATCAGATTATTCAACATTATGGTTCCTTTACCTTCAACCGGACAAGGTGAGTTATTACCCATTCTTATTGATCCACCATTATAATACTCAAAAGTTTCAAACTTTTCCTTATCTCCAGTAATGTGGTGAGTACAGCCACTATCAATAATCTTGACATCATTCTTACTAACCTTAGATATGAGTGCAGTCTCAAAATACCCTTCCTCTTCATTTGAATCATCCTTCATAGCAACAAATACCACCTCAATATCTTCATCATATTTGGTGTTGGTATTCTCAGCTTTGTTCTCAGCCAGGTAACAATCTTTCTTCCCTTTGTCCTTGTAGTCTTGGTTGTCTCTTCTGTCAGATTGTCAGTTGCTTCGGTAATCTCTGTCATCACCTCTGTCAAACTTCTTTTCATATGATTTGTCACTATTTTTGTCTTATTTTCTTTTGTTAGGACATCTAGCAATAAAGTTTCCAACTTCTTTGCAATTAAAACATACCAATGGTAATTTACCTTTGTATCTATCTTTTCCTTTCTACAATCTTCTAGCCATTAGTGCTTCAATCTCATCGAGCTCTTAGTCATCACTATCACTTTCACTATTATTTCTCATAGTGTGTTTATGACTTGACTTACTTATTTTCTAGGAAGATTTGAATGCAGACTCAATAGATGGTAAGACGTTGTCAAAGTCATTCATCTCAAATAAAATAAGTCTACCAACCAAACTATCTAGAGTGATATTATTATTTTCTACAGGTATCATTTCTTATATAGTAGATACTCTAATAGCATAAACATGCAGTAAGGTTCTTAGCATTTTACTTACCATTGTTTCTTCTTCAATTACACCTCATACTCCTCGAATAGCATTGACTACCTCTTTGATTATGTAGCTAACTGAGTGATATTTTCTCCTTCTTTCATTCTTAGTTCATCAAATTTTCCTCTTAGGCTTTCTTCCTTAGCTCTTAGCACATTTGCATCTCCTCCATGTACTAGCTTCAATTTGTCCCACATTTTCTTTGCAGTGGTGCATGTTTTGACATCTTCAAATTCAGCATCGAAGAGTGAGGAAGCAAGTTCTATCATCATAGAATTGTGCTCATGTTTTTCTCTCAATTGATCAGGTGTGTGAGGTCTAGTACAAAACACATATTCAATATCCAAGTATTGAGTAACATCATTTAAAATACCTGATAGGTGGAGTCTTATCCTACCTTTCCATGATGCAAAGTTATCTTTTTTCAACTTAGGCACATCCCTTTTTCTCATCTTGTGATCTATTTATTAATTCTTTAAACTCCCTTTCTAAGAACACAAGGTCTGATAAAAATTGTTAGAATAACTGAGAGGGGGGGGGGGGGGGGGAATCAATGGNTGAATCAATGGCCTAAAAAATAATCCAATAATTCAACCCAAAAACTTTATACCAAAAATATAAACCTCTAGTTATCTTTAGTCTTACAAGATGTATGCCTTTAAATAATCTTATCAAATAACTACTGCTTGGAGTTCATTGTTTATCCTTTTTCTTAAGTTTTACTGAATAACAGTCTAACCTTTACCGAAATACAGTAAATAACTTAGTGTTTACCGATCAATCCTATTTTAGTAATGTGCAAAGAAAAACATTAAAGCAATGAACCATATACACATTTGACACATGGATTTTTAACGTGGAAACCCTGTTAGGGGAAAAACCATCTGGGACCGGTAACCCACCATTTTCACTCTTCTAAAGTGAGCTCGGTGAAGAGCCAGCCCAGTTAAAGGTTAAAAACACACTGTTAAGTGCAACCTTGTTAGAGGATTTAAATATAATAGTTTGTCACTTGATATCTGGAATTTCACTATGCTATCTTCATGAGAAACTTTTTGATACTCCTTGGGATGTATTTCAATATATAAAGGATAGATAAATCCCACTTTGTTCATAAATACAACTTAAATTGTAGATGTTCAGATCTATTGTAAGCTCATAATACCTTTCTGATCAATGTTTCTTTTCTATTCCTTTTCTCCACTTCTTTCTTCTCAGTGATGTTGTTTCTTCTCTATTGCTCGATGTCCACATAAATCTTTAGCTCTATTCTTCAGCTTGTTTGATTAGGACTGTATGAAGACTCTTTATCTTCACCAATATTCTCTTCAACATCCTTTATTATTCTCCCCCAATTCATAATGAATTAGCTTGTCTCTCTTATAGACATGATTTCACCATTTCTAAGTCCTTGTCTTTCTGGTTCTTGACGTGATCCGCAAATCTCACCATTCTTGCTTTAAAGGTTGCTTTAGTTTTATCCCATAGATTTCTCCTTGACAACCGGAATAAAACTAGCTTTAATCTCTAGCTTATCTATAGCTTTTAACTGGTCGATGAAAGTAATGTAATAAATCATTTAACTCCATATTTAGCTCCTACCAGCTAAGTCTTTTTTCATTTCTAAACTTCAGTTCTTATCGATGTTTAACTCCTTGTTTGCTTGGTCTTGACTTCAATTGTCCTCGAGCATCTCTATCTGTCGGGGTTTTCTATCCATTGGGAAACACTGTGACTTTCACTTCTTCTTAGGTATCAGTTTGGTTCTACTCAAGAAATGCTTGCTTAGGTATCTTCCTTAGGTACCAATCTGACTCTTCTCGGGGTTCTCTATCTGTCAGTGTGCACTATCCGTTGGTGCTTGTTGTCACTTGGTCAATAATGAACTTTTATTCATTACTGATAACATAACCTTTATCTCTTTGGTTCTTTGAAGTATTTGACAATATATATATAACAAATTGGATTATATCAAGTTGACATCAATGAAAATACACTACATTAACTGATTTAATGTCTTGCATTAACATTTTTCATCTTGGTGATCATCAACTTAACATCTTCAGACATTCAATCATTTATTGTTCATCATTAGGGTTTATAAAAAAATAAAAAATAAGGGCTAGATCAAATGACAATTAGGGCTTAAGAACAAGGCTTGGGCATAACATAAAAATAGGAAGGATTTAGCACCATGGTAATTAATTTTTGCAGTCCTAACAAACCCAGATCATAACATTTCCATTCCTATTTGGTGTTTAGATCTCCTTTGTATGCATTGCATTATTCATTAGACATTCATTTTGGATTTGATGGTTATATGTTCTTTTCATTAAAAAATATGCTTTGTTAACGTATGTTTGATATCTATTTTAAAGTTCATATTTATATTAGATCTATATATATATTTAATTTTCTTGTGCATGAGTGTTATTACATTGAGTCCTACCTATAACATTTAGGTTAGGAGAAGTTGCAGACTTATGGGTTCCTTTGATCCTGAGTCCTTTATGTTTACTGGGAATCTTGATGAGACCAACATGCCTACTAATGACATTCCTCCTATTATTAAGAAAAAAATTTCCCACTCTTCTCATTATGAAAATGAGACATTAAGAGTTCCTCCTATGCAAGTGAAAAATCTTTCCCATGACTTTGAAGATTTTGGGCAATGGTTAGGAAAAGAGATCTCTAATCCCAAGGTCATCTCTATGGTAGAGAGTTTGAGGAAGATAATTTATAATGATGAACATGGTGTTAACATATTGCATAGTATCTCTCATCTTATTGATAACAATTTCAAGCCTATTAGAGATTGTGCCCAAAAATTAGGTTTCAATCCACCTACCACTATTTTTAAAACCTCCATTCCTATTCCTATCTCAATTCTTAGTGTGTCCACTTATGCTCCACCTCTCATAACCAATTTCATTCAAACATCAATCCTATATTTTTTAGCACTCCTAATCCTATTGTTCCTACTATTCCTTCAAGTGTTGTACATGTTTCCTTACCTTCATCCATTCCCACTTACAATAGTGTTCCATTTTCATATTCCACAATTCCTTCCAGTTCCCATAATGGTCCAAATCTTTCACACATATCTCCTACCTCACTTTCTACCGAATCTACTATCAATAGCTTGGCTTAAAGTGTGTCATCTTTGCAACAACAAATTGTATCCATGACTCAATCCAAGTTCAACATTCCTACTTGTGAAATTGCTATGCCTTTGTCCACAGACATCATATGTGTCATTATCCCTCAATATATGGAAATTGCTCATTTAAAGACTTACAATGGTAAGGGTGATCCTTCAACTCATGTCTAATTGGTCTAAATGGGAAACACAGATACAAGGAGTGCTAGAGGAACCTAGGCATATAACTCTAAATCTCACAGTGGCAGAGTTTGTAGGAAAGGAGTTGGACCGTGTAACCAAACAGGCTAGTGAAGAGTTTCTATCATATGATAATTTTGTTAAGGCTACGGGATTTATTCAATTTCTATGGAGAAATAATAGTGATGAGTTCAATGATAAATGCCATAAGTTGCAGGAAGCTCAACTAGATTAGAGCAAAGGAAACATTGAAAAGGAAATCAAACAGGAGATGTTTAATAAGTTTGACAAGATCACCCTTGAAGAGGGTAGGGAACTGGTAAGGAAAAAGGAGATCCTTATCTTACCCCAGTGGGACTTGGCTGATACTATTGTTTTTTATGCTATTAGGAAGGAAGATAAACCTTTGAACACTACTAGAACATCAATTGGTGCCCAGTTTAGTGAAGATCATTCCACATTAGCAATCTGGTCCTTGAAGAAGAGAGATAAAAGGAGAGCAAAAGAGTATGATTTGATTGAGGATACAGGTAGCCTCATCATAAAAATATTTTTTAATACCTCAGGTGTGGAGGCAGCTAACCTTGCTTTCCAGACTGCTAATTTGAGTCTGAAGGTAGTTGAAAAGAAAAAGGATGCTTTTGAAAATCTAAACCAAAAGTATGAATTTGTTCTAAAAGCATATAATGATGAAAGGGTTAAATCTTTGCAGAAGGCTGATAGAATTGCATTCTTGGAGGGAAGGCAAATAGTGCAATTAATGCCTCAAAAGAAGATTAATTAGGACCCCCACTAGCCATCTTCATCAAGTCCCATAATTATTTGTCCTCCTTCCTATGCACCATCTACTTCTACCACACTAGAAGAGATTGAACAAGAAAAGGCCATGCTAAAAGATGCAAGAGCAGAACTTCAAAGGAAAAAGAAGGAGTGGGTAGAGCAGTCTGTAGCCTTTAGAGAAGAAGAGGCATGGGTGAAGCAGAAATATGCAGATAACATACACAGTGCTCTTATGCATTGTACACATGAAGTAGTACCTGCTGCCATATATGCTCAAGGTAAGAAAATTGTCAGTATTATAAATGAATATAATGAAAACAAAGACAAGTTGGACCAGTTGGGGAATACGTGGAAAGGGAAGGCAGGGGAGTTAAAATTCTTCCACACCACTTGCAAGAAGATTAATGATGTTGACATAGTCTTGACTGGCACCCAGAAATGTGTCAAATTAATTTTAGATATGAATATCATGAGAGACATTGTTGTTAGAAAGGTGTTGGCTTTGAAAAAGGAATATTCACAGGACATATATGAGATGTTCCCAAATATCTTCAGGAAGAATGGAAATATCAAAGATGAGATTTTGTGGCACCAACAAATGAATGAAGCACTGGAAGTTAGAGCTAACATCATATTAACCTTGGAGAGCACACTGCTTTTTTCAGACAATTGAGATAGTGAGCAAGGCCAGATTATTTTTTGCATTCTGGTCAGATGAGATTGAGAAGGCACATACCACTTGGAAGGAGATCAACAACAGAAAAGATGAAGTCCTTGGCTTCATTTGGCCAAGTGATGAGGTGTACATTTCCTGGAAGGACAGATACACAATAGTTTATCCGGGTAAAGCAAGGATATGCAGGTGGATGATGAAGCCCAACGGGGTGGTTTATATAGTTGAGAGTGGAGATCCTACATCACTAGCCTCTAATACAATGGACTCCAGATGGTTGTCCCCTAGAAATTTAAAGGAAAATACAATCACCATGTGGCCATAGGACAATGAATTAGTTGAAGTATCTTGTAACAAAAGTGGTTATTCTGTCCACTTCTTATTTTGTCCTATTGTACTCTAAGTTTTGTCTTTTAGCCTAGTCATCCGAAGCTTGTTGCATCCTTGATATTTAAGGATTCTGAGATGAATAGTGCTGGCTATAAGTAGAAAATTGTAACATATTGTAAAGGATGGTAAAATCAAAGCTGCAAGGCTAACTTTTGAATTGTGTCTAAGTTTTAAGCTTTCAGTCATTCTATATGTATTGATATCAAAGTTATTAATAAAATACTATCAAATTCCTAGTCTCAGATCATTGATGTATTTTTGCATTTACTTTTAGCTCTTGTATATTTAATTTGTAAGGCATTTTAAATATACTAGTTATAAGGTAGTTGTGTTATTATTTGTGAGTTTCTTTCAAGGAGGGTTTAAATCTTGCAAATAGTTACAGAGGGTTAGGGTTTATGCAAGAGTTTGATACAAAGGTTTGAGAGTGAGAGGATAGTCTGTAAGGTAGTCTATCTGAATTTTTACTTGTGTTTCAATTAATTGTATCTGGTTGATGTATGTTTTATTGTGACTCTATGGCCCAGGATTAGGCACTGTCCAAGTTCTGATAAGTAGTCATTATCATCAAATCATTCAAATATTAATCAATCTTTTACTTTCTATTATCTAAGAACATACATGTTTAGATAATTATTTTGAATAAAATTCATCAAAGTGATTCCTTGAAGAGAGAATTAGTAGGTTATCCTTCCTATTCCAAGTGGCCTAAAAAGAAGGATCATGAATCCTTAATCCACTGTCAGATTTTTTGAAAGCCAGTAGTCTATTGAAGGTGCACCCGCCTGGGTTTGTTGAGCCCAAAGTGTAGAAGGAATCTTTTCCTTGTTAATTAGCCTTTTCCCTGTATGATTTAGAATTGGAAAACAAAGAGTCAAGTATTTACTGTAGTATATTTATTCTACAAGAAAAAGTGCTAACACCTACATTTAAGGGCTATTAGGGCTAATTGGGTTTCTCTGAACTAATCAAGTGAATTTTGGTTCAAAATGTACTCAAATGGATTGGACAAGGCCTGAATCTCTTATGAGTTCTCTATGCAACCCCAAAGAACACTAAACCACCTTTTGATTCACTCCTCTATTTGAAACCCCTGCAATCAAACACAAATTGCACTTCACAAGCACCTATCCAGATATACTGGACTCACCTAGGGCTTGCCTTTAGAATTAGCTAAACAACTCTTCAGAGATCCTCCCTCCATATTTATGTTGTATGTGGGCTCTCCTTTGATATCCCTCAAGGCCGTGATTTTTTCACAGTAGGGTTTTACGGGGGAGCCATTTTTCTGCAAATTGTCCTGAATAGACCAGTAACTAGCTTGCTTACAAAATAATTTACAAAACTACACTAATAAACTCAAAGAAACTTCAAACCAAATAAAAAAAAATACTAACTAGTATAATTAAATGAATCCAAATTGAAACTGATGGAATTCAGTCCATTAAAGAACTTTTTTTAACAAAAAGAACTGACTGTGCACACAAAAAAAAAAAAAAAGAGCAACTTCTTGTGATCTATATTCCTTCTCCAAGTCAACCAACCTCGGGAAATGGGCCTCTTGATGGTTTTATAAATTTTCCTCATGAGTTCAGGTGGTTAGACCACCAAACATTCCCTAACTTATCAAATTTGTCTTGTTAGGACAATGTTGTCATGCAACTTTGAAAGTTGCAAAAGTTATCATGATAACTTTTTGTCAATTTATGCAATTTGACTTCTAACTTTCTTTTATGACCTCCAAACTATATATAATGATGTAAATACACCATAGAAGACATTTTGGGCTTTAATACGTTATTTTCCAAACCTTTTATTCTTTTTGACCCAAAATCCCAACTTTAGGCTCCAAAGAGACCTAAACACAAAACAAGACTAACATAATCAAAATCAACTAGATTGGATTAACCCTAATCTAGTTTTCCTTGACACATACTCTCAAGAACTTCTAAGGCCTTAAAAATGACTCTTGACTTGGCTAGGTTCAGTACAAGCCACAAAAAAACTTATAACTATGGAGATGACCTAGGTGCTCCTGCACCATTCTCCCAAACAAAAAGTTATCAAGTCTGAGTTGGACTGATCAAGCTGGAGTCTATCCCCATCTTCTTGAACTCTATCTCCTTAATACATGTATCCTCTACATATCCTTTTCCATGCCACTTTATCAGGTGTCCCCAATAAGTCCTTATGTCTAGTCTTCTTATAGACTCTTGAATCCAGAACCTTCTCTGCTTTCTTTGGTGGTGTAGAGGGTAACTGCAAGTCCTCCACTTCTTGTATGACTTTAGTGAGAATTTGTTCAGGATCAAAGGTAGTGACCTTGTAAAGGACCAAGTATGAAATATTGAAGACATGAGACAATCCAATATCTTTAGGGAGTTCTACTTTATAAGCATTATGGCCATACTTAGCCAAAATTGTGCAAGGTCCTAATATTCTCATTTGTAACTTATTGGGGACTCTCTTCTGTAACGTTGCTTTGTTCAAATGGACCATGAAAAGATCCCCTACTTGAAATTGGGGATCCTTCTTTCTTTCATCCACCTTTTGGTTAATTTTTACAGTGTTCTCTATCAAAGTCTTTCTTACTGAATCATGTACTTCTTTCATTGAATGGGAAAAATCTTCTGCATACCCACTCCCTTTGGCTCCATCTCTCAACTCTTTGGGTTCAAAAATCCCTCTAGGATGCAACCCATAGAATACTTCAAAGGGACTTCTCCTTGTTGTCCTATTGACTATGTCATTATAAGCATACTCTGCTTTCCCAAAAATGTGATCCCAAGTATGACTATATTCTTTAGTTAGGAACCTCAAAAGGTTACCTAGGCTCCTATTCACCACCTCAGTTTGACCATCTGTCTGAGGGTGATAGGAAGACCCAAATGATAGATTGTTTCTAAGTTTTTTCCATAGTGCCTTCCAAAAATGACTCATAAATTTAGTCTCTATCTGAAACTATAATCATAGGAAACCCATGGATTCTCACTACTTCCTTGAAAAATTGATGTGCAATCTGACAAGCATCATGGACAGTCTAACAAGGGAGAAAATTTTCCAACTTATTGAATATGTCCACTGTGACATATATATACTATCAAACCCTTGTTTGGTTCTTGGTAGACCTACTACAAAATCTATGCTTGAACACTCCCACGGTCTGTTTTGAATGGGAAGAGGTTGATAATGACCTACATTGGATGATGTGCCCTTGTCTTTTTGACACACTACACAACATTCCACATACCTTCTAACATCCTGATTCATCTTCGGCCAAAAATAAAACCTCTGCACTAATTCTTGAGTCTTGTTGACCCCAAAGTGACCACTGAGTGCCCCATTATGTTTTTCTTGAATCAAATTCACCCTCATTGATCCCCTAGGAACACACAACTAGATACCCTTAAACAATAAGACACTTTGCATAGTATAATAAAAAAATTCATCATGTAAATGATTCTTATGTTCCTTACATACCTTATAGATCTCTACAAAGTCCTCATCCTCTAAATATAAGTCCTTCAAGCTTTCAATGCCTATGCTCCGCAATTGCACTTCTTGCACTCTCAAAAGCCTCCTTCTTAGTGAATCAACTACCTTATTCTACTGCCCTTTCTTATGTTTTATATTAAATTTATAATCTTGCAAGTATTCCACCCATTTCATGTGTTTATGACTGAGCTTATCTTGGGAACTTAAGAAGCTAAGGGCTTGGTTATCAGGATAGACCACAAACTCCTTAGGAAGCAGATAGTGTCTCCATTTTCTTAATGCTTGGACTAGAGCATACATCTCTAGGTCATAGGAAGAGTACTTCCTCTTTGCATCACTGATCTTCTCACTATGAAAAGCCACTGGCCTTCCTTCTTAGCTCAAAATATCCCCTATAGAAACATTTCTAGCATCACACTCAATTGTGAAAAGTTTTCAAAACTTGGGAGAACTAGGATGGGTTGGGTGGCTTTCCTCTTTTTCAGTATCTCAAATCCATTATTTGCTTGTGGATTCCAATGAAACTTGGTCCTTATTCCACCTTTGATAGTATCCAAAATGGGAGCACAAATAGCACTAAACTATTTAATAAATTTTCTATAGTATTGTGCTAAGCCATAAAAGCTTCTCACCACTGTTGCAGTCTTCGGGGTAGGCTAGTTGATGATGGATTCTACCTTTTTTGGATCCATCTTGAGATTCCCATGAGACAAAAAAAACTAGGATACACTAGCTCCTGCTTCAACAAATCACACTTATCTAGATTGATCATTAGCTTTTCTTCATGCAACTTTTTAAATACAATTTGTAGATGCTTAAGATGTTCTTCTCTATATTTTCTAAATATTAATATGTCATCAAGATAGACAACTACAAACTTACCAATGTAATCCTCAACACCTCATTCATAAGCCTCATGAATGTGGATAGGGCATTGGATAGCCCAAATGGAATTACAAGCCACTCATGCAAACCTTCTATGGTTTTAAAGGCAATCTTCCATTCATCTCCCTCCTGAACCCTAATTTGGTGGTATCCACTTTTTAGAACAATCTTAATAAAGTACTTGGTACCCCGTAAATAGTACATTAGGTCTTCTATCCTTGGGATAGGGAATCTATACATAATGGTGATTCAATTAATGACTCTAGAATCATTTCACAACCTCCAAGTGCCTCCCTTTTTGGGTGCTAGGATAGTAGGAACAACACGTGGGCTTATACTTTTCTAACGAGTCCTTGGTCTAAGAGTTCTTGTATTTTCTTGGCAATCTCCTCATTTTGTTGAGGGGTCATCTTATATGCAACTTTGTTAGGAAGGGTGGCTCTTGGGATAAAGTCTATTTGATAGCTAAAGGATCTCTTAGGGGGTAGGGTAGCTGGTTTCCCATCACTTACAATGTCCTTGTACTCCTTCAAAAATTTGTCACTTTCATGGGGATCTCTATCTTCTTTACTGTCTTATCTATATTTTCTTCCTTTGGCTTCAAAAATAGTGCATATCATACTCACTCTCCTACTTCTAGAGCTTCTAAGAACTAATTCTCACTTAAAAAAAGAACATTAGGCCCTATGGATTTCACTTCTTCCTCTAGCAGAGATTGGATTTTAAAAATTACTCCATCTTTCTTGAAAGAGTAGGCATTCTTGGCTCCATCATGCATAGCTTGTCTATCAAATTGTCATGGCCTTCCCAATAGGATATGGTAGGGATCCATTAGCAACACATCACAGAATAATCTATCCTTGTACCTCCCTATGGTGAAGTGCACCCATGTTTGTTCATTTACTAGGACATGTTGTCCTTTGTTCAACCAAGTAACCTTGTATGGATTGTTGTGTGGGATCCTCTACATATTTTGTTTTCTAACTGCCTCCTCTGACACAATATTGTTAGTTGACCCTGAGTAAATGATGATTTTAGATACCTTACCCATAATCTTGCACTTCACTCTAAATAGTGATCTTCTTTGGCTTAGTTCCTCTCTCACTGGTTCTTTGATCAGTGTCCTCCTGATTATTAAATTATCTCCCTCTTCTGACTCCAGGGGTACCTCTACATGTTTGGTACTATTATGCCCTACATACCTGTCCCTACATTTTGTTGGAAAAATGTTGGGTCCCCCTTTTTTTGTGTTTGGTTCTTTCTTTGTTTATTTTGGCTTCTTTGGTTTTTTCTGGCCTTTGCCCCTATGCAACCATTGTCGTGTTCCCTTCTGGTCTTTCTTGCTCCGGGGCCCAGTCCCGGAGTGTTTTGTTTCTTTGTGCTAGCTGGATTCCAGACTCTGGGATCCTTGTGTTGTTGCTTCCTCTTTAGTTGGAGGGTGTGATCGCGCAGGATTCCCCGGGCCCGGAGTTTGGAGGTTTTCCTTTTTCTCAGGACTTGTAGAAGGAAGTGGTGCATTTTCACCTAAAGGGTATAAATTGGGGTTCACTTGTGGTTTTTACATTTACCATGAAAAAATTACCCTCGGAGCGATTAAGAGAGATTTGTGCAAATTCAGAGACCTAAGTGTGATTTGCTTCAAGTGATTGACAATGATTTAGTGCTCAAACCTGTGTGCATTCAAGTCATCATGTGGTGTTCTGAGCATGTTTTTCAGTTTCTAGATCTGTTTGTCTATAGATAACCTCTCGTTCCCTTCCCTTTGCATTATTGGTTTCAAGGTAGGCCCTTCTGGTTCTTTTCTTTCTTTTGTTCTATGTTTTGTTTCTTTGTTTTTTGGGTTTTTTCTTCTTTCTATCTTCTGGTCTTTGTCATTGCCTCCCATTGGTGGGATGGCTTTGCAGGAAGGTTGTCCGCCTTCTGTGCACTGTATATTTGTGTACATTTGCAGATAGTGTAGGTTTCTATGTAAATCTCTATAAATAGTGTAATTTAGTTGTAAATCTTTGTAGATATGTAAATATTTGTAAATTCCTGTAAATTGTTAGTAGTCTATAGGTTAGTTGGTTGTGTCTACTGTAAATCTATTGTTCTTCGACCTCCTGTGTAATTAATGTTCATAGTGTATGTCTCTGTATTTTGGTCTATGTATTCCATTGTGTACAACCTATCCTGTGGCAATCTCATCACACCCTCTGTATTGTTGAACCCAATTCAAGCTCACCCACCTAGTTCTTACTGGACTCAAACTCGGCACCTTGCCTATTTGAGTTGCAGTCTTTTCTCTCTCCTCCCGTCACTTCGGCATTCATGGCGGGATTAAATTACCCACACGCAAGTGTTTAAAATAATCACAAGTGGCATTCATTCCATCTGTGTCAAGACATCTATCACCTTAAATGTCATTACTTCATTTATTACGTGACCATGTGATAACCCACGTCAGCCCAGTATGGCTTATTGCCCGGTCACTTCTATAACGGCTAGTTTTTTCAGAATCTGGGTTCCACATAACCCCACAACCTTCATCACATTTTTCAAATAGACACAAATCCTCTGAAACCCCTAGGTGTTGATCAAATTCAAAGTAAGCTATCGTTTATTACATTTTTGAGATTTGATGCAAGCTAACGTCTTTTTTGAGGACAGGTGCAAAAGGCGATGAAATCTCTGGAACACAGAAATTTATTATATTTAATTACTTGTATTAACGGTTTTCTGGTCTTGCAGGCTATCAACAATTTAACAATAAATATGTCTGAGCTAGCTTCCCCTCCTGGAAGTCCAGAACTCCCGACCACCTCAACAAGAGCGACCACCAAGTCAAGGGCCAAGAAAACCCTAGAGAAGCTCCCGCTCACATCCAAATATCTGAAGGATGGTGTTCTTGTGAGATCCAAGGTGGCTTCTAAGTTACAACTGATCACCGATACTAAGGTTGGACCATGGGCCGAATTGCAGGGCATAGTCCAAACACTGTTCACTTAGTGTTCTACCAGAGATAGTATGGCAAAGAACGTGGCCACCTCCAGCATCATCAAAGCCGCTTGCTTCCCTTACTCTATGCAGGCCCCAGATTTGATCCTAACTATTTCCAAACATTACAACACCACAATCCGGGTTGTTATACTTGTTGCTCCCCTTCTAATGGGCTACCCAATGCCCCTAGTATCTCTTGATGTTACCACTCTGGCTTCAGGACTGGGAATCTGATGAACTATAACTGATTGAATGTTTGAAGATGTTAAGTTGATGACCACCAAGTCATAGAAAGTTTATGCAAGACATTAAATTAGTTAATGTATTGTATTGTCATTGATGTCAACTTGATATAATCTGTATGGTCATGGACATATTGCTAAAGACTTCAAAGAACCAATGAATCAAAGGCTATGCTATCAGTAATGCATATAAGTCAATTATTCACCAAGTGACTCTATACATAGATGGAGTGCACACTGATGGTCAGAGTAAATCAATTAGAGCAAAGTCATAGTGTTACCCGATGAGAAAATGCACAACATTACCGATGAGAAAAGATCCAATGTTGCCCAATAAGAAAAAGCACAGTGTAACCCGATGGACATAATTACAGTGTTTCTCAATGGATAGAGATCCTGAAGACAACTAAAGTCACACCAATGGAATAGTCAGTTGTCACTGAAAACTAACTAAAGTATTGATCGACAGAATAGAGAGTTCAGAAATGACAAAATGCTTAGTTGTCAAGAGCTAAAAATAGGCTTAACTGATACTTATCATTGTTTTAATCGACAAGATAAAGTCATACATAAGTAAAGGATTTAAAGCTTCTTTGTCTAGTTGGAAAGAAGATGTCTAGGATATAAAACTGGATTTTTTCTTTAAATCTAATTGGTGAGAATTATGGATCACGCCAAGATCAAGAAAGCCAAGAAACAGTGAAATCATGTCTATATAAGAGACAAGCTTATTCAATATGAATAAGGGGAGTGACAAGAGAATAGATGACGAAGAGATTTTGAAGGAGAAGAAAGTCTTCATTCAGACCTGATCAATCAAGATTAGGAAAGAGCTAAATTCTACAGACACCGACGAACAATAATATAGAATCACAGAGCATAACAGTGTGGAGAAAAGGTATTGAATTGATAACATTGATCAGAAAGGTAATGCACTTACAATAGATCTGAAAATCTGCAGTTCAATTTGTATATGTGAACAGATCAATTTACTATTTCAGTTTAACCATTGAAGCATCAAGTCTCTTAACCAAGAAGGACTTAAAAGTCTTTTCTAATTGAGATACATCCCAAGGAGTATCAAAACTTTTGATCATACAAAGTAGCATTGGATATGCCCTATACCTATTGACAGGCCAAGTGAGTGTTTGATCAAGGATGGTAGCATTAGATGCCAGATACTAAGTGACAAACTATTTATTTAAATCCTCTAACAAGGTCACACCTAACAGTGTATTTGTAACCATTAATAGGTTGGCTCTTAACCGAGCTCACTTCAGAAGAGTGAAAATTTGGGGTACCGGTCCCAGTGGTTTTTCCCTTAACAAGGTTTCCACATCAAAAATCCATGTGTCATGTGTCTATGAGTCATTACTTTATTATTTTGCATTTCACATAAGTAAATCTGGTTTGATCAGTATACACTAGTTATTTACTGTATTTTGGTAAATAGAAAGACTGCTTATCAATAAACATACAGTAGAAGGTTTTACAAAGCATTTCGACAAGTAGTAATTTGATATAAGTATTTCAAGGCATTCATCTTATAGGACTGAAGATAACTAGAGGTATATTTTTGCGGTACTAAGTTTGAAGGGTTGATTTAAGGATTAATTTTTGAGGCCACTGATTCACCCCCTCCCTCTTAGTTATTACTAACAGAATCCCCCAGTTTTCTAATTCTATTGTCATTTCCCATGCCACATCACTAAAAGAGTTCACTAATGTGTAGCAGGCTGCCAGGCAACACCTCAATTCCCACTGGCTGAAGGCTCTAAGGAAGGACTATAAGAAGATGAAGATGAAGTTGGAGATCCCCCGCATAGATTTCAAAGAAAGTATATAGGTGGGGATCATCTTTCTATGTCAGGTCTTTGGGGAATCTCATGCCCGAGATTTCTTAGCCTGGATGTATTAATTTTTGTACAACATCACTACCAACAGGTAGAATTTTGACTGGGCAACCATTTTTGCCAATCATGTAGATTTTCAATTGAATAACGTCAGCCAAACATCAAATTTCTACATGAATTCATATGTTCTATGGGCACTGGTACAACAGAGACCCAAAATTCTGGGTTTAGTTACAGTGGGCATCCTTGGGACTGGGCCCGGCCAAAATGCGCCTTGGGATCATTTTCCCCAAATTCAATGGGAAGCCAACTTCCCTAATTTTTGTCAAGTAAATGATACCTTTGTTTACTACAAAATTTTGATACCATCTCAGGATGTTGGTTACTAGCTGTCAAAGGAGGCTATGGCCTTGGTGAGTACATACAAAAATTATTTTATTCAATTTCATCAGCATTCTTATATTCAGGTGACTGGATTCTCTGGCAAGCCCTACTTATTACCCAAGCATTGTGGGGATAGGATTATTTTGATAGAGTTTTACAAGCAAATCCTAGAGCTCCATGCACTATATGGAGTCAAGAAATTTACCTCCATCCCTTTCCTAATCACTTGTGAGAATTTTTTTTGCAGCCTTGCAGCAGGCAAAGAAGTCGATAATGAGTTAAAGAGTCTAGGGCTAGAAGAATTCTATCTAGCGTGGAAAAATTTTGACCCACTCAAAAAAATAAACACAGCATTTCCCTGGGCATCAATGCCCCACAAGCCTCACTTAGAGGATTTTTGGGTAGACTACCAAGATTACTTTGATGTCCCGGGTCGAAAGTATGAGAGGATGACAAAAGGGATGATGAATCACCTCGACCTTCAAACCTTTCAAAAGGACTTTTTAGATAGCAGGCCCTTGGAGGACCCGTCATACAAATTATAGGGGACTGATAAGTTGTATCTCCCTCTGGTGGAATGGGACACCCCAAAAAATTTGACAATTGAGGACGTCACCCAAGGCATCGTACAGTACAGTCATGAATATTTTGCACAAGTATACAAGAAAAGTACCCATCGAGGTCCAATTTTGCGGGGATCCACTTCGGCCTCCAGAATGGCTAGATAGAGAATGGATAAGGGGAAGAAAAAGGAGAGCACCCTGGACCTAGCCTTGTCCTCAGTTCCACTCCTATCATGGAACAACTCCACACCCAGCTTGAGTCATCCTGGCAGCTGGGCGAAACAATGAGCACAAGGGTTTCTCTCAGTCTCCCACTTACTCCGGTGGGATCTGCCCTTCCTTCAGGCTCACATCACTTGCAACACTTATGATCTGAGTAGTAAATACAAAAGAGGAGAGCGCAACTATTATGGATGTCAGGTTCCCCCTACAAATGAGGAGAAAGAATTTGAGGGTGGATAACCCTCCACCGACCACAGATGCAAGCCCTAGACAATCGTGCAATATTCCTATGGAGCCTATCCCTTCCTCCCCCAAAGTAGAAGATTAGCCAGAGGCTTCCCCTCCCCATGAAAATTTTGATGACATCTTCCAGACTGATGATTTGGTAAATTTGCAAGATGTCAAGTAGGCAGTAGGAGATATCGCGCACAAGAGGTTGAAAATATCCCTAGGGAGGGAGAAAGGAAAGAATAGAAAATTGCCCTAGAAGAAGAATTCCAAGAGCAAGAGAAAGAGAAAGAGAAAGAGAAGGAACATGAAAATACAACAAGTTTAGAAGAAACACCAGTCCTGGGGACCAAGATAGAAAGAAGGAAAACACAAGATGAGCAGTCGACAATGTCTAGGGAAACCAGACCTTCAGGAGCAACCGCAACCCTAGTTGTCACTCTCCAAATGCCTCTAGTTACTCTGGGTGATCCGCTACCCCAGAATGTAACATTTAGAAAGGTAGTCTTTGTGGTACAATAGTTAGATCCAAGCCAGACACCTTCACCCCCTCTAGAAAATGTACCCTCAGAGGAGAATGTCCTAGCAGATAATGCCAAAGAAATTTAGCAACAACAAGGCATGGGGGAGAACCTTGGAAACATGGATACAAATGTTATAGGTGTCAAGGAAGGTGGAGTCCCTGACACTATAGATGAAAATGTCACCAAGGTGGGAGAAATAGGGAATCCCAAGAATGGAGAAAAGGAGTACTTAGAGACTACAAATGTCGAAGAAGTACGGCCAACCCCTGAAGGAAATCCCAGTATCCAAGATTTAGCTATAAGACTGATGACATGTAACTGATTAAATGGTTGACTATATTAAGTTGAAGATGATGCAAGACATTAAATCAGTTAATGGTTTGTATTGTCATTTATGTCAACTTGATATCATCTGTATGGTCATATACATAATGCCAAAGACTTCACAGAATCAATGGAATAGAGGTTATGCTTTCAGAAATACATAAAAGTCAAGTATTCACTAAGTAACAGAATACATCGGCGGAGTGCACACCATCGGTAAAGACAGAGATAAAAGTCACAATGATACCCGACAAGCAGAAGATAGTATTGCCTAATGAAGTAGAATCAAAGGATAACTGACGAGCTAAAAATAGTGTTGCCCGACGAACAAGATCCAATGATGCCCGACGGACAGAGATCCCAAAGCTAACTGAAGTAACACCGACAGAACTGGCAGTTGTCACCGACGACGAACTACAAAATTGATCGACAGAACAGAGAGATCAGAAAATGACAAAATATCTAGCTGGTAGAGATAAAGGATAGACTTAACTGGTTGTTTTATTTGTTTTATTCAACCACAGTTAAGTAAGTGATTTGTACAGTTGGCAAGAAGATAACTATGAGATAAATCAAGAGTTAAAGCCATAAATCAATTTGGCTAGATTGTTTTTCACGCCAAGAATCAAGAACCAAGAATTAAGGAATATCATGTCTATTTAAGAGACAAGCATTTTTCATTCTCTGTGTGGTCAATAATCAATCAGATACATGGGGGAGTGAACTGATAGAAGATGCTGAAGAGAAACTGATGAAGGATTAACTTCATGCAGTCCTGATCAATCAAGCTGAGGGAGAGATAAAAGATTCTATAGACACCGACGGATAGAAAAGCACAACATCACAGAGAAAAAAAAGTTAAGTACAAAGGAATTGTATTGATACATTGATCAGAAAGATATTGTAAGTAAATAGATCTGAAAATATGCAATTCAGTTGCATTAGAAATAGGTCATTTTGTTTCAGTTTAACCATTGAAGCAT
>MU224964.1:762281-791263 GCA_018584345.1 Thuja plicata | reverse complement strand
TGGATAAATTTCTGAGGCCACTGATTCACCCCCCCCTCTTAGTTATTACTAACAAAGACCACCCCCACCACCACAGTGGCTAGTAGAGTTAATAAAAAGAAAGGCCCTAGTAGTAGTAAGAGCTCCCCTCTCTCTGGCCAAAATGATGGCACAAAACCAAGAGGCTCAGAAGCCCAAGAAGGCCCGGACCCTCCATACTCTTTGGACCGGTTTGGGAGGAAATACAGTTGTGATGGTAGCAATGCCTCACCCAGATGTAGAAGAGGCAACATTAGGGGCTTCCAAATATACAATCAAAGAATTTCCTCTAGGGAGGAGAGACAAATAGGGAGAATTAGACCTATTAAAAGAGGCTAGCCAGATGATTGAGGCCCGGTACGACAAACAAGCCTAGAAACTGAATGAGTCAAAAGAAGCAAATGCAAATCTCCTTGGGCTTCTTATAGAGTTGACACAGCCTCTAGCTGCAATTCCTCCAGAGGCCTCCACCTCTGAAACACCACTTCCTTAGGGTGACATTGACACGCTGAGTTCCATGAAGAAGAAAGCGCAAGCAGTAGATGACTGGGTGACTGAGTAGGTGGAATTCGTAAGGTGCTTCGTGATAGTCACACTCCTGAACCTCCACTAGGCCAGCAACATCTTGGGCTAGGTTAATGGTGTCATATCCCAGTGGGAAGGAGAGATAGAAAAGTAAAAATAATGGAGCAGTGACCTCGAAGAAATAATGAACATCGGGGAGGATATCATCACCGAGACAGGAATTTTGGGTGAAGATAATTTCGGGTTCCTCCAGGTCCAGCACTCCAAACTTGGTCTCAAAATCAATACAAGAAATAAACTAGTAGCATCCTTAAAGGGTAAAGTACTGGCAATTGAAAATTCTTTAAATTTATATGAGGCATTTCTTACAAGGGTTTCGACAGTCGATCCCTTTAGCAACAAGACATGCACTTCGGTGGATTTTGTTGTGTGAAAATTTGATGAAATAATGGATTTACAGTTCTGGACTCCCAGAGATTTTCATGCAGTGAAGATGTCATGCCTCTCCTGCATGATGCTCCTGGCCCACGATGCAGCAAAGGTGGGGGTAGAGTTTAAAGAGGGTGCCCGGGATGTGGTCGAACAATTGGAGGTGGCCAAAGAGTGCCAAAATTGTATAAAAGAGATAGATGAAGATGGAATCCTCTATATCTTGGAGGCATTCAAAAGAGTATAAGGAAATAAAGTCCTCCTATCTCCAGAGATTTTCACCAACAAGGTGAAGTTTCACAAATTTTTTGTTCTTTGAGCGTAAGCTCCCAGACTCTAAAATTCCAAGTCCAAGTTTTGAATTCATTCACAGTGATCAATGTTAAGGTTCCCTGAAGCTGACCGATCACTGTTAATCATTTAATAAGGGTCAGAGTGTATGTGATTCAGTAGAGATGGTTCTAATAGATGATTCTCCCACGGCGTCGCTCCCTCATTTACTACCTGGTGCACATCAAAGACAATGAGCCGCAATCTACATTAATGAGGCATGTAACCTAGGATACTAGGACAAGCATATTTCTTCCATAAGTACCTCAGCTCTCTTCTCTAGGCTAATTCTTCTAGATTTCTCCTTTATCTTCTTCTTCTATCTTGTCAGACCTCTGTACATCTCGAGGTGATTGTAAGTGGTACAGGTAGTACCGGCCACGGATAATGTATTATATTTGGCAAGTGTATAGGTAGATTAGGGCAAGTTTGTGTATAAATAAGAAGTTTGACACCATAACAAGGGTCAGTGAAATTGATTATTTTGCAGTCCATTAGTAATAGAAGCATAGTATTTTTTAGTTCATAGCATTTTACTTTCAGTTGTTCTCAGGAGCTCAATGCTCAGTTGTTCTTAGTAGCTTAGAATGCTCCCTTAGAGCCATGTATGTACTCGCTAGTGATGCTGGAATATTTTAAAGATAATGAAAGAAGGAAGAAAATCTTGTGGCCATGTGGTGTTGTTGTTCTGGTCTCTGAAGTTATCAAACATCTTTTGTGTAGTATGTTTTCTCATTTCCTTTGCTCCTATGTTTTAGTTTAGATTAATGATCATATCTCCCCTTGCTATTGAATGCATATGAATGGGTGGTTCATTGTGTATTTGGTATTTATTTTAGTTTCTTACATTGGAGCATTGTTTGATGTTTGAATATATATTGCATAACTATAGTTAGAGATATACGTCTAACCTTGATCTATCTTTTGAGTTTTTTCTTTGATAATCCAAATGCTTGCAGGAAACCCCACCCCCTTTGAAATCCCTGAGAAGATGAGTAAAAACCAGCTATCCCCTCAAACAATAGTCACCTTCCCAACTTATCTCCCCCACACCATCGAGACTCGACTACCAGGTCTTGGAGGCTAGGAGAATTTATTCTCCGGTAAACCTCTTCAGGCGGAGTTGGTCGGTACCCCAGTACTCGATGATGACTTATCTCTATTGGTAGAGCCAGTCACAAAGTCCTGTCAACAAGTACTACTGCTAGATTCATCTTGAACAAAATTGACTATTTTT
The DNA here is from genome assembly GCA_018584345.1 of Thuja plicata. Taxonomy (NCBI): domain Eukaryota; kingdom Viridiplantae; phylum Streptophyta; class Pinopsida; order Cupressales; family Cupressaceae; genus Thuja; species Thuja plicata. The sequence continues at coordinate 788,724 of MU224964.1, read as the reverse complement.
TCATTCCCTTGGGAAATAGAGCCTTTCTCTGGACACCTATAAGTAGGATGTCCCATTTTATTGTAGTGATAACACTTCATTGTTGAAAAATAGGAACCTCTTCCTTAATCATTGTTCACTCCTCTCCAATTTCTATTGGAGCCTCTTCCTCTATTGAAGCCTCCTCTACTTGAGGTTCCCTCATGTTGTTCAGTCACTTTAGTTTCACCTTGGTTCGTTGGCTTTGCACTCCTACCATCATATCCTCCTCTATGGCCTCTGCCATCTCTTCCTCTTCCTCTGCCTCTAGTATTGCCTGAATCTTGTTTCTTCCCTAACTTTTATTCCTACTTAATAGCTAATTGGTGGCATCTCTAAGTTGTGGTAGGGTTTAGTAGACTAATTTCATCTTGTATAGTCCACCTTAAGCCATTTAATTACCTAGCTACCTTCACACTTTCATCTTCTACAACTCTTGATCTCATGCATAGTTTTTGAAATTCTTTGGTATAAGAGTTAACATCCAACTCTTTTCCTCTTAGGTTATGCCTTTTTTATGTGACTGAATTTCATAGTCTTCTTGCACATATGCCTCTCTAATTTTAGCTACCATAGCTTTCCAAGTGGCAATGGGCTTCTTTCCTTCTTTCCCCCTCTCATCTTGGATGAATTTCCACCAAGTGAGTGCAGAACCCCTAAGCCTTGCTTTTTCCACTTTCACATTTAGGGCTTATGTTATCCCATCACATTCAAAATGGTTCTCAAGTCCTTCAATCCAGTCTAAGAATACTCCTGGTTCCATTTTCCCACTAAAGATATGGATACCCTCCAATGCCTTTCCACTTAAGGGATTCAATGCTTTAAAGAAGGGTTCTTTAGTGAGGATAGGGTTTGGTTCAGGGACCTCATCATTTATAGCTATTTCTTTATTCTTTCCTTCAACTCTTTATTTAACTTCCTCAGTCTTTTCTTCCACTTGATCCAATGTTTGCTCTAAATGGGCCAATCTATCTCTGAGAAATATTTTCTCTTCTTCTTACTCATCCACTTTCTTTGTGAGTTCTGAATTAGTCACCATTGTAGACTCTCCTACTAACTCTGCAGACTAAAACATTCACCACAAGCCTAATCATGTAGGCTCTGATACCAATCTGATAGAGACTCCCTCAGTGTGATTGCACAAACTCACTAGGACCCCTTTTGGTTCCTAGTTTCCTCAAGACCCTAAAATATGCTTCTAGGATCTCCTAAGTCCTCACTCAATATGTTTAGGACTTCTTCAATACCTCTTTGATATGTGGCAATATTTTTGCTTCACTAGGGGTGACTATCAACAAATCTTCTTTCACTCCTTAACTCCTCCTTGGATTCAACCAAGTTTCTTTTTTATTATTCTCCTTAGCAAGTGTTTGCAGGGGGTTCAACTCTTCCTAGACAACTTCAATAACTCCATTTGATCCCTTTTGGTTAAGGAATCAATGCTTCTCCTATCTATTTCCAAACTCTTGTTAAATCTTGTCAATTAGGCCTAATTACTCTACTAGCCCTATTTGACTAGTTTTTTCCCTTTCTTTCAAAATTTTCCCAAACAACCCCAAAAACCAAGTTGATATTCTGACACCCTTTATCAAGACATGAAATATTTTTTAGGTATCCTCCCTCCAAGGTCTTCATATAGTGGATTCCTACATTTAAGGGCTATTGGGGCTAATAAGGTTTCTCTGAACCAATCAAGTGACTTTTTTTTTCAAAATGTACTCAAATGGATTGGGCAAGTCATGAATCTCTTCTGAGTTCTTTGTGCACCCCAAATAAAACTAACCCACCTTTTTATTCACACCTCCATTTGAAACCCCTGCAATCAAACACAAATTACACTTCACAAGCACCTAGCCAGATACACTGTACTCGCCTAGGGCTTGCCTTCAAAATTAGCAAAATAAATATTCAGAGCTCCTCCCTCCATATTTACACTATAAATGGGTTCCCCTTTTTTTTCCCTCAAGGCCGTGATGTTTTCATAGTAGGGTTTTATGGGGGAGCCATTTTTCTACAAACTATCCTGAATGGACAAGTAACTAGCTTGCTTACAAAATAATTTTCAAACCTACACTAATGAACTCAAAGAAACTTCAAACCAAAGAAAAATAAAAAATAACTAGTATAATTACACGAATCCAACTTGAAATTGATGGATTCAACTCATTAAAGAACTTTGTTTAATAAAAAGAACTGCCTGTGCACACAAAAACATAATACAAAGCAATTTCTTTTAATCTATGTTCCTTCTCCAAGTCAACCAACCTTGGGAAATGAGCCTCTTTATGGTTTTAAAATTTTTCCTCATGAGTGCAAGTGGTTAGAACACCAACCATGCCCTAACTAATCAAATTTGTCTTGTTAGGACAATATTGTCATGAAACTTTGCAAAGTTGCAAAAGTTATCATGACAACGTTTTGCCAATTTATGTAATTTAACTTCTAACATGCTTTTATGACCTCCAAACTATATATAATGATGTAAAAACACCATAGAAACCATTTTAGGCTTTAATACATTCTTTTTTGAGCCTTTTAGGATTTTTTACCCAAAATCCCAACTTTAGGCTCCAAAGAGACCTAAACACAAAACAAAACTTACACAACCAAAATCAACTAGATTGGATTAAGCCTAATCTAGTCTACCTAGACACACATTCTCAAGACCTTCTAAGGCCTTAAAAACTACTCCTGATCTGGCTAGGGTCAATACAAGCCAAAACAAAACTTAGAACTATGGAGATGACATAGGTGCTCCTGCACCACCTGGACTTCTTCATACACCTCTCACACCTCTTATATATGCTTCTATTCCACCTCCCATATCCTATAAATTCTCTAGTAATATTATTTCTCAACCTAGTTTGGTTCCTTCCATTCTTACCCATAAAGAATAAAATTACTTTATGTTGATTGATCCTTAACCAAACCAAATCTCAAGCAAAACCAGACATAATCGTTGTGCCCATGACCACCACTGCAAACACTGTGCTAGAGCCTGTGAGTGTGCTTTCCAAAATATTTCCTCCCCTAAGACACCTATTGATTCTTTGATTCCCTTTGACCAACCTATGCAATCCCAAGGGAGAAGTTAATTGGAAAAAGATGAAATTAAATGAACATGATAATTATTTTCATATCTTAGATTCTATTACAATTAATCTATGTTGTGGGTAAACAAGAAACACCCCATTTTGGTCCTCTAACCATGAGGAACCTCCTTTTTTGTGTCTTTTGGTTTTCTTGATTCTCCCCCTTTCCCGGTTCCTTGCAAGTGGGTCTCTGAACGGGCCTGTTGAGCCAAAACAAAAGATTCTTTTTAGCCTTTTGATCCTTTAAGCATTTTAGAGGACCTAGAGCCCCTGAAATTCTGAAATCGCCGAAAGGATAAAGCCCGCCCCTTTCGGTGTTTTTTTTCCTCCAAAATAGTGAAAATGCTGAAGGACCAAACCTTCCAACCTTTGGGTGTTTCAAACACTTAAACACCGAAAGGTGGTGACGTAGTCCGCAGGCTATTTAAGGGCTTGAGCCCTAAAAGAACTTCACTTTGTATTTTCTTCCTCCTGCATTTTTAGTGCTCCCATGACTTTGTCATTTTTTCATCCTCAATCGTCATTTTTATTCTCCCTATTCCTTCGGCCTCTCTTGTCCTTGTCCTCCGCCCCCATGCGCTCAAAAGGTAGCTCTTTCTCGCTGTACAGTTTTGTTGTTTTTTTTCCACTAGTTAAGTTAGGGTTTTTTGTGTCCCATTCTCCAGTCCAGTGTGCTCCCCCCCAGGTCCTTAGGGTTTATGCATTTGGGCTTGTGGGGGAGGCTCCCTCTTCTTTTGTAGATTTTGTCTTTTTTCTCTTGTCCCCTAAGGTTTTCTATTGCGACCTTTGTCGCAGGTTTTTTTGGCCTCCGAAAGGCTGAAAACTGGGTTGGGCTTTCTGTTGCCTAAGTGCTTCTCGCACCTTCAGCATTTTAGGCATTTTAGACCTCTAAAACATTTGAAACACTGACAAGTCTAAAATTCTGAGGCATGGTCGTCCACATGCGGGGTTCAGACTTTCAAAGTCTGAGATCCTGTTTGGATTTTCGCACCCCAAAATCCTGAGAGGTTGGTTCCTCATCGCTTGTTCTTTTTGCACTTTCGGCCCTTTTGAATCCCAACCTAGTTTTTGGCATCCAAAAGCCCAAAAAGGATGAAAGTGAAAAATCTACATTTCTAGCTACTTGAAGAGATTTTCCATTTTTGTTTTCTAGGTTAATCAGTTTTTTTCCTATTTTTGTAGTTCCATTTTTCAATAAAGACACTGTTCTTGCAGGAATGCCTGAGAAATGAACAATGTCTCCAATGAAGTACTTATATAAGGGGAATCACCCTCTTCAAAGATTAGAAATAAACAAATGGAAATCACAAACACCGACATCAGAAACATGGACTGGGATGAGTTCCTGGTAAGATGCTCCCAACCAGTAGGAAGATCTGAATACTGCACCTCACTAGTCCTATCAAGCCTGGTTAATGTAGAAACCCACCCCATGAAATTCTTCTCATCTGAGTTGATAATGACCAAATCAAACCACTATAATCCAGATGAAAGGGTGGTCCAAAATGCAGAAGGACAGGTGGTGCTGAACTTAAGGCCAGACATCATAGAAGAGGTCTTCCACCTCCACAAGGGTATAGACAAGTTTTATGACTTCTTCATTGGAAAATTCCTCATATGGTTTACAAACAAAGGTGAAGAGGCATATGAGATCATGAATAATAGTTACCTCAAGCAACCACTTCCAAAAAACAAGTTGGTTAAGATAGACCTCAGGAGGGGGTATTTGAAAGATTACATCTAGGCAGTGGTGACATTGTTAAGAAGAGTGTATGGACTATCTCATTCTATCCAACTTGAGGATTGGATGATCCTCCTGATAGATAAAATTAGAGGCTACAAGTCAAGGTTTGATTGGGGAACCATTATTAGTGACAGATTGGATGAACAACTAATTGTGGTGAAACATAACCCAAAATTCTATATGAGTACATACATAGTGTACTTCTTACCCGCATGGGAAGATTATCTAGGGTTGACTAAGAGGGAGAACATAAATGATCAAAATGCATGGCCCCATTTCATATATCCACAACTGGTCAAAAAGGAAAATATGCTAGAGGATAGCCCAAATAATAGAATAGTAAATGATGCTTTCATCTTCGCGACCATTCGATCTATTGAAGGTGAATTAGCAAAGATAATTTTAGAGGAATCAACTACTAAGGTGGTGGCCATTGGGGCCTATTACATCCAATTCAGAACATTCACATATATACGGGTAGCAGGCTCCACTTTGAAACCAAAGAAGTTTGAAAGGTACCCATCTGATTGGGTAATTATTCTGGAAATGGACAGGCAACTCGCTGATGCCTATGAGCATATAAAGCACAAGAAGAAGCATTGTCGGGACTTCCCTATTCTTCTAGGCCCATACACTCTATAGGATATGAAGGTTTTCAAATCCTTGGCCTTTGAGTGGGAAGAATGCCCACTTCAACTTTACAAAATAGTCCGGCCTAGATTTGACCCAATAGGTACATACAACCACATTATTGGCAAATTCTATATCCATGAACTGCATCTTGAAGATCATTGGATAAATTGTATAGATGATCATGAGGTAAGATTCAGGGACTATTGCAGGATGTCCCTTAATCTTTCACAGGAGACCTTAAAGACCCCAATTCCCCAAAAGGTTTGGCAAAATTATTTAGATAGGGTGCTAGAGGATATTTATACTCTAGATAAAATATATGACAAACCCGTCATGAACATAGAAATCGATAAGGATGAGAATGGTGACATTTAATTCTAAGCCAGCCATGTGATCTAAACAACCAAAACATGGATCAAAAGGCCTTATAAGATGAATCCAATCTCGGTGAAGACATTGACAGATCCACCCAAGAAGGTGGATAGGCAACGCGGGGAGAAATCAACACTGCCCCAGTATAAGAAAGCACCACCACAGAAGATAAGCACAGTTTATGGCCATGAACGTGTGGTAGAATATGGGCCTGATTCAAGGCACAAGGCTCCTAAAACTAGGATGACTGGAAAAATAGATCCTCCAGTGGGATCATCACAAGCCCCATAAGACAAAGGCCCTTCCACTCCTAGCGAATCTCCTCCTACCACTAAAAAGGGGAAGAAAATGTATAAACAGAGAACTTCTGTGTCTCCACAACTAGAAACTGTACAAGAGGAGCCAGAAGAAGAAGAAGAATATGTATCTCTGGTCAAAAAGCACAAGATCCCAGAAGAGGAAGGAAAAGGAAACTTCTAGGAAACATATAGAAGATCCTAAAGAACAAGACAATCCCTTGGATGCCTTAGGCTCAGATAAGTTCAAAATATTTGACTTTGAAGGCCTAGAAGGCTTTGCAGACCAGGAGAAGGACATGCTTGATTTAACAACATGGTCTGACATGGGGGCTCCAATACTTATCCAGCTACATGTAATCCTCACTTCACCTCTAGCTCAGTTTACCAATCCGACACTAAACATGCTAGTCACAGGGATAAGTTCCAACACAGGCCAAAGGCCTGAAAATCAAGATGCCACAATAGCTCAAGACACAATAGGGGATAGTTCTATAGGAGAAAGTTCCACTTCCACTCCACCACCTCACATTCCCTTTCCACCAACCTCTCTCCCATCTCCAATTCCCACTCCACCACCTTCTCTCCCAACTCCAATATCGACTCCACCTCCTTCAAATTCTACTCTCCCACCTCCCATTTTGACTTTTCCTACTCCTACTTCACCACTCACAATGCATATTCCTACTCCACCACTCATGGTGTACACACTTACCCCACCTCTATCTGTACCCCTACTGTGCTTCATCCTGACTCCTTGGGGGTCAATAAGCACAAAAAAAATGTCACCCTTTAAAACCACACTAGAGATCATGACTGGCCTCAATACAAAAGTCTTGATTAGTTCTTCCGGGGATGAGACCCAAGGTAAGGATGGGAAAGATAGGGCAATAGAGGAAGAGATGGGAGGAGGAGGGGAGAAGTAGAAGGTCAAGGAGAAGAGCTAAATGAGGAAGATGGTGGATAGGAGGGATAACATGATAAAGAATTAGAAGAGAAATTCACCCCCAGGTCACAAAACTTGGCGTCAATCCTACACATTGCCCCATATGATCCAGTCACCGCCTTTAGTAAACCTACTTTGTTTACTAAAGAGATTCAGACTTGGAAGAGGACTTACATAGATGAGGAAGAGGGGGAGGACACAATTATGGCATCTTTAAGGAAAGCCTTCCACCAAACAGAGGTCAGCATACCAGCTAGGACAATATCCTATGTCACCCAAGGCACTAGGGGTCACTAGAAGGCACAAATAGAAATTTCCATTGACAACACTTCTCAAAAACAAGCCACCCCAGAAGATTACACAATTAAAGAGGTAAACTTGGGTGAACCTACTAGGGAAGGGAAAAAGACATTGGAAGCTTTAGGGCTTAAGCACGCTCTAGGATTCATGAGCAAGGATGAGTTAACTATAAAGTTTCTAACAGATCAGAATGAGGCTTTGATGAAGTTCATTCATAAAATGGTGGGTCCCATCGATCAAAGTTTCCTAGAGGTCTCATTACAAGTCATATTAGAAAAGAGGGCCAGCCTAGATTTACTGTTTGGTTTGACCCCTTCCTTTATCCAAGTGAGTGGAGACTGGAAAAATGAATTTGAACAATACAGAGAAGGGGCCATCAAACTGGTGTTTAAGCCTTACAGATTTATTTTAATTGAAGCGACCAAGTTGATAGACCTGGTGAAGAATGAAGGTGGTTTAGAGTTTGAGATAAGAAAATGGCAAGCCATCCTCCAAGACCTAAAAATAATCAAGAAATAATGCTTCTCGATCTTAGTGAAGATATATTAGGGTGAAGAGCTACACAAATTTGAGACCTGGTATATGAAGAATGTCAAGCCAACATATTGGAAAAGAAAAAGGAGGTCTTGGAGTGGGTAGAGGAGATAGATGGTTTCTTCACAGGGATCAACCTTGATTTATACTGGGACCAAGATAAAAATATCCTGTGTCCATAAAAAGAGATGTTTCAACAGTTCAAAGATATTCTAGCAGATGTCAGCACCAAAGAGGCTCTACAACAATTGTTCCAATCTAGGGAAGACATGCAGGTAATGTCAGAACATGAAGAGGAGATCAAGTTCTTTGCTTCTAAATTGACCATATTAAGGGAGAAGCAAGAATGAAGGGTCAATAAAGAAAAGAGGAAGGAGATAAATTATGAGGAAGTTCAGGAGATCATACAAAGGCTTCGAGCTACACATTCAAAAGTCTTTCCAAACTAACTCCTCAAATCCCTTCAGCATTTTTGAAGAAGGAAGTTTTCCACACTTGGAAAATTTTTATACAAAGGCTAAAGTTCACCCTTTCAGCCTGTGCATTTTTTGGCCTTTCGGCCTTTGAAACATTTCAGCCTTTCAGATTTCAAAAGGGCTGAAACTTTCAGGCCTCCAGAGTTAGATATTGACACTTAGCATTTTTGGGATACTTAAAAAACCTTGGAGGAGAGGTTGGGGTTCAAAAATCTGGGTGTTTCCAGCGAGATCACTTTTTTGCATGGAGTTTGAACCCCAGATTAGATGGGTGCCCAACTAGAGTTTGTTTTTGAAGGACTAAGGATCCTCTATCAGTTCCCACCATAGAGAGAACCTTAGATGAAGAATCCAAGGCAGAACTCAAAGATCAAGAAGAAGACTTCAGTTGCATGCGGAGAAACCCTATCTTCTTTATCTCTTTTTTCTTGACGAGTTTGATCCTTTTTGCATGGACAAACTGATTGTAAATGGATTAAAAATCCATGCAATTTTTTTAGTATCAATTAACAGTAGTTTCTTTTTAGCAAAGTTTTATTTTTAATTTACTTTCATTAATTTAGACTCTCTGGTGCCCTAATTTCAGCATTCAGAGTTTGTAGATCAAAACTCTGCATATTGTAATCAAAATCAATGTAATAGGGTTGGATTCTTAAGGCAATAAAGATCTACACTTTGTGCTTCATTCATGGTGTGTTAATTGCTTCTATCTATGCAAAATTGGTGAATGTGAGCATACTCGTTCGTTGATTTCAAAGAGCCAATTATTTTATTGTGTTTTGAATTTGCGTTTATATTAGTTGGTGTTTGCTTTTGTCTACCTACCTTGTTGTGATGAATGTTTGGAAGAGATCATATATTGGGCTTAATGATAAATCCATCTCATGGGTGTGCATATCTTGGTGGATTTTTTATTTGATAGATTTTGAAAATTTTACACAGGTGAATTTATTTTCTCTCCAAACGGTTGCATCCACCGAGTATAGAAATGTGACTTTGTCTAATTTATACTCTATGGGTTTGTTCCAAATATCTCTATCATTCAATTCACAAGGAATGGTTTATAGTGTTTATGTCTGTAGGATTTCATTTTAGCAATTTAATTCATTTCTCATAACCCTACTCATTTGAATTTTGTTACAAATCTTAAAGTAATCATCTCAAAAATACAAAATTGTATCTTTAGTTAAACACAAATCTTGTTAAAATGGAAAAACCCAAAAAAAAGTACTAAAGTTGTTTTGCAGTTTGATTTCTTGAACCTACTAGAAAAGGCCTCCTCATGAACATTCACATTTATCTTCACCTGAGTAACCAAGCATGTTGTGACCCGACCCCAGAGAACCTTGGGAATAACTTTGTTATTCTTTCAAGAGGGGAAATCAAATTTTGAGATCCTAGCCGTTGACTTGTGTAAAAATGACGCTCAACAAAAGTGGCACTAGGAGGGCCTCAAGACCTAAAATTTGGAAAACATCGGACCCTTCTCTCTGGAGTGGTTTGAGCGAGTGCTTAGATCATCTCTGAAAAGGAGTGAGTTCATTGAACTCACTCACCATTGTAGAGCTCACAGTGACAAAGGGAAAACAAGAGAGAAATCCTCTCACCATCCTATTGAGTCACAAAATCCACTTGGATAGGAATCACACATCACTTCCCCAATTGTTCCCACAGCCATAAATCAAAATCAGAATGTGTAAAATCAGAATTTGCAACAACCTTGTCCAATGGCTTTCTTCGCCAACGTACAAAGTTTTCCATTGAAATCTGTTAGGCAGCTCCACGAACTACCCAAAAATTCAGAAAGGTTTTTCCCATGATTTGTATATGGTGAATCAAGAAAAGAATAAGAGCACATCCTTGCCTTCAAAGAAATTTGCAACCACAAAGAGATTTCCCACCAAGACATTGTCTGTCATCTTTTCCAATACACCTTGGGAGAATTTGCATACAAATGGTACCTAAATTTACTAGAGGGATCTATCTTTGCATGGAACGAATTTTAAACCAAATTTCTCAATCAATTTGAGTTGTATGTGGATCCAGCCATGACACATCACCAATTCATAACAATGAGAAAAGATCCTAAGGAGCCCATCACCATGTTCAATCACCATTTCCACAAAATGCATGAAAACTTGGAAGATCCTTACACCATATCACAGGCAACCATCATATAAGTTTACCTAAAATCTTTGGATCCCTTCACCTATATTTTTCTGAGAAGACTCTCGCCTACGGATAGGGGCATAATGGAAAAGGTATACAACAAGGCCATAACATTCACACAGCAAATGGATCCGCAAGAAGGGAACTTCTCAACAATGCCCATCATTGACAATGCTACTACCCCACATCTATTTGCAACAAGAATTCAAGCTTTGGCCACTCACCCACATCCGTTGAATCCAATTCTAGCACAACCATTTGCAGCCCTACCACCACCCATCACTTATCCCAGTTATGAGGCTCATAAAACAACATTTTTAGAATAGAGGTTTGTGCCCCAAGCTGAACCAGATATCCACTTAGACTCTGAATTGGATGTTGTAAAGAAGAACTTGTCCCAACTCACAAATGAGCTCACTCGAATGAAGTTAACTCCTTTCCAAAACCAAAGTGCATACCAATGAGCACCGGTTGGTCCAAATTCTTATCCCCAAAATCAGAACCAAAATTGTAACACTTACAACAATAACAACAATACCCAGGATAAACCGTTTGAGTAGCAAAGACTGAGTAGACCATGAAACACCCGGACCAACAATGGTAGTATACTGGCGAACAATGCTAACACCTATGAAGTTGTAGAAGCTAATTTTGTCAAGGATTCAAATCTATGCCAAAGTAACAGTGGATATGGAAGAAAATCCCATAATTAGTATCCCTAGGATCCAGAGGAACCATCCATTCAGTTCAATGCCATGATGTTCAATTCCTCTGAATCCAAAAATGGAGAAAATTTGGGCCCTTATTCGAGAGAATAAGAGTTTGTCTTCCCATTCCAAAGGGAGAACAAGACTGAATACTCAGAAGTTCATGCCTTTCACAATGATCACCAAAATTACTAAAATCTACGAAGTCAAAAGGAACCCATGACCGATGGTATACCTCTGAGTAAACAACCAACTCCACCAGATCCATGAGTGAGCAATAATCCCACGCCACCAAGAGGCACGAATGCTCCTACTTCATCCCCACCAAACATGTTCACTAGTTACAAGACCCTGATATGGTCAAATGACAAATACAGTACAATTGAAGAGATAAATAAAACCAGGGCTAACATATCAATGTTCAAGATGGTCCAAGGTTTCCCTTCTTAGAGGGAAGCCCTCTTAAAATCCTGGGAGCACTCAAAACAGGGGACAATGTCTAGCAATGCAAAGACCACCTCTAACATAAATGATTCCAAAGCTTTCCTGATGATGTTCAAATACAAGATAGAGGTACCGCCATTCCTGCTTAGTCTATGGATATTTGGGAAGAACTTATACAACTGCCTGATTGATTCTGGAGCATCTTGCAATATCATGCCACTATCTATCTGTCAGGAACTGGGAATGGTTCCACAAACCACAAACAGAGTGGTGATCCAACTCGACAAGAAATAGGTCAAGGTGATTGGCATTCCCAAGGATGTACACATCCAGCTAGTTTTTGGTCCAAGGATACAAGAGTACATCGATGTGCACTTGGTGGATATTCTCAAAACTTATGGAATGTTACTAAGAAGATAATGGACCAAATGTTTGAGAGGATGGTTTTCCACAGATTTCACACAACTATGGTTACCATGGAAGGGGCTGAACAACCAAATCAAGATCAATGCAGAGCCTAAGTTGAAAAGTATGATCACTGAATATAATACTCCTAATGAAGTCATGTTCACATAGACCGACCTAGGCACTTATTAGATGGATGAAATTTTCATGTTACAAATCAAGGAAGTTGAGGAACAAAGCCATAGTCTGACACAAGGCCTACTGGAACCCAACATCCATGAGGACATATTTCAAAAATTCATCGGTAGCATAACAAAAAGCATGTATCACCTAGGGGAATATGTGGACCCTAAAATCCTTCTATTACCAGGGTACTATCAATTACATTGAGAGAATCATTCAGAATTCATGTGCTCTAATTGCCAAAACATAGTGTCTTGAGTGCTGACCCAAATTTCTCTACCAGCGAAAAACCTAAGGAAACCGGAAGCGGGAAAGGAAACCCTTGAGACGGAAAGAGAAGGTGAATCTATGGTCAAACTAGATAACTTAGTGGACACAGGCACCCCAGTCAAAATTCAAGACAGTGGGTTAGATATAGACACCCAAACCCCTACATTAAACTTTCTCAATGACTGGAGCACTTTAGATGATGGAGCATGTCCACCATATAGAGAACCACAAGAAGATAAAGAAGGTGAAAATACCAAATCCCCTAGCCCCAAAAGAACCCAAGAGATGAAACAAGGTGGTTTGGATTCAACTTCCTCGGGTAGTGACAAAGAAAAGAAGCAAAAACTCCGAACAAAGGGATTCCCTAAAAGGGTTTTGGATGGATCAAAACCCACAAAGCCATGTGAGATATAGAAATTATGCTTCGATGGCTCCAAATGCAAACAAGGAGAAGGAGCAGGGATCAAACTCATAAATCTGAGAGGTAAGTCTTTTTATGCTGCATACAGATTACAATTTCGGTGCACTAACAATGTTGTAGAGTACGAAGCATTGGTCCATGGACTCCTCCTGGCCCATGAGAAAGGAATAAAAGCCTTAATGGTGGAAGGAGATTCATAGTTGGTCATCAAGAAAGTCTACACTTAGTATTCTTGCAATGATAAGAGGCTTTTAGCCTACCAAAATAGGGCATGGGACTTGATCAATGACTTTGAATCATTCAACATCAAGGCCATCCCATGAAGAAAGAACATGGTGGCCAATGCCCTAGCCGTATCCGCTAGCTTCCTACATCCGATGGAGAAGTCTAAACTAAAGAAGTTATCAATTGAACTTGTGGCAGCCCCAACTATCCCAGATAACATTACCAATTTTCAAGTCTTTCAAGATGACCAACACATCCCGAGGTTCATCATGTGTGTGAGAGTGTTTGGAAAACAAATCATAGATGAACATAAAGAAGAGGTGGAAGAATAATTTAGCATGGAAGATCCTGACGATAAAAACATCATAAACCTAATGACCAATTCCATACCCAAGGGAATGGTGGAACTAGAGAGGATTTTTGACAGCGATGGAAACACTATGAAAAGACATCGGACATACCACCCAATGGTAAAGAGTATGAGTCCCATAACCTTGGCATAGAAGATGAGTGGACAGAAGTTTACATTGGGAAAGTATGTACCAAAGAGGAGAAAGAAGAGCTCCTCCACCTCCTCATAGAATATCAAGATGTCATAGCTTGGAGCTATGAAGAACTAAAAATGTATGACACTTCAGTCATCGTGCACAATATCCCACTGAAACCAGATTCTAAACCATTCTACCAATGTCAATGACCCATCAACCCCATTATGGATCCCTTGATACAAAAGGAATTTCAGAAACTTCTAGATGCCAGAATCATATTCCCCATACAAAACTCTACATGGGTGGCCAACTTGGTACACTTAAGAAAGAAAACTGGTGAGATCCGACTGTTCATGGACTTCCAAAACCTTAACAAGGCCTCTCACAAAGATAACTACCCACTCCCGTCTCTTGACAAATTTTTGCGGATGGTCAATCGGTCCAAGATGATTTCCTTCATGGATGGTTACTTTGGCTACATACAATTAATGGTACAAGAAGAGGACCGACCAAAAACAACATTCGCAACCAAATGGGGAACCTACACTTATCGACAGATGCCTTTTGGTCTGATTAACGTCGGGGCCACTTTCAAAAAGGCCATGGACATAGATTTCAAGGGGCTAGTTGGGAAATTCATTATCATTTACATGGAAGATCTCATAGTATTCTCAAAGAAAAGAACAGACCACATAAATTATCTTAGAAAGTGCCTTCAAAGATGCAGGTAATCTAGGGTTTCTCTCAATCCTAAGAAATGTGTGTTTGGGGTAACTGAAGGAAATCTATTGGGGCACATCATTTCAGAAGATGGGATAGTCATAGACCCTAAAAGGGTGGAATCCATTCTAAAATGTACACCACCTCATAGCTACAAGGAGTTGAAATCTTTCTTTGGGAAGATCAACTTCGTGAGGAAGTTCATCAGCGGATTCACAAAAATAGTCAAACCCTTGAGTGAAATGCTCAAGAAGGATGCCAAGATTGAATGGACTATCCTAGTAAAGAGATCTTTTGAGGAGATATAGGGCACAATCACTACATCCCCTATCCTTGTCATCCCTGACTACACCATTCCCTTTAAAGTATATTATTTTGCATCAGAACACTCATGTGTAGGTATACTCACTCAGAAGAAAGATAGTGAGGATGAGAGACCCATAGCATTCTATGAGTTTCCCCTTTAAAGATGTTGAGATCAAGTACTCAAACCTGGATAAACAGTCTTTTTCTCTCATCAAAGAAGTAAAGAAGTTTTGACACTACATCTTGAGGAGAAAAGTCTTTGGGATAGTCCCTAATGCAGCTGTGAAGTCTCTGTTGATGCAGAATGAGTTGGGAGAGCGAAGAGGGAAATGGATGGAAATCCTACAAGAGTTCGACCTATAAATCCAGCCAATGAAACTAGTAAGGGGCCAGGGATTGAAGAAATTGATCACTAAAGTGGAAGAAGTTCTAGTATGCCAAACTTACACCGATCAAGGTGTGATAACTAATATATGGTATCAAGATATAGTCTACTACCTAATGCAAAATCACTGCCTAGAGGGGATGAATGACTAGCAGAGAAGGGAATTGAAGATCAAAAGTAGCTCCTACATGATGAAGAATGGCGAGTTGTATAAACACAATTATAAGGGTTTGTACCTTAGGTGTCTGGATAGGCTCGAAGTGAAGAAACTCCTAGAGGATTTTCATGACAAATATGGTATAGGGCACGGTTCAGCTGAGGCAATCATTGACCAAATCCTAAGGGTAGGATATTTTTGGCCAACATTATTCATAGACACTGGAGAACATGTAATATCATGCCACAATTTCCAAACAAATGCAACTCGGGAGAGAAATTCGACAATTCCCCTGTAGCTGGTATATGAGGTACGCTCATTCGCCCAATGGGGCTTAGATTTTGTTGGAGTGATTAACCCCCCTTCATCTATAAGACACAAGTTTATTCTGATAGCTACTAATTCCTACGCACATTGGATGGATGTCCAAACATTGAATAATTGAACCATAGAGGTAGTGACCATGTTCCTAGAGGAATGCATCATAACTAGGTTCAGAATATCATTTTATTTGGTATGTGACAATGCTCCTTCTTTCTCATCTGCCTCACTCATGCAATGGGCCTTCAAAAACCAGGTAATCCTTAAATTCTCCTCCAATTATTATCCACAAGGCAACAGAGTAGCAGAGTCTACCAACAAGAACTTGACAACAGTGATCAAACATCTCCTAGATGATAATCCCTGAGATTGGCATACACAATTGAAGTATTCCCTACGGACCGACTGGGTGAGAATCAAGAAATCTTTGGGGATATCCCCATACCAACTATTTTATGGCTTGCAACCGGTCTTCCCTGTGAACTTGAAAATCCCAATCTTGAGATTTATGGACCAATAAGTGGGAGGTGAAGATAAAGTACAAGTCAGACTTATGAACTTCATCAACCTAGAGGAGAAGAGAACCTTGGCCCTAGACCATGTGTCAAAGCACCAGGTCATCATCAAGTGGTGGTTCGATAAGAGAGCCACAATTAAATCCTTTAGGATCTGTGACCTTGTTCTCATTTGGGATAAGGTGAAAAAAAAGTTGGGTAGCCACACCAAATTCCAAAAATTGTGGACAGGCTCTTATCAGATATTAGAGATTTTGGGAGAAAATACTTTTAGGATAGACACTTTAAGTGGAAAATTGACCCCATTTCTATTCAATGGGAAATTCCTCAAACATTACTTCAGATCCTTAGTGGGACTGCCTTTCATCCCTTGTATCATAGCCTTTGCTTTCTTTATTTTTTTATTTCCTTCATTTTTTCATTTCCTCTGTCATCAATCCTTTCCTCTGTCCTTGGTCGCCTCCTTTTGTTGGGGCTCATTTTCTTTGGGTCAAGTGTGTCTTGGGTTCATCCCAAATGGTCCCTAAAATGGGAGTAGTGGTATTTCATAGTCAAATTCTCTAAGGAAACATACAGCTCAAAGAACACTCCAAAAAACAAAGTGGTGACATCTATCATTGGTAGACAAGAAGATTTTTAGAGCTCAGTCATCCTGACCACCAAAATTCATTAAGATGTTTAGAGATGACACCCAATAATGTTGGTTTCTCAAGCATTTGTTAGTTGCGACCAGCATTAGTGTGTGGATTTGGGTACCCACTGATCCCATAACCCAATTCTAAATGAATGTGAAGGCAGAAGCAAAAGAAATAAATAGTTGAATAAAGAGAAGAAAGAGCACACAAAAAGAAAAAAAATGGCCCAAAGAGGTCACAAGTGTGAAATCTAGGTGGCACAGCCTAATCACTACTTAGATCAATTAAAGAAGAAAGTATGGACCTGAACACATGGAATAAAGATACATCCAAAGCCTGACATGTTTCATGAACCTAGATGAAAATGAAAGCAATTGTCCAAAGAATTGAACTCTCAAGAAAAATCTACAGCTTAGAAGACAAAACAGACTAAGGTGACTATGACAATCTCTATTGGGGCTATGAACGCTTGGCTGGTAGTAGATCACAGTTATACTTGGGATTCGGGGAAAACTTTGTTGGGGCTATGGCCGCGTAACTGGTAGCAAATCTTTTTCTGGGAAGCCCTGGTCTACATGGCGAAGGTTGGGAGTAGATGACAAATGTTTAGGTTACCACAATCAAAGTTCAAGGAATGAATACATGTGAACACACACTAAGGAGACCAGTAGAAACTTTAGAATTTAAATTCATTGAAAGATCGTCAACACATACATCTCTTGGTTTTTGTTCCACTGCAAAGTTACAACCTAGAAGGATCTTGATGATGAAGAAATGCCTTGGTCATTCCTCCCTTTTTTGGGGCTATTTGTTGTGGGTCAACAACACACACCCCATTTTGGTCCTCTGGCCATGGGGACCCCCCTTTTTTGTTTCTTTTGGTTTTCTTGAGTCTCCCCCTTTACCATTTCCTCGCAAGTGGGTCTCTAAACAGGCCTGTTGAGCCAAGCCAAAAGATTTTTTTGGCCTTTTTGCCCATTTAGCATTTCAGAGGACCTAGAGTCCCCCAAAATTTTGAAAGGGCCAAAAAGTTGAAGCCTGACCCTTTCAGTTTTTTTGGCCTTTGAAAACACTGAAAAGGCCTAAGGACCGAACCTTCAGAGCTTTTGGTGTTTCGGACGCCAAAACACCGAAAGGTAGTGACGTAGTCCGTGGTGGTGCAGAGCATTGTTGGAAATTTGAATTTACTATGATTATATGAATATTTTTGTGTTTTCATTATGGCAACAAAGTCATATGGAGTTTTGACAGTCATCTTATAAAATTTGAAGATCATAATTTGGCTAAGTATAGAAGACAGTGAAGACAGAGATATACATGTTGATCATAGCACCAGCGCACTTGAGTATGATCGATTGATGGTATGCGCCTTTGGATATAATCTTTTGGATACATTTCTATGCTAACTCTATATGTGCATGTTCAAATATGTCAGTATGGTGAAGTTACAGCAAGTCTAAGTGTCACTAGTAGTTCAGCAGGACAAAGCATGGAGCCGACTATAATTTTTTATTAGCGTGTATTAATTTATTTTGTAATGGGTATGCACCTATTGTAATATGTTTGTAATCATGTTATTATCATTCATGTAAACATGGTTGAGCCAATTAATTTGGAAGCGTTGTGTATGTTGATTTTAGGCTGAATCAGTCTTAGTTTCGGTCGCGTCTATTAAGGCATGTATATATACTTGACATGCATTTTTTTATTTATGCAATGGATGTATGGAAGATAGTAGAAGATATATACAAAAGAGAAGTATGTATTCAATCAGTATGAGATACTGCTCTACTAGAGGTTAGAGCATTAGCACACAAAAGGAACTGATCAGATAGCAGTATCATTAGCAATAGTTCACCTTTCAGATATTGTGTGTATCTGTTATCAGGAGGTTGTAGCCTTTTTCTTATTGAGCAGTGAGCTCTGGCAGTGTGCCATCCACCTTTAACAGGGTTTTTAAGACTCCTAACAGAGTCATTGTACTCAGCATTTTAATGACTACTCCTAACAGGGCAAAGGAACTCTAACAAGTTCATAAGACTAGTGCAATTATTTGTGGGTACTAATTCCCACCGGCATTTTCCTCTGGCCAAGGTTTCCCTGTAAACATATCTTGTGTTATGTGTTATGGTTCATGTGCTTTTCTTACCAATTTTTTTATCTATTCTATTAGGCTAAGTTTCAATTTGTTGAATTATTATTAATTGTTGAACACTGATTCATCCCCCCCTCCCTCTCAGTGTTCCCATTCTTAACAATTGGTATCAAAGCTTTGGCCCTCTAAGAGAAGTTTAACCACTTGAGGAGATCATGGATTCAATAGAAGTGAAACATCTGAAGAAAAATCTTGAAGCAACTCTTGAAGATCTTGATAGATCTGAAAAGGAAAATGAAGAACTAAAATTGAAAGTCAATGGCTCACAAGTAATCATCAAGAAACTGAGAAAAGATTTGAAATAGTGTTCTACAAATGATTTAGGGAAAATGGTCAAAAAGATGAATGAAGAAAAAATATCTCTGAAGGATTAGATTGAAGAATTGAATGAACAGATAACTGATAGCTAGATAGCTCTTAAAGAAAAGACTAAAGAAAACAAACAATTAGACGAAGAAATTATGCAAGAAAACCTGAAAATCTTGGAGTTGGAGAACATCAAGAAAAAGATAGAATCTAAGTTGACAGAAGTCAAGAATCATATTGAAAAATTACACAAAAGTTCTGATCTAATAGAATCACAGATTTATGCATAGAAGATAAGAGGTGATACCACTGGTATTGCATACAATGAAGCACAAATTCAAATTAATGCAATGCAAGAAATAAAGAAACCACAAGAAGAATCTACAGAAGCTAAGAAGACTGAAAATCACACTGAAGAAGAACCACCTAAAGATGAACGCAATCCAGTCAACCGAACTTGTTGTGTCTGTCACAAGCAAGGAAATATAGAAAGATATTGTAAAGAGGTAATACCTTTTAATTTCTATTATTATTCATGCAATAAATTTGGTCGTACAGATATACATTGTAGATCAAATCAAAGAAGTCAGACTCAGTACAATTAGAGAAATCAACCACAACAAAGTTCTCATAACATTACATGTCAAATATGCAATTACAATGGACACATAGCTAAACAGTACAACATGGTAACTCATATCAACAATCCTCTATTCATTTGTTACTCTTGTAACAAGGTTGGACACATCTCAAAGTTTTGCAGATCTAGAGCGCAAAAACAAGAAAGACCTAGTAAGTCTCAAGGATCACTATTTGAAGAATTTGGAGAAGTTAAGTTTGTGAAATCCACAGAAGATACAAGAAAGATTTGGATGTAAGTAAAGAAAGATAATGGTATTGATAAAGTGGTAGATGCATCCTTATTGGATGCACCTTCTACTTTTGGATAAATGACCCTCATGGTCATAGGGGGAGCTAGATTGGCTTTGAACCCTTGTGTTTCTGGTATACTCACCTCTGAGTATGCGCCTATGGTTTTATGTACTTGGTTAAAAATTGAAGTAGTATGCAAGAGCGCATAATTTTTATTACAGTAGGAACCTAGTTTGGAATTCACATTTGAAACCCATGCTAGAGTAGTGAGCATTAATTGCAAAAATTGAATTTATAAGTCACCAAAGATCTACTATCTTCACTTCTACATTTGAGATTGAGCATTTGAAGAGAAAAGGAGATTTAAGCATCTAAGTGTTGGAGGATTTTCGTTGTTTAATTAGCAAACAGAATTAAAGTTGTAATGGAACCCTAGCTCGAACCCGTCATTTCAGAATTTCCTTGGAACACTATTTTAGCGATCAACAAGTAAGTAATGGAAACTCTAGTAGTCTTTGACATCACTGAAAAGAATAGATATGTGTTTAAAAATCATCCATTCAAGTCAGTGTTAGATGATGTTGAAGGGGAATTTTCCAAGACTCCGTTAGGAGTCATGCATGTTGAATATATTCATGCTTACATTTAATGTAAGAAGGGGTATTTAGGTGAAGACAACATAATGTCACTTATGGCATCTATGATTAACCCTAATTGTTCATTCAAGAATGAGTTCTCACATCTCTCAGAAAACCCTATTATTGAGTATGTGAATGCACATGAGTTTTATGAATCAGAATGGATTAATATTTTACTCAGTAGGATTCGTGATGATATATTTTGGATTGGTGAAGTCCCTGTTCACATTACAGCTGATCTCATCCATGAGATGACTGGACTCTCTAAAAATGGTCCCCTTCTTCCCACGGGAAAAGATGTTAAGAAACAAGTTGAGTAGGCATGTAAGTCTAGGAGTGATAAGAATGACATGACTATTGAGCCCATAGAAGAAAAATACATTAAACTCATTGCTATGATCCTTGGATACAAATTTCAGCATGCAAGTAGATTAAACAGTGTATCTGTAGCTATAGTTCTAGAAGCCATAAGGATTGTAAAAGATAACACTCACTACAACCTTTGTGAGATCTTGCACGCACAATTGACATAGAACATTAGAGCTATAAAACATGACAAAAGAAAAATATTCAGATTTGGTTCTTTAATCATATGCATGTACTTTCACATTGTTGGTAAGGTTTCTAACCTTTACCTAGACAGAACTAAACCTACATTACCTCATATTTCATTGAAAGCTACATTTGAAAGAATTCTTAAGGATCATATGGATATGGAGATCAAGACATTCAGAATTAAGATGTAGAAAAGGTTTAGAATACCTGAGAACATAGTTGACAAATACAAGGATACTATATGTTTTATGGTGGAAACAGATTCTACATGCATGGAAGCAGTTGAGCCTAGAACTAAATGGATTCATCCACTTGGTTATGAGGTAGATGAACATATTGTGGAAGGATATGCACAAGTCCTTCTATCTGCGCCTAAAGATCCAAATGAGCCTAGACAGGGCACATATAGAGAAAAGACAAGACAAGTTGATTCTATCCTATAGAGTGTAGAAAATAAGAGGAAAGCATCAAGGATTACCTCTAATATTCTAAAAATTCATGGTGTCACCCAAGTAGACCTAGACAAAGTAAGGGAAGCTAAAATTGCTAAGGAACTTGAGAGAACACCTACAGAAGTCAAGACTAAAAAATTTGATGATATTCAAAAGAGAAAAAGGAATAAGTCTGGAGAGAGCACCTTTGTGCCCTTGACCACAATCGATCTTGAGTCCTCTCTTCCCTTTGTGCCAAGAAAGCTGACCAGAAGAAAGAAGCAAATTTGCACAAGCCACCCATCCTTAAGGACAACTCGAAGCAAACTAAACAATACTCAAGCACCTCCTGAGGTAAGATTCAAACCTAGTTTGAAAGTATTGAGATCCAGAGTTATTGATGAAGGCAGATTAGATTCAATTGCAAATGTCTATGTTAATTATCAAGAGATTGATAAATCAGAAATACATTCTATGATTATCACACATATGATTAAGTTCAAAAGGTTAGTTTTGGAACTTAAGACAATCATCTCGGATAAAATATGTAACATACTTGAATCATTGAAAATACAAGATTTAGAAGAGGATATGAGTATTAGAGAGAAGACATTAGATGACCTCCTTACTGTATGTCCACTTGATGAGAAGTTGATACTGTTGGATTTAGAAAAGCCTCATCTAAGATCTAAGACCAAAACTCTACACATAATGAATAAAGAGTATGATTTTGTTGCAAAGGAGACTAAGAAAGCATTTGAACAAGTGTTTTTATAAAGAAACATGTACCCTTCAACTGTGCTTGTAAACAAAGATACTTCAGTTACCTCCAAACAAAGAAAATAATCTAAGACTCCTAATGTGCCTATTATAGGTCCATAGGATTTTGCGCCTAAAGTTTCAACACCCTCTGATACAGTTAAAGACATAGATGAAACTATTATGATAAATGATGTTGAGATAACCATGTCAGCCTCAGATAATGATTTGAATAAGTTTGAAGAAGCCTTTGTGAGTACTGAAGAAATTGAGATCCTATGCAGTGATAAAGCATCTCTACAGCAAAAACAAGTCCCAACTAAAGATACAACAGGTCAGAGTAATGATAAAAAGGATGAACCCAATGAACCACCCTCTGTTGAGATCCCAGTGAAGAGTGAATATATGGATGTAATTCAAAATGCAATCTGTATTCCCTCTACCAAACTATCCATATCATTGTTGTCAAGTTTGACCCCTGATACAGCAAGCCTAGATTCATGGGGAGAAGAAGATCTGATCAAGATAAGTGTATTCACTATGGAGAAAGAAAAAGAGAAGCAAGTAATGAGAAATCCTCTCATTCTTGAATCAGTAAGAATTTTAAAAAACTTAGTACCTACAAACAAGAAATTGGTAAATATTCAATAATTTGATGATGTCAATAGTATTTTTTCAAGCTTCAAAGAAAATTTTACAAGTCTAGTAGACTCAGCAACAAAAATTGCAGAAGACAAGTACTATAAGAAAAGTTTGGATGAGTTAATAAATAATTTCTCATTAGATCTCAATTTAATGAAGATTGGTCAAGCAATTCTAAAAGAGTTAGCAGCAAAAGGTAGAAAATTGATAGCTAACTGCATGGACAAATATAAACTCACTTCAGAACATACCAAGAAGATTGAGGAAGCAGACATCTTGATTGCAGCTGTAAGGTGTGTGCATAAATGTTGACACACTTCTATGAATCATTCCATCCAAGGTTGCTCAAGAATGAGGCCTCAAATATCAATCCATAGCTCTCTAGTCATGGAGTGTAAACATATGAAATGGAGGCCCTCAAATTGACCTAGTTAGTGCCTATGCAAATACACCATGAAACAAGAGATTCAAATGCATGAAAATGAGATCTACTCTATATGATAACAATGCATAAAAATAAATTAATCTAAATGATAACAATGCATGATTAATCTATGAAAGGAAATACAAATGCAAGTTTAATCTATGAAAATAAATATGAATCTAATCTATATGAAAAATCATATATGCAAGAAGAATGAGACAAGAAGAGAGAAGTTGCAATATCCAAGCTCAAATGCTCAAATGCTCCTCCAAAATTGCTCTCCAAACCTGCAGCATAACAATACTTAAAAATTCTATATCTCAAAATGAGAAGGAGAGGTCTCCTTTTAAAGGAAAGTGAACGATTGAAATTAAGAGGCAAAAATCAAAGGCTATGATTAAGAGGCAAAAAATCCCACCACTTAGGAGGATGTGATGAAAAAGGCATTTTTATTTAATTTTCATTTAATTCATTTCCTTTTTCAACAAACAAAGTGCTTTAAGTGGGGACTTTTATTTATTTAATTAAAAGAGAGGTTTTCTTTCAATTAAATAAATTAGAAGAATTTTATTTAATTAAATGGGAGGAAATTGAATTTAATTAAATAAGAGGAATTTTATTTAATTAAAAGGGAGAAATTTACTTTAATTAAATAAAATAAATTTTATTCAATTAAAAGGGAATTAAATCTTTTAATTAGATAAAAATGATCAAACCTTAGGAAATATTGAAATAATTGAATAATTGAATTAATTACAATTTTAACAAGGAAATTGATTTGAATTGAAAATGTTCCAAAGCATTGATTCAGGAAATTGATAAAATGATAAAATGATAAATGGGGCCCAAAGTCTAGGCGACCATTTTAGGGTGCATACATAAGGAAATCAGTTGAAGACCCTTCTCAAGAAATCAATGTTTGTAACAACATTTACCAAGGGCGGTTAGATAACATTGTGAAAGGCAAGATAGAGATTACCAAGTAAAGGGCAAGACAAACACGTCTAATAAATGCACTTGCGCCCTCCTTAGATGTACTAAATCAAAATATCATGCATATTGATGAAACTATTGCTACATATGATCAATGCCTCTACATGGATCTGTTAAAGATGGAGAAACTCACTTATGCATTATGCGCACATCTTCAGACTGTAGATGCACTCAAGGTGTTTTGGCAGCAGGAAGTCAAAAACCTTCAGATTGCATATCCAGATGTGTACTCTAAGTAAGTACTTAGAGACTTTAATTTTTTGGCACCTTTGTCATTAATTTCAAAGGGGTAGTAGTGTATATAGCAGAAGACAGGTTCACATATGATGTTCAGTATGCCAAGATTATACCAGTATGATAGCAGTTTTTTGTGTTAAGTCAAAGTTTAGTAACTTGGCCACATTCCTTTGTTGCCATTAATGACAAAGGGGGAGATTGTTGGCAAGTTGACTTTACTGTGATTATATGACTATTTTTGTGTTGTCATTATGGTAACAAAGTCATATGGAGTTTTGACAGTCAACTCATAAACTTTTAAGATCATAATTTGGCTAAGTATAGAAGATAGAGCAGACATAGATATACCCGTTGATCAGAGCACCAACGCAAGTGAGTATGATCGATTCATGGTATGGGCCTTTGGATATAATCTTTTGGATACAATTTTATGCTAATTCTATACGTGCATGTTCATATATGTCAGTATGGTGAAGTTATAGCAAGACTAAGTGTCACTAGCAGTTCAGCAGAACAAAGCATGGAGCCGACTATAGTTTTTTATTAGCATGTATTAATTTATTTTTTAATGGATATGCGCCTATTGTAATATTTTTTCAATCATGTTATTATCATTCATTTAAACACGCTTGAGTCAATTAATTTGGAAGCTTTGTGTATGTTGATTTTAGGTCGACTCAGTCTTAGTTTCAGTCGCGTTTATTAAGGCATGTATATATACTTGACATGCATTTTTATATTGATGCGATGGATGTATGGAAGATAGTAGAATATATATACAAAAGAGTAGTATGTATTCAATCAGTATGAGATAGATCTCTAGTAGAAGTTAGAGCATCAACGCATAAAAGGAACTGATTAGACAGTAGCGTCATTAGTAGCAGTTCACCTTTCAGATATTGTGTGTATATGTTATCAGGAGGTTGTAGCCTTCTTCTTATTGAGTAGTGAGCTCTGGTAGTGTGCCACCCACCTTTAACAGGGTTTGTAAGACTCCTAAAAATTTCATTGTACTCAGGATTGTAATGACTGCTCCTAACAGGGCAAAGGAACTCTAACAAGTTCATAAGACTAGTGCAATTATTTGTGGATACTAATTCTCACCGGTGTTTTCCTCTAGCCAAGATTTCCCTGTAAACATATCTTGTGTTATGTGTTATGGTTCATGTTCTTTTCTTATCAATTCTGTTATCTATTCTATTGGGCTAAGTTTCAATTTGTTGAATTATTATTAATTGTTGAACATTGATTCACCNTTCCCCCCCCCCCCCCCCCCTCTCAGTGTTCCCATTCTTAATAGGCACCTCCTGCAGTTTTGATTTTAGTGTTAGTTTTGTTGTAATAAGGTGTGAATCCTTTGGATCAACCTAGTGTTTGTTTTTATGGGCCTATTTTGTAAGCTGGAGGACCCTAAGGTAGGTTATAAACCTTAAGGGTTCCTGAAACCATGTTAGACCAAGTCTAGTCTTGTTTGGTTATTTTGTCCCTAGATTAAATTTTATGTTTTGTAGCCTTAGTATAGGTTCTTGGCATGTTTTATATGTTAGAGTATATAGTTTTCCTCACTTATTAATTATATCATGTTGATATTAATTATTAAGTTAGTCGTACTCTATTTTTCACTTAAGCTTTCTCTTAGGTTAGCTTTTTCCCTTTTTAGGGTTTCAT
>MU224964.1:703636-747940 GCA_018584345.1 Thuja plicata | reverse complement strand
TAAGAAAGTCCAGCTTGAGAAAGTGGACTTTCTCAAGTGGGTGGAGTTGCTAAGTATTCCTTAATGGAATGTGACAACATTAGGAGGTGGGTTAGAGTAGAATTTAAGATTAGGATTAAATTAGCATGGGTGAATGGGTTGAGAAGGGTTATAACCCAACGTAGAAGTGGTTGAGATAGGTTAGGTTGGGGTTTAGGGGAATATTATTAAATGAAATAAACTTATTTAATTCATTTAAAAACATAGGAATTAATTATTTAAACAATGAAATTGCTTTTTTTAATAATTAGAGAACTATAGCCATTTTAATTAAATTAAATAGGCTAAGGGAATGGGTTAATTGCAAGTGGGTATTTGATTTAGAGATTTATTTAATTCCTTTATAATTAAATACTATAGCCATGTTTGATTTTGATTTGATTTGATTGGTTGAAATTGATTTGAATTGTATGGCTATAATAGTTAATATAAATCAATGATAAAAATCACCTAGGATATTAAATTGATTTAAAGAATTATGCCAAGCAGTAACAGGGTCGTTTAGACATAAATCAAGGGTATGATCACACTTAGGGCAAATAGGGTCCATAGTTGCGACAGACCAAATTCAGGTGGTTACAATTTGTGGTGTATAGGGGATAGTATTATACATTGTGGGGGGGTGCATTTTCCTTTCTGAAATTTTCTTCAGAAAGACCCTTCTACTTCTGTCTTATTCTTCTCTCAATGTCAGACCCCTCTATGGCCTGGCTGACACCACATAACTACCACACATGGAAGCCATAAATGACCAGACTCCTCATGTCACGAGGTTTATGGTCCTACATGGATGCAGCTCAGCCAGTCCTACCAAGGCCTTATGAGGCTCTTATGCATAGAAATAGGATGGATGAGGCAATGGGCCTCATTGCCATGAACATTTTAGATGGGTTGTTGTTCCACCTGGATGGTCTGACCACACCCAGGGATATGTGGGACAAGTTTTTTACCTTGTTTGGCATAATGAATTAGTTCAGGGTTCTCCAAATAGATGCAGAGTTCACCTCCTTGGTACCTGAATCATTCACCAGCATTGAGGACTTCCTGATGAAGTTCAAAGCCCTTCGATCTATTTTACAGGTTGCTGGAAAGATGAAGTTAGATGATGAGTGTATCTTTCTGATACTCTCAAAGCTTTGTGGCCCTTATCAGATTTTCACTTCTACCTTCTACTCCACTATGGATGCACTGGGTGCACGGCATGTTATGCCCTCTTTTGAGACCTTCTGTGACAGGTTAACTCATGAGCAGTCCAAGCTTAGTCAGATGGATTCTCTTATAGGTTCACAGTCACAGGCATTGCTTGCCAAGTCATCTCAGCATACATAGAAGCTGAAGCCGAAGCCGATATCTGATTCCTCTTCTCAGCACTCTACTGGCCCACCATCTTTTTCTAAGAAGGAGAAATAGAAGACTCAGAACCCTACTTGTTCCTGTTGTCAAAAGGGGCCCCATGATGAGTCATAGTGTTTTCAGAAGAGATTTGATGGCTATGAGAAATATATTGTAGATTTACAAGCTCTCCTTCAGAAGAGCACTATTTCCTCTCCATCCTCTTCCACCTCACAGGGGTTTGCTTTTTAGTCTTCTGCCTCATCTTCAACATCTGGATAGGATTTTGGACAGGTTCATGCATTACGGGCTTCCATTTCATCCCCTTCACAAGTCCCTTAGATACTGGATTCAGGTGCTTCTCACCATATGGAATCTTCTCCAGAGATCTTCTCTTCTATTGAGGCTTCTCCTATTCCCCACATTCTCATGGGGAATAACACTATTATGCCAGTCTACGGGAAAGGTTCTGTACACATTCAGGATGGCACATTCAATGATGTATTGTATGTTCCATCTTTGTCTGCAAACCTTCTCTCAATTTACCAGATTACACACAATGGATCAGGGAAGACAGTTGAGTTCACGCCAGATTTAGTCTTCATTCAGGATAGTGCGACAGGTGGCATTGTTGCTATAGGTATAGTTGATCATTCCACCCATCTCTACACCTTTTCTCACTTTGGTCCACCATCTCCATCATCGGAGCACAGCTCTCCTCTTCTGCGAGAGCATCATGTGGTGCAGTCAGGTCACTTGAACCTCTGTGTTATTCCTAAGACCACTGCTGTGACTGCCACACCACATCTTGTTGAGGTTTTTTCTCTTTAGCAGGACTCTTCTTCAGCACTACCAAACCCTCCAGCTCCATTCATCGAGCCACCAGGTGCAGTTATTAAGGATTCTACAGAGGACACTCATTTCCTCTCTCATGATAGTGTTAGCACACCTGTCATACCACTTGCATTGGGGATTCCATTTCAGGATCCTCATGTCTACTCCTTTGAGCATCAGCTCGGCCTTCCAGTGACACCTCATCTTTCCAAATTACCTCTTCAGTACTCACTGTATTTCACTCCTTTGCATTGGAGTCACAGTGGTTTGTTCATTGATCCAGGGGTTCTTTCATTCTAGGGGGCTTTGGAGCCTTGATCCTCTCTCACGGGGGCATGGCAGCACGCATTGTACTCATGGCTTTGAGAGAGTCTCTTGAAGTCATTCTTTGTCTTTTGCTTTTTTTTTATCTCTTTTTGGAGAGGAGTTTTTCCCACTGGGTTTTCTCCTTTATCTCCGGTTCACAGAGATTTCCTTGTATTGGGTACCTGATCAGGCCTTGTTGCCGGGACCCATTTATTTCTTTCATAGTTGTGCTAGGTTAGCTTACCTCCTGAGCTTCGCTTAAGGGGGGGTGTTAGAGTATATATTTTTCCTCACTTATTAATTATATCATGTTGATATTAATTATTAAGCTAGTCATACTCTATTTTTCACTTAAGCTTTCTCTTAGGTTAGCTTTTTCCCTTTTTAGGGTTTCATTCACCTTTAAGGTTGAATGCTTGTATTTCTTTTTTCATACTCTCTGAATACATTTTGAGCTCTCACTTTTTGAGCACAGAAGGGTTTTTGCTTTTTCGGTCTTTTGGCTTCATTCTTTGTAACAGGTATTTTGCATGTAGACTAGTCTTGGAAGTCGAAGCTGTATTTCTGAGTTTCTATATTATATCACTCCTAAATCCTTGGAGGTTGGTAGTGTTGGAATCTTTCTCAAAATTGCAACTATGACAAATGTTGCTAAAAAGTTGTCTTTTTGCAAAATGTTGCATGAGCAACTTTTGCAAAATGTTGCTCGAGGAGTGACAACTCAATTTGAAATGGCCACACCAACTTCTTGGAGCATATTTAATGCCAAGATGATGGTATTTGATGTCCTTATGCCTTCTAGGAAGAGAAGAAGTCACTGTGTATGGATCTTGAAGTTCAGAGAAGGCATAAAATTGGTTAAGAAGAAGAAGAAGAAGAAGAAGAAGAAGAAGAAGAAGAAGAAGAAGAAGAAGTGTCTTGCATATAGGAGAAAAAGGGTTATTGATGTTAGGATTAACCAGACAAGAAGAAGAATAAGAAGAAGAAGTCTCTTGCATATAGGAGAAAAAGGGTTCATGATGTTAGGATTAACCAGACAGAAATAACAATTACATGCAGAAATATAACCAATAACAGAGAATAATAAACCAAAATAGAAGAGAACACAAGACATAAAGATTTAATGTGGTTCACCCAATCCCTGGGCTACGTCCACCAAACAACAAAGTCCACTCTTATTATTATCCAGTGATTACAATCATATCACAATGCGCAAATCTCTTACAGCTCAATACCACCGTAAAACATACAACATAATAATGAAACCCTAACCCTAAGCCAATTTATATAAACTTTATGCCACTTTAGGGTTAGAACATGTCAGTCCAGAAATTGGATGAAATAAGCCACAAACCCCACGCATTGCAAAAAGGTAAAACACTTTCCTGGATAGTTCTTTCCTGATCAGTAACTACAATATAACACATGAAGGTACTAAAAGAAAAGGATACACCTTGTTATGCCTTAGTAGTAAGACTGCAAAAGACACCATTGAAAGAACCAAAGGTCAAGGCCCTCACTAGCGATGTAGGCCAAAAGTACACCAAATTCCTTGCCACCTGAAAGAGAAGTGAGTCACTGCATAGACTTCATACCAGGGGCCACCCTTCCAAACAAAGTAGCATACAAGATGACACTGGAATAGAATCCAGAGATAGCAAGGTAGATTGAAGAATTGTTGTTAAAAGGTCTCATTAGGAAAAGTGTGAGCCCTTGTGCAGCCCCTGCATTCCTAGCACCCAAGAAAGAGGGCACATGGAGACTATGTACGGATTCTAGGGAAATCAATAGGATAACCATCAGATATAGGTTTCCTATGCCTAGAATAGAGGATTTGATGGACTATTTAGGGGGTGCAATCTATTGCTCCAAGATAGATCTCAAGAATGGTTACCATCAGATTAGGATTAGAGGTGGAGATGAATGGAAGACAACATTCAAGACCACAGAAGGCCTTTTTGAATGGCTTGTGATGCCTTTTGTTCTCTCAAATTCCCCAAGTACTTTTATGAGACTAATGAATGAAGTGTTGAAGCCTTTTCTCAATAAATTTGTTGTTGTATATCTTGATGATATTTTGATCTTTAGCAGGAGTAGAGAAGAGAACCTCAAGCATTTGGACATGGTCATGAGGAACAGTTGAAAATAAACATAGAAAAGTGTGTATTCCTTCAAGAAGAACTTGTGTTCTTAGGTTTTGTGATCTCCAAGAATAGTCTCAAGATGGATCTTTCCAGAGTTGAAGCCATCCTCAATTGGCCACCTCCTACTCCTCCTTCAGAGGTAAAAATTTTCCATAGTTTGTGTAGCTTTTATAGGAAATTCATCTAAAATTTTAGTGGCATATGTGCTCCCATTATAAACACCATTAAAGGTGGAAGAAAATGCATATTTACATGGACAAATGAAGCTAATTAGTCCTTTGAGTTGTTGAAGAAAAAGATTGCAAAGCAACCTATCTTATTCCTACCATATTTTCACAAAGTATTTACAATGGAATGTGATGCAAGCAATAAATCCATTGGGGGAGTCTTGAGCCAAGAAGGGAGGCTAGTTGCCCTTTTCAGTGAGAAACTCAATGAAGCTAAGAAAAAATACTCAACCTATGACCTTGAAATGTATGGAATGGTTCAATCACTTAGGAAATGGAGGAATTATTGTCTACCTAAGGAATTTGTGGTCTTTACTGATAATCATGAACTTAGCTTTCTGAATAGACAGGAGAAACTTAATCACAGACATGTGAAATGGATGGAATTCTCGTAGTCCTATACATTTTCTATCAAGCTTAAGAAAGGGATTGTGAAAAAATTAGTTGATGCTCTTAGTAGAAGACACCTAACCATCCAAACCATTCAATTGGAGAGTGTTGGAGTTCATACCATGAAGAATATGTATGCTATGGATGAGGATTTCAAAGAGGCTTACCAAATTTTCACTGAGATGACAGACAGATACCACATTGATTTATCAGAATTTCTTATGCATAATGGTCTTCTTTTCAAAGGTAGTTTATTGTGTGTCCCAAATAGATCCATGAGGAAAAGCATTATCAAAGAAAAGCATTGTGGAAGCCTAGCTAGTCACTTTGGAGTGGATAAAACATTGGAACTTGTTAGAAGGTTCTACCACTAGCCCAAGTTACAGACAGATGTCATGATCTTTGTGGAAAGTTGTTCAGTTTGTCAACAAGCCAAAGGGCACACCTCCAATGCAGGGTTGTAAACTCCTTTACCCATCCCTTCAAAACCTTTGGATTCAATAAGTATGGACTTTGTCCTAGGTCTTCCAAAGACCAAATTTGGATTTGACAGTATTTATGTTGTAGTAGATAGATTTTCTAAAATGGCACACTTCATTCCTTGTAGAACAACTCATGATGCATCTCACGTAGAAGGGATATTATTTAGAGAGGTTGTAATAGTTCATGTACTGCCACTATCAATCATATAAAATAGGGATCCTAAATTTTTAGGACATTTTTGGAGAACACTATGGAAGAAATTAGGGACCACCGTTTCATTGTCATATGCATATCATCCATAGTCTGATGGTCAGAAAGAGGTTATAAATAGGCCCCTTGGAAACATTTTGAGATGCCTTACCCAAGAACATGGAGCCACTTGGGATGCTATCATAGCACAAGAATAATTCCCATTCAATGATTCAGTCAATAGAAGTACTAGTTTGACTCCATTTCAGATTGTATATGGTACTCACCCTAGAGGGGTATTGGAACTCAGAGACATCAAAGACATGGAAAAAAGGAGCACCCTAGTAGAATACTTTGCTGAAGTAATGAAGAACATCCATGAACAAGTACAGACTAAACTATAGTATACCACTGAGAGTATAAGGAACGGGATGAAAAAAAGAGGAGAGACTTACAATTCAAAGTGGGAGAATCAATGATGATTCACCTCAAGAAAGAGAGACCACCCAAGTAGAAATATACAAAGCTTATGATGAAAAAGCTTGGCCCTTTCAATATTTTGAAGAAATGTGGCAATAATGCCTACAAGATTGATCTACCTTCTCACATTGGTTTGTCTCTGATTTTTAATGTAGCAGACATCTATAATTATAAAGGTTTTGTTAGTACTGATGATCTTGCAGGTACTTCAGAGCCTCCTACACTCAAACCACTCAAAGACATGCCCCAAGAAACTCCTCCTGAGATTGAAAGAATTCTAGATAAGAGAGTGAACAAGAAGAATAGGAGGGCCACTTACTATGAGTACTTAGTCAAATGGAAAAATCAACCCATTGAAGATGCTACATGGATGACCCCTGAAGACATTTAGAAAATAAGATATACATTGGAAGACCTCCCAACTCAAGAGAATTGAGTTACTTTTGCCATAGGGAGTATGGTGCAGGGCACCTCGGCCTGCAGTTTCTATTTTAGTGTTAGTTTGGTTGTAATAAGGTGTGAATCCTTTGTATCACCCTAGTGTGTGTTTGTGTGGGTCTATTTTTTAAGGTGAAGAACCCTAAGGTAGGTTATAAACCTTAAGGGTCCTTGAAACCCTGTTAGACCAAGTCTAGTCTTGTTTGGTTATTTTTTCCCTAGATTAAAGTTTATGTTTTGTAGCCTTAGTATAGGTTCTTGGAATATTTAATATCACTCTTAAATCCTTGGAGGTTGGTAGTTTTGGTATCTTGCTCAAAATTGCAACTTTAACAAATGTTGCTAAAAAGTTGTCTTTTTGCAAAATGTTGCATGAGCAACTCTTGCAAAATGTTGCTCGAGGAGTGAAAACTCAATTTGAAATGGCCACACCAACTTCTTGGAGCATCTATAATTCCAAGATGATGGTATTTGATTTCCTTATGCCTTATAGGAAGAGAAGAAGTCACTGTGTACGGATCTTGATATTCAAAGAAGGGAATAGAAGAGTTTTATGAGCTATTTGGTGTGTGTATGGCCTGGTATGGATTGATCTAGCAAAACCAGTTGTAGAAATTTGTAATTTTTTGAATTCCTTTAACATTCCAGTTGGTTTCATTCATTTTTGTGAAGTTACATAGGATTTTAGAGTATTTTGTTTGGTCACTGTCTGAGAATCTCCATTTTACTAGGTCTGCTCCAAAGATGTGACCCTAACTTGGGATTTATCTTGTGGATCTTCTTGGCCACTTGGGAAATACAAGTTAGGGTCATGATTTTCAAGATTTAAAAATCTTAGAATCTCAATGTTGGTTCTATGAATTTTAAGACAAAGCCCTAGGCTATTTATCTCTATGTAATTAGCCTGCTTTTTAGGTACAGTCACATGCATGTGAGTAATATGGTTGGAAGGATCAAACCAATGGTGGATCTGGGTCATTTTTGGATAGAGGAAACTATCCAAGTCCTTGTATTCATTTTGTGAACTCGCCTTAGACCACTTTCTTAGTAATCCAAGCCTAACCTAGCCAATTAGGCATGTGAGCTTTTCCATAGTTTAGTGGTGCAAGAGTAGAGTGAAGTTCTAAAGGTTTGGGTATTTTCAATAATCCATAAAGGGTATCTATAACCTACCTTATTTTAGTCAGATCCTTTTGTGATAAAAATTTATGTCCAAAAAACCCTCTGGACAAGGCTACAAGGGATTCTAGCACAATTGGTGTTAAGCTATCCTTGGGTCTAGAGAACCGAATCGATTGGTGGATTCTCAACCCTTGGGGTCTAAAACAAGTGTACCATCTCTTGGATTGATCAGTTAAAGTATTTGGTGAAGATTTTTACTCTTTAGCTTGGGTTTCGGGAAAGTGTCCCTAAAGGCAAAATTGCAAAGTTTGGTGTTTTGGTTTGAGAAGCCCATTTGAGATCAGAAGAGTGACTTGGCCTCTTGAGAAAGTTGTTAGACATCCTAGAAAGACAAGTGTGGGATTTGAGTGCTTGGTCAGACAATTTGAGGAAACTAATAAGAGTTTGAGTCTACCTAGATCTTCATGCAGTGCACTCTGCATGACCCAAGCTATTTAAGGGCTTGAGCCCTAAGTGAACTTCAGTTTGCATTTTATTCCTCCTACATTTTTAGTGCTCCCGTGACCTCATTATTTTTTCATCCTTGCTTGTCATTATTGTTCACCCTACACATTTGGTCTCTCTTGTCCTTTTCCTCCACCCCCCACACACTCGAAAGGTAGGTCTTTCTCATTGTCCAGTTTTGTTGTTTTTTCTCCGCTGGTTAGGTTAGGGTTTTTTGTGTCCCATTGTCTAGTCCAATGCACTCCCCCCAAGTCCTTAGGGTTTGCACATTTGGGCTTGCGGGGGAAGCTCCCTCTTCTTTTGTAGTTTTTCATTTTTCATCTTGTCCCCTAGGGTTTTCTGTCGTGACTTTTATCATAGGTTTTTTGAGGCCAAAAAAATGGGTCAAGTTTTCTGTTGACCAAGTGCTTCTCTTGCCTTCAGCCTTTTCATTATTTTGGACCTCCAAAATGTTTGAAACACTGACAAGTCTGAATTGCCAAAGCATGGTTTTCCATCTGCGGGTTTCAGACTTTCAGACTCCAAGATCTTGTTTGGATTTTTGCACCCTGAAAGCCTGAAAGGTTGGTTCCTCATCCCTTGTTCTTTTCACACTTTTGGCCCTTTCAAACCTTGACCCAATTTTTGGTGTCTGAGTCATGAAAAGGATGAAAGTGCAAAATCTGCATTTCTGGCTACTTGAAGAGCTTTTCCATTTCTGTTTTCCTAGGTTAATCATTTTTTTTCTTGTTTTTGTAGTTCCCCTTTTCAATAAAAACACTGATACTTGCACTCTTCTTGAAGGAATGCCTGAGAACCAAACAGTGTCTCCAATGAAGCAATTATATAAGGGGAATCACCCTCATTCAAAGATTAGAAATAAACACATGGAAATCACAAAAACCAACATCGAAAACATGGACTGGGTTGAGTTCCTGGTAAGATGCTCCCAACTAGTAGGAAGATTTGAAGAATGCACCTCACTAGTCCTATCAGGCCTGGTTAACGCAGCAGCCCACCCAATGGAAGTCTCCTCATCTAAGCTAATAATGACCCTATCAAACCACTACAATCCAGATGAAAGGGTGGTCGAAAATACAGAAGGGCAGGTGGTGTTGAACATAAGGCTAGACATCATAGAAGAGGTCTTCCACCTCCACAAGGGTATAGACAAGTTTTATGTATTCTTCACTGGAAAAGGCCTCAAATGGCTTACAAACAAAGGTGAAGAGACATACGAGATCATAAATAAAAATTATCTCAAGCAACCGCTTCCAAAAAATAAGTTGGATAAGATAGACCTTAGGAGGGGGTATTTGAAAGATGACAACCAAGCAGCAGTGACATTGTTAAGCAGAGTGTATAGACTATCTCAGTCCATCCAACTTGAGGATTGGATGATCCTCCTGATAGAGAAAATTAGAGGCCAGAAGTTGAGGTTCAATTGGGGAACCATAATTAGTGACAGATTGGATGAGCAGCTAACTGTGGTGAAACATAACCCAAAATTCTATATGAGTACATACATAGTGTACTTATTAGCCGCATGGGAAGATTATCCAGGGTGGGCTGAGAGGGGGAACATAAATGATCAGAATGCATGGCCCCATGTTGTATATCCACAACTAGTCAGAAAGGAAAATATGCCAAAGGATATCCCATATTATAAAATAGTAAATGATGCTTTCATCTTCGCGATCATTCGATCTATTGAAGGTGACTTTGCAAAGAGAATGTCAGAGGGAGAAATTGCCAAGGCGAGGGCCATTGGGGCCTATTACATAAAATTCATACCATTCACATATATCTAGGTAGCAGGCTCCACTTTGAAACCAAATAAGTTTCACAGGTACCCATCTGTTTGGGTAATTATTCTGGAAATGGGCATGTAGCTCGTTGATGCCAATGAGAATATAAAGCACAAGAAGAAGCATTGCTGGGACTTCCCTATTCTTATGGGACCATACACTCTATAGGACATGAAGGTTTACAAATCCTTGGCCTTTGAGTGGGATGAATGACCACGTCAAAATAAAAAATAGTCTAGCCTAGATTCGACCCAATAGGTACATACAGCCACATTATTGGCAAATTCTATATCTATGAACCGCATCTTGAAGATCACTGGATAAATTGTGTAGATGATCATGAGGTCATAATCAAGGACTATTGTAGGATGTCCCTTACCCTTGCACAGGAGACCTTAAAGACCCCAATTCCCCCAAAGGTTTGGGAAAATGATTCAGATAGCATTTTGGATAAGATTTACACTCTGAATAAAGTATATGACAGGCCCCTCATGAATGCGAAAATCGATAAGGATGAGAATGATGACATTGAATTCCAAGCTATGCATGTGATTTGAACAACCAAAACATAGATCAAAAGGCCTTATAAGATGGATCCAATCCTGGTGAAGACATTGATGGATCCACCCAAGAAGGAGGATAAGCAATGCGGGGAGAAGTCAACAATGCCCCAGTATAAGAAAGCACCACCACATAATCCAAGCACATTTTATGGCCATGAACATGTGGTAGAATATGGGCCTAATTCAAGGCACAAGGATCCTAAAACCAGGATGACTAGACAAATAAATCCTCCAGTGGGATCATCATAGGCCCCAAAAGATGAAGGCCCTTCCACTTCTGGCCAATCTCTTCCTACCATCGAAAAGGGGAAGAAAATGTATAAAAGGAGGATAAATTTTGTGTCTCCACAACTGGAAACCGTACAAGAGGAGCTAGAAGAAGAAGAAGAAGAAGATGTAACTC
This sequence comes from Thuja plicata, assembly GCA_018584345.1. NCBI lineage: Eukaryota > Viridiplantae > Streptophyta > Pinopsida > Cupressales > Cupressaceae > Thuja > Thuja plicata. The sequence goes on along the minus strand of MU224964.1, from coordinate 736,699 downwards.
TGGTCAAAAGGACAAGATCCCAAAAGAGGAAGGAAAATGAAACTTCTAGGAAACATATAGAAGATCCTAAAGAGTAGGACAATCCCTTGGATGCCTTAGGCTCAGATGAGTTCCAAATATCTAACTTTGAAGGCCTAGAAGGATTTGCAGACCAGGAGAAGGACACGCCTTATTTAGAAACAAGGTCTGGCATGGGGGCTCCAATACTTATCTATCCACATGTAATCCTCACTCCACCTCTAGCTCAGTTCACCAATCTGGCACGAAACATGCCAGTCATAGGGATAAGCTCCAACACAGGACAAGGGCTTAAAACTCAAGATGCCACAACAACTTGGGACACAATAGGGGATAGAGTTGCAAGAGTAAGTTCCACTTCCACTCCAACACCTCACATTCCCTTTTCGCCAACCTTTCTCCCATCTCCAATTCCCACTCCACCACCTTCTCTCCCAACTCCAACGTTGACTCCACCTCCTTCAAATTTTACTCTCCCACCTCCCATTCTGACTTTTCCTTTTCCTACTCTACCACTCACAGTGCCTATTCCTACTTCACCACTCATGGTGCCAAAACTTAGCCCACGTCCATCCGTACCCCTACCATGCTTCATCTTGACTCCTCAAGGTTCAATAAGCATAGAATCTATGTTACCTTTTAAAACCACACTAGAGGCCATGACTGGCCTCAATACAGAAGTCTTGATTAGTTCTTCAGGGGATGAGACCCAAGGTAAGGATGGTAAAGATAGGGAAGTAGAGGAAGATATGGGAGGAGAAGGAATGGGAGAAGCATAAGGTCAAGGAGAAGAGGTGAATGAGGGAGAACATGATAAAGAATCAGAAGATCAATTGACCCCTGGGTCACAAAACTTGGCATCGTTCCTACACATTGCCCCATATGAGCTAGTCACTACCTTTAGTAAACCTACTAGGTTTACTAAAGAGATTCAGACCTAGAAGAGGACTTACATAGATGAGGAAGAGGGGTAGGACACAAGTATGGCATCTTTAGGGAAAGCCTTCCACCAAACAAAGGTTAGCATACCAGCTAGGAAAATATCCTATGTCACCCAAGACACTAGGGGTTGCTGGAAGGCACAAGTAGCAATTCCCTCTGCCAACACTTCTCAAACACAAGACACCCCAGAAGATTACACACTTGAAGAGGTGGACTTGGGTGAACCTACTAGGGAAGGGAGAAAGACATTGGCATATTTAGGGCTTAAGAACGCTCTAGGATTCATGAGCAAGGATGAGGAAACTATAAAGTCTCTAACAAAGCAGAATGGGGATTTGAAGAAGTTCATTCATAAAATGGTGGGTCCCATTGATCCATGTTGCCCGGAGGCCTCATTATAGGTCATATTGGAAAAGAGGATCACCCCAGATTTACCGGCTAGTTTGACCCCTTCCTTCATCCAAGCAAGTGTGGACTGGAAAAATGACTTTGAACAATATGAAGAAGGGGCCATCAAACTAGTGTTTAAGCCTTATAGAGTTATTTTTATTGAAGCGACCAAGTTGATAGACCTGGTGGAGAATAAATTTGGTTTAGGGTCTGAGATAAGAAAATGGCAAGCCACCCTCCAAGACCTAAAAATAATCAAGAAATAGTGCTTCCAGATCTTAGTGAAGATATATGGGGGTGAAGAGCTAGATAACTTCGAGACCCTGATCAAGCGTATAGCCAAAATAATTAAGTTCTACGAAGAATTTCAATCCAACATATTGGAAAAGAAAAAGGAGATCTTAGAGTGGGTAGAGGAGATAGATGGTTTCTTCATAGGGATTGGCCTTGATTTATACTGGGACCAAGATAAACATATCACGCATCCATCAAAAGAGGTGGTTCAACAGTTCAAAGATATTCTAGCAAAGGTCAGCACTAAAGAGGCCCTACAACATTTGTTCCACTCTAGGGAAGACATGCAGGTAATGTCAAAACATGAAGAGGAGATCAAGTTCTTTGCTTTTGAATTGACCATATTCAGGGAGAAGCAAGAATGTAGGGTCAATAAAGCAAAGAGGAAAGAGATAAATTATGATGAAGTTCAGGAAATCATATAAAGGCTCTGGGCTACACATCTAGAATTCTTTCCAAACTGACTCCTCAAATCCCTTTAGCATTTTTGAAGAAGGCAGTTTTCCACACTTGGAAAAAATTTCTACAAAGGCTAAAGTTTGGCCTTTTGGCCTCCGAATGGGCTGAAACTTTTGTGCCTCCAGAGTTAGATATTGACACTTAGCAAATTTGGGGCACTTAAAAAACTTTGGAGGAGAGGTCGGGGTCCGAAAATCTAGGTGTTTCCATCGAGATCACTTTTTTGCATGGATTTTGAACTCCAAATCAGATGGGTGCCCAACTAGAGTTTTTTTTTGAAGGACTAAGGGTCCTCTATTAGTTACCACCACAAAGAGAACCTCAGATGAAGAATCCAAGGCAGAACTCAAAGATCAAGAAGAAAACTTCAGTTGCATGTGGAGAAACCCTATCATCTTTCTCTCTCTTTTCTTGACGAGTTTGATCCTTCTTGTGTGGAAAATTTGATTGTAAATGGATTAAAAATCCATGCAATTTGTTTAGTATCAGTTAGCAGTAGTTCTTTTCAGCAAAGTTCTAGTTTTAGTTTACTTTCATTAATTTAGACTCTCTGATGCCCTAATTTTAGCATTCAGAGTTTGTAGATCAAAAATCTATATATTGTAATCAAAATCAATGTAATAGGGTCAGATTCTTAAGGCAATAAAGATCTACATTTTTTGCTTCATTAATGGTGTGTTAATTGCTGCTACCTATGCGAAATTGGTGAATGTGTGCATACTCATTCATTTTTTTCAAAGAGCCAATTGTTTTATTGTGTTTTGAATTTGCGTTTATATTAGTTGGAGTTTGCTTTTGTCTACCTACCTTGTTCTGAATAATGTGTGGAAGGGATCATCTATTGGGTTTAATGATAAATCCATCTCGTGGGTGCGCACATCTTGGTGGCTTCGCGATATGATAGATTTTGAAAATCTTGCATAGGTGAATTTATTTTCTCTCCAAACGATTGCATCCACTGGGTATAGAATTGTGACTTTGTTTGATTTATACTTCGTGGGTTTGTTCCAAATCTCTTCGTCATTCAATTTGCAAGGAAGGGTTTATAGTGGTTTATGTCTGTAGGATTTCATTTCAGCAATTTACTTCATTTATTGTCACCCTACTCATTTTAATTATATTACAAATCTGAAAGTAATCATCTCAAAAATACAAAATTGCATCTTTAGTTAAACACAAAAGTTGTTAAACGGAGAATACCCAAAAAAAGTATTGAATTTGTTTTGTAGTTTGATGTCTTGAACATGACAGCAAAGGCATCCTTGTGAACATTCACATTTATCTTCAATTGAGTAACCAAGCAGGTTGTGACCCGACCCCAGAGAACCTTGGGAATAACTTTGTTATTCTTTCAAGAGGGGAAATCAAATTTCGAGATCCTAGTCATTGACTTGTGTAAAAATGACGCTCAACAATTTGGACAAATAAGATACTCTTGATGATGATGATTTTATTATTCCTAATGTAAATAATGATGTTCATCCTAGTGATTGCAATAATATGTATGAGCTTATTGATGTTAATCATGATTTATCAGCTAGATTTTCAAAACAATTATCTCTTAGTCCTTGTGACAAACAAAGTGACCCATCTTCACAAAATGGTTCTTTTTCAGAACTATCTATTGTTCCATCTACTGTGCCTAATGTTGCTACTCTTTCATGTTACCCACCTTTCCTAATCAATATAGGCCAAGATGGAGGGGCAGGCGATATTCTTGATTAGATCCTCCTATGTTGTGGATTCTTTGTTTTTTCCTATTGTATTGTGCTTCCCTCATGATGTGTTGCTTGTTATATATTTTGTTTATAATATTTCTTAAGATGACTCTTGTTCTGTTGGTGCAAGATGATGAATGGATTGACCTATTGTGACATTCTTCTATTTGTATCTCACTTCATCTATGTTTTGTTACATGTTATGGCATGCATGTGCTACTGTTCATAAATTTTCTTTTGTGTTGTCTGATTAGGGATGATGCAAAATGATAGCTACCTATTATTTTTGGTCTCCGTGATGCCGAACCAAAAAACTCTTCTTCGTAACTCTTATGTGACATTCTTCCATTGTGCTAGTAGTTCTACTACCTTTGGGGAATGATGACATTTTATTTTGATATAATTTTTATATATACATGAGTTATCATATGATCATACTAACCCCTAAGTTAGTAGATCCCTTTCATGCTCTCTTTTTTCATGTGTTCATTTACATTGGTTTGTTCTTTCTAGGGGGCATTTCATTTTAGAAATGTTACTTGTGGGTGCATGTATACTCCATTAAAACCATTTCTCTTGTTAAGGTGTTTGTAATTTCTTTAATGTGGGGGCATATGCTTCGCTCCTTGTTTCAAATTTTGCACACACCCACAATGATTCAATGTGATCTCTCATACAGATGGCTAAGGAGACAATGCTTTTCTTACATTCATCTTTACATTATCATGCAGATGTGCATTATTTAGCAGATCCCTTAATGGAGACAATGTTTTCTTTAAGGATTGATCCTCCTTTCCTTGATCCCTTTGGAGACAATGCTTTCCTTAGGACTGGTCACCTTTTCATGATCCCTTAATGGATGCAATGCTTTCCTTAAGGACTGATTCCCTTTATTTTGATGGGCTGACTAGGATAGTTCACATCTTGCTAGACTATTAATACCATCTTTTGTAGCAATTATTTCCCTTGGCATGATCCATAGTAAGGCAATACCTTACTAGGATAGTGGCTCTCTCTCTCTCTCTCTCTCTCTCTCTCTCTCTCTCTCTCTCTCTCTCNGTCTCTCTCTCTCTCTCTCTCTCTCTCTCTCTCTCTCTCTCTCTCTCTCTCTCTCTCTCTCTCTCTCTCTCTCTCTCTACTAATTTTATCATGGTTTTAGATTTGATGGGGATTTAAGTCACTTGGTAAATTGATGTTTCTTTGTCTCCTTGACCTTGATAAGATTGTTCTTATGCATTTATCTACTTTACCATGAGCATGAGTTTGTCTTATACTCCCACTAAAGTGGGGGCTAAATGTATTGTCCTAAAAAGTTAGCACCCATAATTGGGTGCTCTATTAGGTCCTATTAGGCCTCATTTTGGTGATTTCAAGGTCCAAATGTTTGTTATGTTGGATCCTAGTGTGTTTGAATGAAATACACCTTCATGAGATTATTTTATTTACTAGAAATTATATGGAATAATAATGAGAATTTAAACTAAGAATTGAAAATAAATCAATAAGCATCACATGGATCTCTATCTAAGCAACTTAATAGAGCTCTCAGTCTTAATCTCTACTAGTGATAGTCCTAGAATGAGAAAATGATAAAGATATGCCTAATCTAGCTCTCAAATTCTCTCAATTGCTTCAATAATGAACTCAAATGCTCTCACAAATGCTATGAAAATGCTCAATTATGCTTTGATATGCTCTCAATTTCTATGAAAATGGCTATAATATGGATGCTTTGCATTCAAATTTCTAGGATTCTCTTATGCTTGCAAAATGGCTTCTATTTATAGAATTTTCCCAAGTGTAGGGGGTAGAGTCAATTGATCATGATTAAACCTTGGTTGAGTGAGAGGCTTTCGAAGGGTTTCAAATGAGGGGACAATTTAAATGCTTGTCTCAAAGGTTGAGACAAAGAGACAAATTTGAGTGGTTAGGATTGAAAGTTAAAAATGACTAATTGAGATTGAAAATTTGGAGTGATCCATGTGCTTTGCTTTCTCAATTCTCATTGGTTCCTCAAATTCATGTTGAAAGATATTAGGATTTATTAATTCAATCAATTAATTAATTTAGTCACAGAGGGGAATAGGTTGGATTTGGTTTTTGATTTAAACTATACAATTAATTGATTAAAATCAATTATATAGTTTGATTAATCCCTTTAGGCTTATATTTAATCATTTGATGTCATTTGTTAATTGATGCTTTGATTTGATCCATTTTGATGAGATTCGGTACAATTTGCTGAGATTTGTAGCTTTGCTTGATTAGAGAATTACTGCCCAGTTTTAGGTGTCTACAAATGCCCCTCTTTGAATTGATGTGCGAAGCACGTTAGTTCAAAGAAAATTGATTGTCCTGATCACTGATTTAATGCTTGATTGATTGATTGATAACCTGATCCAAGATGCAAAACTTGATTTGAAACCCTGATGCAAAAATTGATGAAATATCCTGATGCGAAACTGATTTGATAAGGTGCAGAATGCCCCACTGATAATGTTTGAAATTTCAATGCCCCAAATTTCAATTGATGTTTGATGTAGATTTTATTGATGATAGGATGTTTCCCCTGATGATGAAAAACAAACTCTTGTATGAATCCTTGATTTGAATCTTTGATGTGAATATGATGCCCCCTCAGGAAATGAATCAAGATGATGTTTGGATGATTTGGTTGAGTTTGGGAAACTGAGATTCCCAATAAAATAAATTTGAAAATTCTCCAGTCGTGAGAAAATTTGATAATTGATAAAATGTTATTGATGTGTTAATGATGATTGGATGTCACTTGATGTCAGTCAGAATCACTTGGTTGAATTTTTATTGATGTCAATCGGATAGGATAGGTAGGTTGATGGATTGATTGGATAAATTGATAATTCACTCTCAAGATCTAGAGAGACAAACAAATGGATTGATTTTCCTTCTTCAAGATCTGGAGTTAGGAAAGTTGATGCGATCAAGATGAGCAAATGGATGATAGGATAACTGATTGAATTGAAATGATCAATTGGATGGTTTGATTAATTGATATTCGATTTGATTGGATTTGATGGGATGATTAATGGGGGGAGGCTGATAGATAGGGTCATTTGATATGATTAAGGTGCAGATGTAGGTATATGTAATGAAGAGAATTAGGTGTCCCCTAGTTTATCAGATGGTGAGGTTTCCCTAAGTGAGTAGATGCATAGTGATGATATCCTTGATGTAGCATTGATTGATTTGATGAGTCAAAAATTTGATGATGTAATTTGGTTATGGACTTTGATGATATAATCATGATTAAATTTCACCCCCTTGATTAAGGAAAATCCCATAACAACTCCAATACAAGATTAATCTATATGAATCCCATGCAATGCAACTAACTGTCACTAGATTTTTGCGAAATAAATGCAAAAGGAGATATATTTTCGTCATTGAGATTTTTTTTTGGAACTAGGAGCAAGTACAATCATCATTTACCACATCATGATAATATGAATACTGCTTTCATCAATTTTGTAACCATTAGAAGCTAGTACAACCCTCACTAGTTGAATAATCAACTATGGGAGTCTGAATATTGGTTTCATTGGATTCAATGTTGCAATTGGATTTTGGTATGAAGATATGGAAGATCTAAATGACCAAGGTATCCTTCTGCGTAAATAGATAGATATTGAATCCCTTCCATATGCACAATGTCCTCGATGACTCTGATGGTCATGTCTTGAGACAAAGTTGCATATTTCAATGAATCAATTGTAAAATAGTCACACATAAATCAAGAAAAATGTCATGCTTTCATCATCAATCTAGTTGAACATCATTGATTGGATAGAAATACACGACTTTAAAATTCAATACCTCATCAAAACCTTAGCGCTATTGTTGTATCCATATTTCAAATAGAGCTTCATCCTTTTCGATCTTGTGGTTTTGTCAATTTTTAATCCTGAGAATAATAAGTCAATGAAGGTTAAGGATTACGTTGGTGTCAAAATCTGATGAGAAATTGAACAATGATGTAAAACAAAGGTTCAAGTGTCTATTTAGTTTATTTTATGCATTTATTCATGTGAATTGGTGCCTGTCTATTGAAATATACCGATTTGGATTAATGCCCCCAGTTGGAAACAAATGTGTTGTTCTTGGGCAAACTTCCAAAATATGACAAAAACTTAGTTTATGCAAGATGTATCTTAGAGAGTTTATGCAAGATTTTTTTTAATGTTTTTGGGTTTTTAGAGATTTTTTTTTTTGAATTTTTAGAGATTACCAGCTCTCAAACAATATCATATTGGTTTGTCCCCAATGTCTAGCAAGGTATAGAAGATGTATGAACAAGTTATTCTATTATAAATGGATAGGCAATGATGGATGAAGCATGTGTAGTGAATGTGACTCATAGGATCATCTCCTCAAGATTACCCAAGCTAAGGACAAAATGATATAGCAATGTGAAGCGTGTTTTGTATAAGCAACGAAAGTCAATGACGCAGTGCTATATAAGATAATGACCTGAGGTCACGAAAGTGGGGAGTCCAAAAGAGTGGACATGTCAAGAAGTTTTTGAAAACAAATTTTTGCATTTTATGTTCTTAATTTTGATCAAGACCAAGTTTCAATTTGGATAAGATATGGATAGGATAGCACAATCAGGATAAAGAGGTGATGGAGGCTATGAGGGGGTAATTTGGGATTATGGAAATACTTTCGAGGAATAATGAAGGTAGATTTGGGATAAGAAAGATCATGATAGGAAAGATAATGGATGTTCAGATACCTGATACTCATGGATATGTTCAACCTTGTCAAGATCAAAGGTGAAATAATTAATATGGATGTGAGTGAGATAAATGGTTGGATAGGGAAGATGAAGTATAGCATGGATGAAACTTTCCCCCAAGTGTAGAGTGCAAGAGGAGGAATTACGCATGATGCCTATTTGTCAGGTTTTCATCATGGTACTTGTCCAAGGTGCCACAAAAAGTGGTTTTCACCATAGGATAGATTGATTTCTCTTTACTTTTTCTACCAAGGTGCCTGTTTACCAAGTTTTCACCAAGGCACTTTTCTCTTTTTTCAATTTTTTTTTTCTTTTTTGTATTTTTCAAAATTTCCCCAACATCTGGATCTTTGGACAATGCTCTTCTCAAATATATGCTATAATAAACCATGAATATGGCTAGGATGCTCAAATATATTGATAAGGTGATGATAAAGGACACATATGGAGGATAAGGGTAGATGGTAGTAAAGTTTTTATGCCATATATTGGATAAGAGAGTTGGAAAGATGGAAAGTATGTGTTGGATAATGAATGTGAGGATAAGAAGAAGGTATGTTGTGGATGGAAATGTTGGCAAGATAAACTTTGACATACACTTTGAAGAGTGGTGGATTGATGGAGGAACAATAGATGAAGGAGGTGAGGATGTAGCTAAGATAGTGGATTTTGGGATATAGGAACCCAAAGTAGACTTGGAGGATGGAAAATGTTTTGAAGGAGATAGAATGGAAGCCTTTGGAAGCTTGAATGTCAACTTTGATTTTTCTTTTGTGTGCAAGTCTTTCAAAAGTGACTTGGGAATCCACATAGCTATTGATTTTTCTTTCTTTTGTGATGCTTTAGAATGCATTTCTTCAATGAGGGATTTAGGAACCCACATTTTCTTTGATTTTTATTTTTGCTTGGTGGACCTTTGTGGCCTCTTGGATATTTCATTTTGCTTAGTGGACCTTTGCAGCCTTTTGGATATTTCTTTTTTCTTTTCATTCACATGTTGATTAGATGGGACATGGTGATTTTTATACTCATGTGGATTCTTGGATTTCTGATTTTTATGTTCAACATCCAAATTGCTTCCAAAAGACTTAGGAATTGTGGGTGAATAGGAAGAATATGGAGAGTTCATATGGATTGGTGTTTAGAAATTCTTCAAGTATGTGTGCCTTTGTTGATCTTGATACATGGTAGGGTAAGTGAATGGAGAGCTAGGGATGGTAGGAATGATTGATGGAGGAATATAGGGACCTAATATGGATGGAAGGGATGAATACTTTAGCTTTGGGACATATGAACCCAAAATGGATTTGGAGGATGGTGAAGGTGTATGGTTGTGTTTGAATGGAGGGAGATAAGGTGTGAAAGGGATTCCAACATCTTTTGAATGAGCTGCATTGTTGAGGTTCTCATCTTTAAGATTTATCTTTATACCAACATGCTCATGAATAGATTTCATAGGAAAAACTTTGATAGGATCAACTGAGGTTTGAAGGGATTTATTATCATGCAAGGAATTTGGAAGAATGATGGTTTCTTGAAGTGAATATGGAGGATAATGACAAGGAGTTTATGGGATACTTTTATCTTGACAAGGATCTTCGGATGGTGTAGAGAGGGTGCTTTCCTCTTTCTTTTCAATATGTTCATTGGAAATGGTGGAAGGGATATCTTGATCTTTCTTGGGAAGTGGAGAGGTATGTAGCTCTTGAGGTGGAGGGATATCTTGATCTTGCTTGGGAAGTGAAGAGGTGTGTAGCTCTTGAGGTGGAGGGATATCTTCTTGGAAGAAATGAAAGGGTGCAAGGGGATCATCATAGGATTCTATGGATATGGGACCTTCATCAAATATGGGAGGGGATTGTATAGAATCTTGATCTTGATCATTATTGATATTTGTTTCTTTGCTCTTTGGATTATTCTCTTGACATGGAGCCACTTCTAAGGACAAGGTATATGTTTTGATATGCATGGGGAATGTTTGGAGGAATGATGGAGAATCCTTTTGAATAGGCATTGAAGCACATGATAGCTTAGGGTCTAAGATCTTTGAAGCATTGAAATGATTTGTAGAAAGATGTAAGTTAGCTTATGTTTCTTTTATAGGTAGCCCTTGAGGGTAGACATAGTCAACGTGGAAAGCATCATCATTAGGCTCACTCTTTGATGGATGAATTTTGGATAGTTGTGAAGCTTTGTGAGATGGACAAAGGATGAAAGGAGTAAAGGCTATGGGAGAAACCGTGCTAGATAGAGGTTTGTACATTAGGTCTTTCTTGAGAGTGGTAACTTTCTCTTTATTCTCTTGATCACAAATAGGATGGTCATGAAATTTCTCTTGATCCAAGGTAGGTTTATTGCACTTAAATGCTTCTCTTCTTGAAGAAGATGAAGATACGGATGGCCCATCATCATAAAGAAAAGGAAAAATTGATCTTAACTATGGTGTGTTCAATGATGCGTCCTTTCTTTTTCTTATTCTTCCTTGAGGTCGATGTGTCATAATTATGAGGAAGTGTAACTCCTAATTGAGCTAACTTTAAGAAATATGCTTCTTTATCCCTCTTCAAAATTAAGTGCATTGTTTCCATAAACATGGGATCTTAGTATGCCTCCAATATTTCATCTTCAGTTGCTTCGTCGTATTGAGTCCTATGGAGATTTTTGTCTTGATTTTGATAATTATTCTCCACCATAGGATTGATTCGTTTCTCAAATAGATTTATCATTATAAATGTTTTTGAATAATCTGATCTATTTGTTGCACTGGATAGGAATAACTTCAAAAAGGGTATTCAAATATGATTTCAAAATATTTCCAAACCCTCGGGAAATGCACCATGTTTTCCCTTCTTTGTTTCTAGGCGTCACTTTACTGATGTGTACGCGTGACTTTGCACTTTGTAGGCGATAACTGGAATTGTTGTATGCGGAACTCTACAGTTTGTAAGTGGTGTTTGGCCATTTATATGCGTTGTTTGAAAACTTGCAGGCGTCACTTTCCAGTGAGTTAGGCGTTGTTTCAATACTTGCAAGCATAACTTTAGTTTATAGGCATGACAGAAATGATTGTAGGCATTGTTTAATCTCCTGTACGTGTCACTTTGTTGATCGAGTTGGTTTTTCATAGTTTTTAAGGTTTTAAAATTATAATGTATGTGATCAAATATGTAGGGTTGAATTCTTGCTTGAAAATTAAGACACAAACACAACACACACATCAAGCTTGCATCTTACCCCTAAAACACACCAAGTGTATGTTCTCGGATGTTTTCACGGGTCTTGTACAAGAAATTCTTCCGAACAATCTACCTAGAGTCAAATTTGGCTTTTTAACAATGGCTCTAAAGAGGTAGCTTGCTACTTAACTGGGTTGTAATTATCCTCCATTCTAAACCATGAAGATTCTCTTATACCCTCATTACAAGGGCTTCCCACACGTACAAAAGTACAATTTTGCACAATCTCAAAGGACTACTCGAGGAAGTGAAGATTCTCAACACAAATTAGTCACCACCCCTTTGGGGATGAGTACGTTTGATTAAAGTGGGTCGGATTAGTCTCATGGCTAAAGTGAGTGTATCCCACTTCATTCGTTCCCTCTCACCACCTTTGTAAAGGTATTCTCGGGAGGCGGGCCCTTTATGGATCTAGCATGTTCATGAAAGCAAAAATTGAACTTTTTCATGTAAGTTTGGGAATTTGATTCACTCAAAGAGTGAGCATATTCCTATTACTTTCCTTAGTTCCAAACACTTCAAACACTTTTTGCTCATTTTTAACCTCTTGACAAGGAGGTTTTTAGTGAAATGAAATGTGTGGTTCAATTTCTCCTTTTCTTTCTACCACCCAGACGCAACACTTTTGGCTTTTTGATCAACTTCAAAAATTTGAGAGCATATACCTAATGTCTTGTTTGGAATGGACAATAATAGATAGGCTGGCCCTATTAAACTAGATACAAATGAAATGCCACAATTTAAGGAAAGCAAGCTTGATTTGAAAAATACCTCTTTTCAATGCTAGCAAAGGCTAGGCGCATTTTTGAGGTTTTTATGCTTTTTTCTTGCACTCACCTAGTGGCGATCGTTCCCTCTCCATATCCTTCAACAAAGTTAGTCCAACACAACCAAACAAAGTGAAGAAAACCAAAAACAATCGATAAACAAATGAAGTTTCTTTTCAAATTTGCAAAAATGCTCCTAAGAAACTTAAAATGTGAAATCAATTAAGAGAATGAAATTTCTTTTTGTATGCATTAACAATTTTGATATAGTGATCATACAAAACTTCCTCTTTCTCTAAAATTTCCAAAATACTAGCGTTATGAACTTGTTTAGAGTGTTTGTTCAATAGTCTTACCTCTTTTCTCTCCCTTGTGACCCTTAGCTCTAGTTTCTGCACCTTCAAGTGTTTGTTCATCTGCAGAAAGCACAATAACAAAAAGTTAATAATCTAATTTTAATGACCTGCAAGTAATAAAACACAAAAAATAACAAGCATCATTTAGCATCTTATAGGCATTGCTTTGCAGTAAGCTACGCGGCACTTTGCTCTAGTTTAAGCCTTATTTTGCACTCTGTTACGCGACACTTTACAAATAACAGGCAACAAAAGAAAACTACTAGGCATTACAAAGCATATTAAACATGGTCAATAAAAGTGCAGAGGCGGTAGCATCAAGCTTGCAGGCGGTATTTTTTGACTGACAAGCGTCGCTTTATAGTCCCAGGCATCACTCTTCAGCTGATAGGTGTGACAGAATTAAGACAGAAGAAAGAAAGAACTTGCAGGCGTCATTTAATTGTTAGTAGGCGTCATCCTTTGGCTTGTGCGCAACATTTGTCATACAATCTGCAAAATAAGCACAAAAATGCAACAAAAACACATGAAATTTAAAATAAATGAGGATTTGAGGCTCAAAGCCCCATGGTGGGTGCCATTTGTGTGTGAATGAAATACACCTTCCTGAGATTAGTTTATTTACTAGCAATTCTATGGAATAATAATGACAATTTAAACTAAGAATTGCAAATAAATCAATAAGCATCCCATGGATCTCTATCTAAGCATGTTAATAGAGCTCTCATTCTTAATCTCTACTAATGACAGTCCTAGAATGATAAAATGATAAAGATATGTCTAATCTAGCTCTCAAATTCTCTCAATTGCTTCAATAATAAACTCAAATGCTCTCACAAATGCTATGAAAATGCTCAATTATGCTTTGATATGCTCTTAATTACTATGAAAATGGCTATAATATGGATGCTTTGCATTCGAATTTTTAGGATTCTCTTATGCTTGCAAAATGGCTTCTATTTATAGGATTTTCCCAAGTGTAGGGGGTAGAGTCAATTGATCATGACTAAGCCTTGGTTGAGTGAGAGGCTTTCGAAGGGTTTCAAATGGGGGGACAATTTAAATGCTTGTCTCAAAGGTTGAGACAAAGAGACAAATTTGAGTGGTTAGGATTGAAAGTTCAAAATGAGTGATTGAGATTGCAAATTTGGAGTGGTCCATGTGCTTTTCTTTCTCAATTCTCATTGGTTCCTCAAATTCATATTGAAATATATTAGGATTTATTAATATAATCAATTAATTAACTTAGACATGTAGGAGAATAGGTTGGATTTGATTTTTGATTTAAACTATACAATTAATTGATTAAAATAAATTATATAGTTTAATTAATCCCTTTAGGCTTATATTTAATCATTTGATGTCATTTGTTAATTGATCCTTTGATTTGATTGATTTTGTCCCAATTTGATTTAATAAATGTCCATTTGAATTGATTTGATCCATTTTGATGAGATTTGGTACAATTTGTTGAGATTTGTAGATTTGCTTGATTAGAGAACACCTGCCCAGTTTTAGGTGTCTACACCTGGCAGCCTGTTTTTCTCCTCCCACATATTTTCACCCATCTCAACACCTAGTCCAATTTTGGGGTCACTCTCCTAGGTATAGAACATTTCAAACATTATGTCCGCACATGTTTTGGCCTGGAGCCCTATGTCAATATTTTAGTGGAAAATTTGGTCTCGTGGTCAGCCTGACTTACTTTTAATCCTAAAATGATGGATGAATTATATATAAACACCTTCCTCTCTCATTTTGCTCATCAATTACTGTCCTCAAGCATTCATGATCAAGAATCATTCAAGAAATCAATCAATCAAGAGAAAGTGGATTCAAGATTGGAGGGAAAGCATCCAAGATCTAGTTTCTACAATTTATTCCAGTTAATTCCAAGGCAATCTTCTCCAATTGAAGCAAGGTTCTCTCCCATGATGGCCAAGTAGGGAACTTATAAGTCAAGCAAGAAGATCTTTCCTTCCACCTACATTCATCTCTCCTTCATAGCAAGTGATTATCAAGCATATCTACATTAAAGATCTAGGAGTGATATTCATAAATCCATGCATTTGTGAGGGCATATTTGATTACATTCTACATTCCAAGTTCAACTCGTTTATGCCAGTCACATTCAAACATCTTCATGGGTATGAGCAATTTCTACATTTGTCCATGAGGGTTTATGCAAGGTGAATCTAACATTTACATTTTTAAATACTTTCCTTTATGCAATTTCATTTCATTTTCAAGGTTGACTCCTAAACATGGGGTTGATCTACTTGCCTACCTTGTCTTCTATATTGCATCTTTCCTATCTTTTCTATTTTCAACAATCTCATATTTAGCAAAGGAGCATTGTTCCACTTAGCGCTTAGGTCAACACTTGAGCATATTGGGACATATTCCTTCTGAATGTGTGATTTTGAAAAGGAGGAGTAATCAAGTTATTTGTCTTTGCTCCCCTTTTTATATTGTTCAAACACATTCATATTTTGTGTTGAGTTTGTTCTTTATTAGAGGATAAGTTTGTAAATATTGGACAAGTTCATGGTCTTGGACTATTTCTTTGAGTTCAAATTCATTCTTGTGTACATTGGACAAGTTCACGGTCTTGGACTAGTCCTTTGTGTTAAAATTATTTCTTGTGCATAGTGGACAAGTTCATAGTCTTGGACTAGTCCTTACATCGTGTGCCTCTATTTCTTTCATCTTTTCGATGCCTATGAGCATGGTGATATTTTAAAATACCTTGGAAGAGTTGTCATTTCGTCATAAGGAGAAAGATTCTCCTATGTCTAACCCAAAATTGTGTATGAAGATTCAAAGACAATAGGCAAGGGCCCAAATATGATATATGCAAATTTATTACTTTTTCAAGTGCACCGAACTCATATGTTTCATTATTGATTGCTTTCTCAATGCTTCAAATTAAGAGCTAATGCTTTGCGGATGATAAATGAATAGAATTATATGCCCTTAAATACACTCAAGTAATATCAGATTGTACCAAACACATGTTTAGTTAGCTCAAGGTGGAAAAATAAGGAGGTCCAATTGAACAAAATTGAATTTTGAAAAGAAAAGAAGCAAATCCTTGATTATAGAGTAGACTTTGCAATCACAAAATTTATCTTAAATATTGTAATGATTAAATCTAAATGACTAGTAACCATATAAAAATAAATTAAAAATTAAATTTTTGTTTAGTGCTTTTATCGTTGAGTACATACCATGCAATTCTTGATCAATTGATATATTTCACTTGACTTTTGTACCAATTAAATTCAATTATTTGTTTAGTACTTAAATTGTTATTCAATAACTATTTATTTCTCATTTATTTTCTTACAACTCCTTTAGAAGTACTTATTATTTCATTTGTAATTAAATTATGGTCAATTAAAGTAAACCATATAAATCCAAATAAAAAATCAAAATATTGTAAATATAAAGATACAATAAGTATCCAAAATATAGATATATTGAAGATAAGAGCAAGGAACCTAACTCCATACAAAGTTGAAGACTAAGTCAAAAAATGGCATCCATTTATTATCTGGTGGCTCACCACAATTTCTTATCATATTTATCCACGTCATGATTGTTACGTGCCACAAATTTTGTATGGAGGAGACATTTTACAATATTTCAATATTTCATTATTAACAAGATAAGAATTGCAAGCATTAAAATCAATTTCAAACATTCAATCTTTGCCATTTTATCATTCTTTAATATTAAAAAAGGCCTTCAAACATTGAAAGCAATTAGAACACTCAAACATTGCCTGTTTTTGGAAATTTTCTTGAGTGGCGTGAAAACCTATATTTTTAGAAATAGTTTAATATAATATCTTCCATGTGTGTTTATTTTATTCTACGAAGCTGAAAAATATAGAAAAGACATATGCTATTGATTTTTTACAACCTTGCTTTAATTGACAACTTTGATGGTTACAACCAGAGTCTGGTGTTTGTTTTGAAAAAAATAACACTTAATCAAATAACAAAGAAACAAATTGACACAAAATATTATTTTAAACAATGAGATAACTACAAGTTCCTTGGAAGATATCTTTCACTATTTTTTTTAAACCATGAATAATTATCCTCCTCTCTCTCTCTATATATATATATTCACACTTACTTTCAATTTAAAATGTAGCTAGCCATCATTGAAATAGCTATCTTAATGAGGGTCTTGTTCTTGTTGAGTCTTAAAATCTATAATGGTTAGATATTATGATTCACATTAGGATACAAATGGTGAATTATGTTTGTCCTACCAAGGAATTTAAGAAAATGATTAATAGTTTATAAATTAGGACATTTTGAATATTTTATGACAAATTTTATTTTTTTAAATACAAATATATTTTAAAAATTGCATAGTTGAATTTTGATAGAATATTATAATCTTTAAAAAATTATTGTTTCATTTACGAAATTATTTTAAGTATTTAAGAAGAGAAAAATACAAACAATGAAAATAATTTTATTTTTTAATTTATATAAATTTTAACACAGAAATATAGATGAGGAATCAGAATACTAGATTTGAATAGGAATTTCAAATTTAAAAATAGAGTTCAAAAATTAAGAATATCTTTAAATAAATAGTAATAAAGATTAAACTTATTTTCAGATTCACTTAGTATGAATGTTTTGGGAATATATTTACCTCCTAGAATAAGGGTGGAATAGGTAGGTCTGTCATCCTAGCTCAAACAAAGGAAAGAAAATGGAGTCCTCCTTTCTTTGGTTTGAATCAAGATGTCTGGTCTAAATATCCTTTTCTTTGATTCAAAGTGGTATGATAGTGTGTGTTAGTTGAAAAAATTCAACTATTTTTTCATGTTCTTAGAAGAATATAAGAACATGAAAAAATAGTTGAATTTTCTATATGGTGGGATTTTGATACGATGAGCTAGGATCTTGAATGACTTCTAACAAGTTGTGGCAATGGGCCATAAATATCCTTTCTTTATTTTTTGGGGGCAAGATCAGATGTTTTCTCTACCCGTACCTCTAGGGAGTCAGTTGTAAAATAGGTTTATTTATAATAAAATAAATTGACCATGACCTATTACCAATAAAATAATAATAATAAAGATTAAACATCTTTTTTCCTAAATCAAATATCATCTTTTGATAACAAAAAATCTACACACATCCACATCAAATTATAATTAAATGTTAAAAAGATTATAATCTTTAACCTAAAATCATAAACTAACATAATATTAACAATAATTATACGTTTGAATCAATATCATAATCTTTAAACTTACAATTATATAAGCTAATATAAAATTATTAATATTATTCCACATTAGTGAGCTTACAATTATATAAGCTAATATAAAATTATTATTATTTTTCCACATTAGTGAGCTTACAATTATATAAGCTAATATAAACTTATTATTATTTTTCCACATTAGTGAGATTTTTCATAAAGGAAGTAATGAGAGATAGACATCTAAAGAAACTTAGGAGAACATAAGAACAAATAAGTTATGGGTGAAATATTTTAATAGTTTGGAGTAGGAATGAATGTAGGAGGAACGTATGAAGTTGTCAAAAATTGTGTCGAATAAAAGATGTCCTTTCAGCTTAATTGATGTTGAAACTTCCATGAGTTTTGTTGTCTTCAACTTTGTGGGTCTCATCTTAAATATTTTAAACTACTTCCACTTCCTTATCTATAATTAAATAATCTCTTTTCTAGAAGAATTAAACACCGCATGTGTTAGAGGGGCCCATTAAATCTAGAAGATGGCTCCATGGACTCCTAGTGACATTTTTGTTTTCTTTTATTTGGTTTTTGTTTTACTTCTACGGAGTTTGCTGGAATTGGAAAATGGGAATTACCAGAATTGGTATTGCCAATTTCAATTTTGGTATAAAATGAGCATTTCTCCAATTTCACCTCTTGACCTAGAATTGGAATTGATTCATAAAATTGGAATTGAGAATTCAAGTTTGAGAAGGGAAACTAATTTTTGTTTTCCAATTCCAGCAAACAAACGGGCCCTAGTGATTAAGAATTATGTGCAAGATATAGGGGCTATAATTTTTATTTTTATTTTAATTATGTTTTTAAGGTATAGTAGTAATTGTGAGAAATAGAGATTAGATTATTTATTTATTTTATGTTTATTAATAAAGTTGAACAAATTTTTCAATTAAAGTTTACAAATTTTAATTATTGTGGAGTACAAGTGGATCATTTTTTGTTTCTATAAAGTTAGTAATTAAAGGGTTAGGTGTGCATGGAGTGGATGGTAATTGGAACATGGGTCGTAATGGCGCTCTTCTCTTAGTCGTAGAGGAATTGTGAATTTAGAGATTACATGTTTAGGTTTGTATTAAATGAGACAAGGTCTTTTATTTGCAATATTTTCTTTAGATTAATTGTTCTTGGAAATTCACCTTAACACTAAAAGTGGTTACAATATGTTATATTGGAAAATTTTTAATGTGTTTTAAGTATTTATTGGTTAACTAGTTGATATTTACATGTTATATGTTAGTGGACATGAATAATTTAGATGTTATTTTTAGTTATATATGTGAGGGAATATAAAATTGGAAGATTATTAAGGATTTCATTTTTTCACAATTTATGTATGTTTGAATACAAAATAAACACACAATCGAATTTATAAAAAATAATATCAATTTAAAAAAATATTTCAAATGAAAATATGTTTTAATTTAAAAATAGTAAATATATAAAATTAGAAATAATAAGCATGTAATAAGAAATTATATAACCTATCTAATTTTTCTAATTATTAAAATTAAAATATTTCATTTTATAATTTCAAATATCCTATAAATATTTAAAATCATTCTAAAAATATATATATCTTTTTTCAATAAACTCAAAATTATAATACATATATATTTGTAACATTATATAAAATTCAACATCCTCATCTCAAAATAAATAAATTAAATTAAAATTTTACTTCTAAAATAAAAATAAAAAATAAAAAAATCAAGAAAAAAAATAAAAGAACTTAAAAAAAAATTTTAAAAATCCCTTTTTCCTTGAAGACAACTTAATCATACAATAAATTAACGTAAAACAAGTGAAATTGTGAAGTATTAAAAATAAGATTGGGTGTGAATTGGGTTTAAACTATCATTTGTTTAACTACATTAATTGTTTGAAAGGTGTGTTCATTAAAAGTATAATAAAAATACATTGAAGAAAATGCCAATAAAGCTATTGTCCATAGAAGCATTTAATATAGAAAAATAAATGGATGTTTCCATGAGCTAAGGGTTGCTTCATTGGCTTGTAGATAAGTTACTTTTAAAATAAAAATAAACAAATAAACAAATGAAGAAAAAAATAAAAGAACTTAAAAAAAAAATCTTTTTTCTATGAAGACAACTTAAGCATAATAAAATAACTAAAGCAAGTGAAATTGTGAAGTATTAAAAATAAGATTGGGTGTGAATTGGGTTTAAACCTACCATGCTTTAGTTTATTTAACTACATTAATTGTTTGAAAGGTGTGCTCATTAAAAATATAAAAATACAATGAAGAAAATGTCAATTATTGTCCATAAAAGCATTTAAAATAGAAAAATAAATGGATGTTTCCATGAGCTAAGGGTTGCTTCATTGGCTTCTAGATAAGTTACTTCTAAAATAAAAATAAAAGAACTTAAAAACAAAAAATCCCTTTTCCATGAAGACAACTTAAGCATACAATAAATTAACCTAAAGTGCAAGTGAAATTGTGAAGTATTAAAAATAAGGTTGGGTCTGAATTGGGTTTAAACCTACCATACTTTAGTTTGTTTAACTACATTAATTGTTTGGAAGGTGTGCTCATTAAAATATAAAAATACATTGAAGAAAATGTCAATAAAGCTATTGTCAATAGAAGCATTTAAAATAGAAAAAATAAATGAATGTTTCCATAAGCTAAGGGTTGCTTCATTAGCTTGTAGTAGATAAGTTGCTTTCATCCTCCTTTTAATTACATACAAGTTTGAGTGACTTGTAATAATGACATTTAGAATTTATATTTCTAAGGAAATGTGTCTTTTAAAATAATTTAAACATGTCTTCAAAGAAAAGGAATGTAGAAAATAATAAATTTTTATTTTTAAAATTAAAGAAATTTTTTATTAAGGATATTAATTGTTAGCATGTGAAGATAAATATTTACTGAATATATTTATATGGAGTTGTACAAGATAACTGTAAGCAAAAATAATTTAATTATAAGTACAAAATCACTAAAAGAATAATATTGGAGAGCTACAAAAGGTAGTTGAAAGATTTTGGTCTTGAGTACAAAGACACTAAATGACTGAAAGAAACATTCGTTACAAAATCAAAGCCACTAGAAGACTTTAAATGACAATCATCACATATCTTTACCAACTTTATTTTGACAAACATAGTTATTTGATTCAAATCATAACACTTAATCTTCCATTTGCTGAAGTTGATCCATGACCTTCATATTCTTCTTGCATAAGACATGGAATCATGACAATAAAAAATGACACTTCAAGAAATATATCATAGTAAAGTCTTAAAGTGTCAATTGTCTAGTAATAGTTTCTACAAAATACGACAAAACATCTAGTCTTCCATATATGCTTTAAAATAACATCTCTAATAGAATTAGCAATAACATTGTTTTACATACCAAAGTCAAAAATAGTTTCTTTCCAACATAGATCATGGCAGAAAATAGTAAGAAAAGTTTGATACATAGTTGTATGTTCATGTTCTCAATACATACATAGATCTTTCTGATTAGGATGGAATTGGGAAAATACTAAAATCCAATTTATCATTATTTTCTATGTTTCAATAAATTGCATTTTTGAAGGTCTTCGGAGCATTTTGGGGCCTATCTTCCAAAAACAGGGTTCACCTTGGTGTGACCTCCCAAATTTAGTTTGAGATTTTTTGAAGACCTTTCCAATGGAGCAAACGGTTCACAATTCGGAGCTAGGACTAGAAAGTTATGCCTTCTCCAAGTGGGTCTAATTTTATATATAGTTTTTTGATAATTTTTTAAGTTTTTAATAGTTTATTTGTAATAAACATTATGAGGACTCTTCATTTCATTTCCAAAAGGATCTAGTGACCCTTCGGATCCATCATCTTTGTGTAAACTCCAATTTTGAATAGAATGGATCACTTTTTGGCTTGCAATTCTGTTGTTAATCTTCTGGTTTTTATATTGAACTTGACAATACCGCAAGTATCACACCAAGTATTGTAATCTGATTCATAATTTAGATCACTTTCTTTGATGGATATTTGGGCTAGACAAATATTTGTAAGCGAATTGTCATTTTATTCTATCACATGCTTGATCAAAGTTCAATGTGAATAAAGAACATTGTATAAAAATTGTTGTGCCCTTATACTATTATTTATTTCTTGTAATTACCTTTTGCTTTGATCAAGCACTAAAAAAATAATTTGTGCACATTTAGACATCTCTCCAACTAAAACAAGATTACTCATCATACATCTTTCTTCTAAATTATTGGCATGTTATAACAATATCTGAAATGACAAACTTAATCCATCTAACTATTACTAGAAATGCTTTTAAATTTATCAAATACTCTTTTTTTATTGATAACAAAATATTCCTTTGTTTGGTTTTTGCCTCAAGCCTATACTTCAATACAAATGTAAGTTGAACCCTCATGATTACAACAACAATGCTATATTTTTAACTATCACATTAAGTAATAAACAACAATTGATCTAATACCTCTTAGTAAAACAAGTTTTCATATTATCTATTTATTAATATAATTTCCAAATAATAAAATAAATAAAACAAAATTCAATATATTTGTTTATTGAAACTTATTTAAATATGATAATACCACCATTTGATTTAATCCATTATTGAAACTTATTAAATATGATAATACCAGCATATGATTTAATCCGTTATTAAATTAAGTTTCAAGTATATGTAGAAATATTTAGAAAATTTCATGTGTGTGTGTAGTCCAAAAAAGTTAGCACCTATAATTGAATGTTCTAGGACCTATTAGACCCCATTTTAGTGATTTTGGGGACCAAATGACTGTTATGCTGGATTCTTGTGACCCGATTCTTATTTTCTCGCATCTATTCATTGTCCTTGATATCCCGATAAAGTTTGAGCTTATTTTTCCTGGGACAGGTTGCCAAACTCGACCTATCCCTAGTGTTTTGGGCCCAAATTTCTCCCGAAGCCCGATATCACGGTCTTCTCCTGAGGTTTTTAATTGTGGTCATCCTAGATCAAATTTGAATCCCAAATTTGAGGGTTTACTATAAAAGGACCTCATATCTCCTCATATTATCATCAATAAATCAATAAGAGAATCAAGTGCAAGAATTTTGGCAATCAAGTGATCAAGATTTCAAGCAAAGAATAATTGAGGATTTGGATTCAAGATTTGAAGGCAAGCATCCAATTCATGATCTCCAAGTCTCTATTTCTTTAAGATACATCAAGTCAAAAGTAATCTTCTCCAATTGATGCAAGTTTCTCTCCCATGATGGCCAAGTAGAGGAATTCTCAATCAAGCAAGAAGATTCATCCATCCTTCTCCATCACATGTGGTTATCAAGCATATCTACATTCTTGATCTAGGAATGGAAATCATAGATCTATGCATTTATGAGGGAATCATTGTCCCTACATCACATTCCAAGGTTAAATCTTTGGATTCTAAGTTCATTCAAGTGTCTTCATGGATTTGAGCGATTTCCACATCTGTTCATGAGGGTTTTTGTGCAAGGTAAATCAATAATTTGCCTTTTTACATTATCTCCTTTCTACAATTTCTATCATATTTCAAGATTGATCCCTAAATCAGGGTTTGAACAAGGAAACCCCTCTTTTCTCAATAATTTTCCCTAATTTTCTGTGTGCAAGAACATGTTACAGAGTTGTCAAAAAAAATTTGGGCAGTACAAGTACAACTGCAGATTCTATGAAAGTTTCATTCGAAAGTGTCAGGAACACGTTGGCAAAGCTGACCTGTCTTGCATACAGGTCGAGTTTAAACCTATACCTTTCATTTTTAGCTTAAATTTTTTGATCAGTTGCATTTTTTCTTCTGATTTTTTATTTCATCAATTTAAGCTCTATATCAGTTCATATTAGTTTTTTTTTTTGTCATCTTTTTAGTGACTTTTCTATTAGATCTACTTATCACTTAATCAATCCCATTTTATTTCATTTTATTACATCTTTAGTGAAGGACATATCCATATTATCAAGTAGCGCTTGAGTCACCTGTTGAGCCTATTCCTTCCTAATGTGCAATCAATGAAATGGGGAAGTAAGTTACTTAATATATTTAATGTTACATTACTCATCCCCCATTTTCCTATTGTAAATTTTGATGAACCCAACTTATTACATTTCCATTCTAATTTTGGTGTTAGATTACCTTTATGTGCTTCATTTACATTGAATGCATCTAGATATATAGGTTTATTTCTTTATAAATCTAATTTAGTGTCTAGATCTACTTGTGTATGCTTTACATTACATCTTGGAATTTGTTAGTTAAATGTACTTTTTATAACAAAATTAATATTTTATATCTCTTTCAAATATTATAATTTCCTTAGACCCGTATGTTTTCCTTCATTTTCTTGTGCATGAGTGTCATCACTTTGACACCTACCTATAGCATTCTGGTTAGGAGAAGTCATAGACTTATGGGTTTCTTTGGTCCCGAGCCTTCTCTCTTTCCTAGGAAACTTGATGAGACTAACATGCATCCTCAATCTTCCCATTCTTCTCATGATGAAGATGAGGCTTTAAGAGTCCCTCCTATGCAAGTCCAAAAGCTTTCCAATGACTTTGGTAAATTTGAACAATGGTTGGGACAAGAAAAATCTAATCCCAAGGTCATTTATATTTTAGAAGGCTTAAGAAGAATAATTCATAATGATGGACATGGTGTTAAAATCTTGCGTAGTATCTCTCATCTCATTGATAAGAGTGTTAAACCTATTAGGGATTGTTCTCAAGAGCTAGGTTTCATTCCACATACCACTAGTGTTGAGACCTTTGTGCCTATTTCTTCTTCAATTCTTAGTGTTTCTAACTCTGCCCCACCTATCATAACAACTTCCATTAAAAATATCAATCCTACACATGTGATAATCCCTATCCTATTGCCCATTTTATCCCTTCAAGGATGCCATGTGTTTCTTTACCTTCATCAATGCCCACTTATAATAGTGTGCCCTTTTCATATTCAACTATACCTTCAATTTCTAACAATGTTCCAAATGTTTCCAACATATCTCCTCCTACCATTCTTTCTATTGATTATACCATTAATAGATTGGCTCAAACTGTGTCTTCCTTTCAACAAAAAATTGTTTCAATGACTCAATCCAAGTTCAATATTCTTACTTGCGACATTGCTAGTCCTTTTTATTTAGATATCATTTGTGCTATTATCCTACATTACATGAAAATTTCTCATCTTGAGACTTATAATAGTAAGGGTGATCATTTGATTCATGTTGAAACATTTCAAACCTTGTGTAGTGATTTTTCTCATGACATAGGTTCATGGATAAACTATTTACTAGATCCTTTCAAGAAAAAGTCTTGCAATAGTATTTTTATTTACCTCCTTATTCTATTGATTCCTTCCAAAAGCTTGCTAATGCTTTCATTCAACAATTTCAAAACAACATTGGTCGTATAATCTCTTTGACTGATTTAATGCATTGTAAACAAGGTGTTAAAGAAAAAGTGATTAATTTTATTGGATTTAAGCATTTGCATGCTCAGATTTCTTATCCTATGCTTGATATTGATGTACAACACATTTTTATTTTTAATTTCCAAAAATACATTAGAGATAAGATTCTACTTTCTGAGTTCTCTTCTTTTACTCAATTATTTGTTGTGCTTCATAATTATTAATTTCAAGCAAGTCAGTTTGAGAGCACCACTCCAATAGCTTCGGTTGATAAGTGTTAGAATAATGGGGAGGGGGGAGGTTAATCAGTGGCCTTAATAATTATTCCAAAAGATCCAACCAAAAACTTATCTCTCAAATATAATACCTCTAGTTATCTTAGAGTCCCAATTTCATCAATGTATGCCATAAATAAATTTAACAAATATAAGTTGCTTAGTCAGATATACTGTTTATCTTTTCTAGACTTTACCTAGTAGCAGCAAATAAACTTAGAGTTAACCGACCAATCCAATTTCAATAATGTGTAAAGAAAAATATCAACGCAATGAAACATATACACATTTGACACATAGGTTTTAACTTGGAAACCCAATATGGGAAAACCCACCTGGGACCGGTAACCCAAAATAATTTCACTCTTCTGAAGTGAGCTCGGTGAAGAGCTAACCCCGTTAAAGGTTACAATACACACTGTTAAGTGCAACCTTGTTAGAGGATTTAAAACCAACAGTTTTTCTTTTGACCTAGCACTCACTATGTTGTCACCAAGAAAACCTTTTGATACTCTTGAGTATCTCAATACAATAAGGATTGTCAAATCCCACTCAGTTAAGAGATTTTCTGAATCAATGGTTAAATTGATACAGTAAATGATCTGGTCACAATAAAAATTTTATTTGCAAATATTCAGATCTATTGCTAGTCCAAAAATACCTCTCTAATCAATATACACTTCAGTTCCTTTGCTTTCTTTCTTTGTTCTTCTCGGTGGATGCTCTGTCCTCTATTGCTCGGTGTCTATAGAATTCCTTGGCTCTGTTCTTCAATCTATATGATCATATCTGCATGAAGAATTCTATCTTCACACAAATATACTTAGCATTCCTCTTTTTGATAATAAATTCCTTGTCTCTTTATATAGACATGATTAACTGCTCATTCTCCTTGTTTTTGTCATAGATCTCTTCTTGATCTGTAAAACTCGCCATGTGTTGCTTTATCCCGTAAATCTCTCCTTTAGTTTTATTCCGTAAATATCTCATTGATAACTGTGAATAAAATGTGCTTTAAATCTCCTTCCATGCTTTAGTTTAACTGATCATTGAAAATAAAGAAATCAATCAGTCAATCCCTAAATTGTAGCTCTGTTAGCTAAGAAATTTTGTCATTCTTTAACTCTAGTTATGCTTGGTCATCATCTTCAGTTATGTTGGGTCATTAACTCCAGTTACTACGGTGCTTGATATACACTTACTTGGTAACACTTTCTCGGTATACACTGTGAACTTCTTGGTGTTCACTGTCACTCGGTGTATACAAAGTTTTTATATTTTACCAACAACATGAACTTTGTCTCTTAAAATCTTCAAGGTTATGATAATATGTGTATGAATAATCAAACCATATAAAGTTGACATCAATGAAAATATAATACATTAACTAATTTAATGTATTGCATTCACTTTTGCAGCTCGGTGATCATCAACTTATCATCTTCAAAGATTCAATCAGTTATAGTTCATCAATAAGAGTGATGTCACATCCAATAATTTTAACCCATTTTAGAAACTAAAGAACTTCATTAAGATCAATAATTCATCCAACAATGGTGATGAGAAAGTAGTAGCAACTTCCAAAGGTGTGGCTCCTTGTCTCTCAAGAAATGATACTTAATCTAAATATGTTTAGTTTGGAATGCGTAACTGGATTCTTTGACCTAGTCGTTGTGCTAGTGTTATCACAATGAATAACCAATGGCTCATCAAAAGTTATCCCAATGTCCTTCAATGTTTTCTTCATCCAAACAATCTATGTGCAATTTATAGCAACAATAACATACTCTGATTCAGCAGTAGACTGAGCTATACAATCCTAATTTTTACTTAACCATGAAACTGACCATTTCCCAAGAAAAAATGCACCACCACTTGTACTCTTTTTGTCATCAACATTTCCTACCCAATCAACATCAGTATAAGCATACAAAAAAAAATCATCATATTTTTTTATTCCTTAAGCCATATTCCAGTGTTCCTTTCAGATATCTAAATATTCTCTTTACAACAACAAGGTGAGTCTCTTTAGGATCTTCTTGATATCTTTCCATGATTCCAAATATGTTAGAAATATATAGTCTTAAAGATTTTATCTTCAAACCTGTTTCATTCTCAACTTTTGTTTTGAATATCTTGAATTTATCAAAAGCCCCAAATTTCTCTCTAAGATATGTAACCCACATCATCCTAGAAAATTCATAAAAATTACGAAATACCTTTCACCATAGTATGATCTTGTTCTTATAGGACCACATAGATATGTATGCACTAGATCCAACTTCCCTTTCGCTAAGTAAGATTTTCTTTTAGAATTGCTTCTAGTTTGTTTCCCCATCACACATTCTCTACACATAGTGTTAGTAGGTTTCACAATCTTCGGTAGATCTCTAACAAAAGTAGTCATACTTTCTTTCACTATGTTATCAAAATTTACATGACAAAATATTCTATGCCATAACCAACTGTCATCAACCTTCACAACAAAACAATAAACTTCTATAGTGTTCAGCTCAAAAACATTATCTCTTGACTTAGTACCAGATGCGATCAAATCTCCTATCTTACTTCTAATAGAACATTTCCCATCAATAAACTTCAATTGGTAACCCTTGTCTACAAGTTGTCCAACACTCAAAATGTTATTCTTAAGTCCATAAAAAAGAAACACATCATCAGTATTAGTTTTACCATCAAGAGAAATCGATCCTACTACAATGATAAACTTAGGAGTATTGTCATCAAATATTACTACACCACCATCATATTTAGTTAGCTAAATAAACTTGTTTCTATCAACAGTCATATGATGTGAACAACCACTATCTATGATCCATTTAGATTTATTTTCAACATGTGAAACTAGGGCTTTCTCTTCATGAATAGGTTCATCATCTTTAATAGCAAAAAATCCAATTTCATCATAATCCACAACATCATCATTAGACACACCTTCACTAGCATAGTAACATTCCTTATCCTTGGAGTAATTAGGGCTATGAAACCTAGATTTATGTTTAGGAACCCTTGTAGGACATCTAGATGATAAATGACCTATCTTATTGCATGAAAAACATTTCAGAGGTAACTTTCCTTCAAACTTAACCTTACCTCTCTTTTCTCTTCTTGCGATCAGGGCCACAACTTCATCTAACTTTCTCTCTTCTTCTTGTATCTTTTCCCAATCATTAGCATATTCACCAAGATCTTGTTGCAAGTCACTTCTGCTGGTTCTCACAATACCCAATAAAGTCTTTTTATTATTATGCACAGTCATCTTGAATGTTGTTTCAACCTTAGGTAATGAATCTCCCAGCTCTGCGACCTCAAAGGTAGTTAATTTCACAATCAACATCTCTTTGTTGAAGTTTGTTGTCAAAGGTATGATCTCCTCTATAGCTTTCACTTTAGTTTTGTAAACAAGTGTCAAATATCTAATAATCTTTGCGATTACTTCTTCCTCATTGTATGTGCCTCCACAGTTTCTAATGTCAATAAAAACTTCAGTAACCCTCTATACATATTCTTTAATATTCTCATCATCTTTCATTTTTAGAATTTCCAACTTTATCTTCCAGTTTTGTAACTTCACCTACTTAGTAACTTACCTCCTTCATAGAGTGCCTCTAATCTTGTCTAAATTTCATGTGTAGAGTCCAAATCTTTAACCTCTATAAATTTTCCTTCAGAGAGTGCACTAATCAGTGTTTCTCTTGCAACCATGTGATAAGAAAATAACTTATTTTCATCACCAATAGCTTTATCTAGTTCATCTTCAGTCTCGATCTGTATATTTTTCTTTGTAGCCATCTAGTAGTCAATTCCCAAACACAACAAATGAGATCTCATCTTGTTCTTCCAACTATCAATTTTTTTAGGATCAAACTTCAGACTATACTTCCTATAGAATGCCATCTTCAGGATCACCTCAAGTTGTTAAGATTTCTCTCAAAGGACCAGAAGCTCTGATACCAATTATTAGAAATAATATTCCACTAGATCAAATAAGAGGGGGGGTGAATAATTTGTTTTCTATATACTTAAAATTTAACCTTTAACAATCAAAAGATAAATGCAATTATAAACACATCAACAACAACACCATAACACAATCATTTGTTGTTGAGGAAACCCTGTTAAGGGAAAAAACTCGGTGGGAATTAGCACCCATAAATAATGCACTGAAAGTATAGTGTCCCTATTAGGAGATAATTATTACATATAGTACAAAATCCATGTTAAAGGATAGACCCTGTTAGGATTCAAAAGAAACAATAGGCTCACTGCCTAAAGAAGGTTAAATCCACCTTCAGGACATACTGTCTGAAATACAGATGTATAGAAGATATACAGTCCACCAAACTGACTGATAGAAACAAATTTTATTAAATAGTTCCAATGAATTTATTCAATCAAAACCTCTTCTCTACATCCAGCAGACTTTGCAAATACAAGATCGTAGCTTCCACACTTTGTTGTCTCCTCCCTAACCAAGAAAACAACTTTCCTTTATACAATTTTACAATAGGCAATTAGGTCGGCCAATTAAGACTTCCCCACACAATAATTAAATAACCCCTTGCTAAGATACACATGGTACCTTAAACAAGTAAACATTAATTACAATTCATCCATTATACTTCAAGACCCGCAATCCATGCTCACCATCCATAATACACGCTACATCTATGAAGTCGACCCCAAATAGGTCTTCTCTAGAACACACACCAAAACTGACATCACCAAGAGTCTTGTGACCCAAGAATCATAAAAAACATTCCTCAACATGTCTCCTAACATTACCCAAGCCTGCATAACATGAAACATTCTTGCACTCAAGTTATCCACCAAACTCAGAGACTAGCTCTGTCACAGTTCACTGTCATTGTTCTGTAAACAGTCTTCACCAAAATCGCTGTAACTCAAAAAAATAGAAACATAAAATCAAGTTACCTTAGATATAAGATCAAAGCTCATCCTTGTACACATCCCCATCTTTGCATACTCTGAAAAATTCTTACAGTGTCCATACACTTCTGTTAGTCATCCATGCACCAGTGATAACTAGTATGTATGTCTTCATCAGAAACATATGTTAACATTAATGACAATACATGAATGCAAACAACTCCAACAGAAACCAATTCCAACACTTATTTGGGTGTCTGTCTTAGATTATGGTAATATGGTATGGTTGAAAGATGGCTTCCATTTTTCCATAAAGTCCATATTTTTTGTGGTGGGTATAACAATATCCACCTTTGATGCAGAGGCATGGGTTTGTTTAAATGACCTTATCAACTTGTAGCCCGCTTCTACAAAACAACATTAAAAACTACATTTTACTGGTAGAAAATGCTATAAATTGGTAGAATGGTAGATTTCATGAATTTCAAGCATAATATAGTATGAGCTAGAAATATTAATTGAATGAAAGTTGAATATTATATTACACAAAAAGTACACTATATAAGAGATACTTACAAGTCTAATGATTTTCTAAAAATTGAATATGAATCTCAGATTGTATATATATTTATGTTTGTATTGACACAGATAGGTTCTTGTTACCCAAAATTCCCCATCCTATGTTTTTCTGGCCTTTTCTGTGTTTCTCGCCAAAATGGTCATGCCTCCCTTTTCAAAAAATCAGACCTTATGTCAATCGCGGTAAAATTTGCTCAAGTTTTAAGTTGCGCGACTGCGCGACGGGCTGTCAATCACGGTCGTCACTCAGTCGCAACCTATTCCTGCATAAGTCCATTTCCCCCCGACTGAGCGACGAGCTGAGGATTATGTCATCGCGCAATCGCGATCAGTTTAAGTCAGGTCATTCTTGCCTTGCGACTGAGCGGGTCAAATATTCCAATGCCTCATCGCGCAGTCGCGATGTCTATGTTATGTCGGGTTCCTAGCTCGTGAGTGCGCAACGAGCAAGAATAGTGGCTCATCGCTTGGTCGCCGAGCAATGCACATGAAAGAGAAACAGGTTGCGGGTGTGCGACCGGAAAAGGAAGCCACTCATCGCTCGGTCGCCGAGCAAAAGACCAGAAAAGATAGCTGCTCGCGAGTGTGCGACGAGTGAAAAGTAGGGCTCGGTCGCTCACTCGCTGAGCAATGGACACAAAGGCAAAACAATCTGCGGGTGTGCGACCGAGCAGAGGGAGAAGGTGTCGCGCACTCGCCAAAGATAAGAGATAAAAGGAATGTAGCTCGCGGGTATGCGATGGGAAAAGAGGGAAGGTGTCGCGCACTCGCCAAAGATAAGAGATAAAAGGAATGCAGCTCGCGACTGTGCGACAAGCAAAGAGATGTCCCATCGTGCACTCACTGTTAGAGCTTAATGAAGTAAAATGGCCTACGGGTGTGCGACCGAAGGAAATAAAAGGATGTCGCTCAGTCGCCGAGCAAAAAAGGATAAAAGAAAAGAGGTTCGCGACTGCGCGATTAAGAAAAGGCAAGTGCTCGTCGCTCTGTCACCAGACATTGTAGACAAAGAAGGATACGCTCGCGACTGAGCGATTGATGAAGAGATGGAGCTCGTCGCCTGCTCGCCCAGAAAGTAAAGTAACGAGAGGGTTACTCGCGAGTGCGTGATCACAGAAAAGGTAATGCAGATAAGCTCGTCGCTTAGTCGCTCAAAATCCATAGGGAAGAGAGCATGGCTTGCGACTGTGCGATGATGTTGCAAATGGAAGTCTTCATGGCTCGGGTTGTCTCAGTTTGCAGAATTGAGAGAAAATTCAAGGTACGACCAGGTAAAAGGAGGATACTTCTCGAAGGGAAAGAATCATATATTTTGCAAAAGATCAGATTTTGAAAGGATTAGAGAATACAGTTGATAGGTCTGCAGAACAGTTATTGAGTTTCAAAGACTTTTGCAACTCTTCTAGAGGGATATGACCGCTTCTGCAGATGAGAATTTATGTTGATATTTTGAAGTGATGACTTTTAGGGGCGAAGCGGTGGCTAAACAGAAAAAGATCTGATCAGGAAGTTATTGCTAAAATGCAGTTGGCTTCGAAAGTTGTATAAGTATGAGTCGAAGGCTCATCTTGTAAGTGTTGGGAAGAATGTGAAAGGCATGCTTTGTTGGCAAC
>MU224964.1:664654-680047 GCA_018584345.1 Thuja plicata | reverse complement strand
AGGACATGAATAATTGCTTTAGTAGAAATATTTAAACTATTTGGCTATATTTCAAAATAAACATAAATTATCAATTCCAATTAAGGTTAAATGGGAGAGAAAGATATAGAAATATGAAGGCGGCTTCATTGTTGAATGACGACATGACATAGGGTTGTCAATGACACAATCTATCAATCTCTGCCAGTCCATTTGCTTGTTTGGGTCACACCGCCAACAATCGTCGATTGGATTTCATGTTTCGCAACTCACATAGCTCAACTGACGTCGTGAATCATTAATGCTCCTACACAACCATTTCACAAAATGAGTGTTGTTAGAAGCAGGTATAGTAGTATAATATTTTGTTAATTGAAGCCCATTAAATACAAATGCTTCAGTCTAGATATTATGTTTTGATTTTGGAATTAAATCCACAATGTGGAAAACAATACTCGTAGGTAGAACAAAACTCCAAATGGAAGATTTTAGTCACAGTCTTTGCTCATCCATAGAGATTTAGGGTTTCTAGCTTACAAATGTTAAATCCTCATGATAATCAGTTGGCATCAGATTATAAAAAAATAGGCATAGAGAGATGGAGGGTTATAGGGATAGAGCAAGATGAAGGGAGAGAGGGGCTGGATAGGGAGAGATAAGGATAGAAAGACGGAGAGGTGCAGAGGGAAGATGAGGTGGAGAGATAGAGGGAGTGAGGGGAGATGAAAGATTTAAAAATATAAAGAATAGAGAATGAGAGAGAGGAAGAAACATACATATAACAAGATATGTACAAAGTAAAATACAAAGAGAGGTAGAGAGGACAAGATATCAATGGATAGAGATGAATGAAAAGATAACAAGAAAGATCTAGAGCGGGTGAATGAGGATGAGAGGGAGAGATAGACAAATAGACAAATAAATTTATGATGATACATACCTCTATGGTGGGAAATGGTTGAGACACAATGCCTACCATTGAAGTCATAGTTAAATGACCTTTCCATATCTCTACGGCGTTCCCATTGCACACTAAGGTGCGATTGCTCGTAGTAATAAAAGAAAAGATATTAGAAACTTCTAGATATTTCTTTAGATTCAAAATATTAATTAAAATAATAGAAAACATACATCTTTAACCTTCAATTCGTTTTATGTTTACCTTTATGTCTTTTATTAAATGCGTTGTCAATCAGGCCTCTCCAGTGATTAAATTTTGATGGCTGTACTAATGGAAGGACATCGCGTGAAAGGGACATTTTGGGTAGAAAATTAAGGTTTTCTAAATGATTATAAAATTTTAATATATTTTTTTAAACGGGCAATAAAATTGGATTGCCCTACAAAAAATCATTTGACGGGAAAGTCCGACCGTCAAATATAGTGTAAAGAAGTTGGGACTGAAACCAGAAAATTATCTCAAATGTGAAGTTTTTTCCTATTATTGGTGATCCGTATCGCCGGACAAGTCACCGTCAAAACTCCGAAAACAATTAAAAAGAAAGCAGAAACCTCCTCGTAACAAGCTCCGTCGAATAATTCACAAAAAAAAATCAAGAGATGACGGCAAATGTGGGTCCCTGTTTCATTCCCTTTATACTGCTTGAAGTGCTCTTCGGATTTCTGCAAAGAGAAGCCACAGGAGCCCACAACGGTGAAAGGGAATTCTTAAACTCTGCAAAATTTCTGGCAAGCAATCTTTGTTATGTTCGTTGGCTGAAAGGAAAAAATAAACTTCAGTTTGAAATTGTTTGGAGTGCGCAATTCGATTCAAAAAGCCATGGAAGTCACTGTTATCACATCTCCAAGAAGCCTAATGTGCCCCGAGTTGGCACCCACATGCTTATCTCCACGAAAAACTCTGCACAGATCGTCCAGTGGCCTCAATTTTGGTCAGGTGAAATACCCATCATTGCATTCTATCAGGTCTCCTTTAAGCCCGCCTCCTAGAGCAACGATGGGTGTTGTGGAGCAGCACCCATCTCAGAGCTTTTATGATTTGCTTGGTATCTCTGGCGATGTAGGGTCAGATGATATCAAGCAGGCCTACAGGCAGTTGGCTAGAAAGTATCATCCTGATGTGTGTCCTCCTGAGCATGCTGAGGAGTATACCAGAAGGTTTATTGAAGTGCAAGAGGCTTATGAGACGCTGTCTGATCCTAGGATGAAGAATTTGTATGATAGTCATCTTGCAATGGGGTTTGCTTCTGGTGCTTCCGGGAACAAGAGCTGGGATTACCCACAAGAGGTAAGGGCACTGAACAAACGGGTATTTTTTTTCGGTTTTGTTTGATGGCTTTCTTGTTTTGAAAACCTGCTTAAGCGAAGAGGATTTTGTCTTTTAAGCTTAAAAGTCCATTTAGGTAGAGCCAATGAAGACTTTTTTTATTATTTGAGATCTGCCCTAGAGTTCCTACTGGTTTTGTGTGACAATTTTCTATTAATCTTGATCGCATATGTCAAGCAAATCCAATGTACTTATTGTTTTTTGCTGTTTTTAACACCTGAAATCTCATTCAAGCAGATTCAATGAAAATCGATTCTTTTTTGCCGATGATTTTTTTGGTTGTTTATTTGCTCTATAATCTATTTGAGCAGAGTAAATGATGAATTGGTTATTATCACTATTTTTTGGAGATCTAATCATCTATAAACAAGCCTTGATGAAAACTACTATTTCTGACTTCGTTTGTTTGGAGTTCTGCTTGTTAGGGTTAAGATTTGATCTCTATATAAAATTGTACTGTTCTCGATGAAGATTTGAGCTTTGTGTGAAATTGCACTAGCTGTGGCGAAGATTTGGGCTTTGTAAAACTTTTGCATTGGTCGGGTCAAGATTTTAGATGTATTGAAGTTGCAATTTTTGGGTATTAAGATTTCAACTTTGTAAAAGTTTGCTTGTTTTGGGGATTGAGATTTGGGGATCAGATTTGTAAAAGAATGCATGTTTGAGGGATCAAGATCTGGGGTGCTTTGGGCTTTTTCTGGTTAAGTAATCAAAATTGATCTCCAACCATAACTTTATTAAAGTATTTAACTTTTGGTATTTGATTATCTGAGATTTGCAGCACCGAGTTCATAAATCAACTTGATACTTACTTGCAATGAGTGAACTGGAAATAATGTTTTAGATTTCTGCTGTCCATAGATGTTTGGGGGTGGAAATTTTTATTTTTCAAGTTATGGTGTGGAAGATTTTGCCTTTCTCTTCAGTCTGTCAGATCTTCAAAGTTTATCTGGACATCTCATTCCTTTTAACTAACCCTGTAAAATCTTATACTTTTAATATGGTTGAAGGTTTCAGAAGTTTTAATGAAGATCCAGTGAAAAACATTTCAGTCTTTGGTTGCTCATGATTTGTTGTTTGTCTTTGCCTGTATATGTTTTATGTTTTTATGATATCTAAATCTGATGGTTGAGGATTTGGGCTTTGTTGTTTCTCTGTTTGATTTTTCAATTTTTTTTTGCTTTCTAACTCTGAATTGATAAGCTGATCTAATTTATTTTTCAAGTTTTGGTGGTTTAATGTCTAGGGCTCTAGGCTTTTTAACACTGTCTTTGCAAAGTTACAGTTTACCCCCTGAATACCCTCTTACGCAAATTCACTGAAACTTTGTTTTCATTTATTTATATTTTGTTTATTAGTAAATTTGGATCTGTGCCGTTCTTTGTGAATCCTTCTAAATTCCTGTATCCGTGTGTGCCTGTCCAAATATCAAAAAGTTCATTTGAAGATTTGGGAACTGTGTCTATTGCCTGCTTGAATCTCTAATTTTTATTTGGTTCCGACATTTTATAATAGAGTTCTATAATGGTTCAAGGTGACCATCTTTTATATTTCAAAGTTCTAGTTTGATATCTAACTCTCCACTAAAATCCTGTTGACTTATATTTTTGCCAATTGGGGATTTGGGCTCTGTGGCTTTCTCTGCTTAGATATCCAACTTTTATTCAGATATAAATTTGGCTCTTAAATGTTAGTTAATGATTTAGATTATCTGACACAGTCTCTTTTCACTTTCAACATTTAATTTGTGTATAAACAAACTGTGACGGTTTTCCCTTGCTTTGATGGTTGATGGTGGGTGAAGGTTGATTTTGTGGCTATGCCTTTTTAAATCTAAATTTGCAATAAAAAAATTGACTCCTCCAGTGGTTCAAGCTTTGGGTTCTGCATCTTGGTCTGCTTTAGTTTTCACTTTATATCTGAATCTAAGACATTTTAACTTGTAGTGTTTAAATAAAATCTGCCTGTAATTTATCAGCTATTAGCCACAGTAGCTTATCTCTATTTCTTTATATCTGAACTTTTTCCCAAATTAATACTATTTAGACTAACTCCTTTGTGAAACAAGCCAAATCAACTCTTATTCGAGCTTTTAACCCTCTGAGTCCAGGTCGTATCACTTTGCTGCCAGTTCATATCGCTTTGTCTCTTAGACATCAAAATCTTTAATATATATTTATATTGATGATGTTTCCATGGAATGAGAACTATTCCTCTTTTGGTGAAAAGTAAATACTTTTTTACTTTAAAGTACCAATTCCTCTTCTCAGAATACATGGACTACATATGCCGAGTACCATTCATAACATCATTGATCATATGTACCTCTCAGTTGTAGGGGATTATTGTATTAAATATTGTCTTTCTTTCAGCATCATGTTCTGCTGTTCTGTGGATGATAAAGACATTGCTTGTGCTCTATAAAAGTAACATTTACTCTTCTACTATTCTGTACTGAATGTAGCAATTGTTTTCTGGCAGGAACTTATGAAAGAAGAGTGGAAATCAAGGTGGGAAGGTCAGCTCACAAATCTGAAATGGAGAGGCGATTTAAATGATGGGAGTCAACCATTGTCCTGGGGTGCTAGGATGCGTCAAAAGAGGCATTCTAACTAGATAATACTCATATTTCTCTAACAAAAGTCCATTTCATGGACCGCAAAAGAGGAGCTTCATAAACTTGAAAAGTTGCATCAGCCTGAAACCTTCTTCCCTGATACTGTTCCGCATTCAACTTCTTATAGTACTTCGCAAGCTTGTAGTATTCGAAAATAAGCTATTATGAGTTATTGTACATATAATATTGTAGCTTATTTTGTAGATGTTTCCTTAGCAGTGAAGAGATGTCAGAGTGAAGCAGTGACTCTCATATTATATATCTTTCTTAATGGAATAAAATATTGGAGTAAAACAATGGGGATATGCTTCAGCATGTCCATTTGTATTATACTTAACATTTTTATTCTAACTTAGGTGAGGGTTTTTGTTTAATATAGGTGAGTTTTTGCTAAACGCAGATGTCTTTCACCTGAGAGACTTTTTTTGTGAGATTACTTTAAGTATTAATGCATTTTAGGCTAAATCAGGCTACATGATTTAGCAAATCTTTTTGATTGTTTCTATGACTGAGATGCTTAAGGAATAGTGTTGATTTTCGTGTCTGTTTAAGTGCAAGTCTGTTGGTGTTGTAAAAGAACAATTATTTTATGGTATGAAGCGTCTTTGACATAAAAGTTAGATAATTAGACTACAATGGCCTTTAATATCACGAGTTTCCCATATCTAGTCTGCTTTTAGACATTAACCCGGCAGGAAGATATAGGCAAGTGCTCAGACACAATAGTGTATTAACATTTATCTGCATCAGGAAACCTATTTCACTAATTGGACTCTTGAAAAATAAACTTAATAGTTCCCTCGTGATTAGTGAAGGAGCTTGCTTGAAATATTAAACTTTTAGTTTTTGTGTGTCTCAAGGAGAAGAGCTTTGAAAACTGTTATCCTGCAGAAATGTTTGTTCGCAAAACTATCAAACAGATACTGGATTTGTTTGTTTTCATTCCATCAGTATTATTTAATAAATAGTATTTTGCTGGTTTTCTCTCTGTAGTTTTCCAATTGATTTTTTTTTATTGAAATAATGCAAAGATTACAAAAGAACAATACAAGGGAGGGCAGCGAGGACTGCCAACAGAATCTGAACAGTTGTCTCGTAAACTACAGCCAAAAAAGGCAGCTATCAACTATAGTAAGAATCTATGAGTCATTTGACCTCTTTGAGGAGTCTTACAAGTCGAGATTGTGGTAGATTAAAACTTCTATAAGAATCCATAGGTCTTATGTCGTCTTTGAGGAATCTTCATATTATTGGCTGTGGTGAATTGGAAACTTTACCCGAATCTATGAACCATTTGTCCTTCTTAGAAAGTGTTCAAATTTATTTTTGTGCGAAGTTGGGATCTTTATTTGAGCCCGTCAGAAATCTTAATCAATTGGAAGAACTGATCATAAAGTCTCTTAATTGTTGGTGTAGAAAACTGATATATCTTAGCTTCAATTCAATATTTAATTATGAGAAGGAAAAGAAAGTTTGACATCTAAAATCAGAACAAGTTTTGTCTTGGGTTCTCTTCAATATGTAGTGTCAAGAAGAATTGTTTGAGATCTTAGAACATGGAGGTTGCCTTGCCCTCTCTTCAATATAATGATGAGGACGTTAGGATCGCTAGAATAAGTTTTACCTTGGGTTATCTTCAATATGTAGTGTTGATGTTGCCTTCACTTCTCTTCAATGTGATGACAAGAAGTTTGGATCTCTAGAGCAAGTTTTGCCTTGGGTCCTCTTCAATATCTAGTCTTGAAAGAAAAGAAAGAGAGTTTGATGTGTTGAAATGAGGAGTTTGCCTTGTGACTATTTAATGAGAAGTAAGAAAGAATGAATTAATGTGACATCAAAGAATAAAATATTGTCATCTTATAATGAGGTTGAGTCAGGTTGAATCAATAGGAAGTAAGAATGAATTGAAGCATGTGACAATGATTCCAGAATGAATGGAAGAATGGAAGAATGTTACACTGAGTGGAATCTATAGATCTTGGTTTCTCTTTAGCATGTAATGATTAGGGAGATAAAATCTGGACGCCTAAGATGAGGCTGAATTATTACACATTTAGTACTGCGAAGGCAAATAAGTTGACCTCGGGAGGAAAGGATGTTGTTGGACATCTTACAATGTTTTCACATTGTTGCTTCTTAAACATGGAATTCTTGGAGTCGTTTCCATCACTCAAGAGGTCATTATCTTGATTTGGGTTAGTTGATTTGAAGCTTGAAATTGATTTCATCATTGAAGAAGTTTACGCTGTATCTTCAGGCACAGTAGATATCCCATCTTTATGAAAGGATTTAGTATATTTGGATCGGATTAATCACGAGTACAGTAGGCAATATCATTGAATGAATGAATGAAGGAATTTTAATGATGTCCACAAGACCAAGCGATCTAAGGGACCAAAAGCCGCAACATTAACACATTTTCAGATTTCTTTCTATGTCGGCTCTTCTTTTATGAATCTTGACCAAGAAGCATGCAAAGTTGTGAAGTCTTGTCTCTTCAAAGAGCTCGTTTAGGCTATCCAACCTTCAAAATATTTTCAAATTGCTTATGGATATTCTCTTATGTTGCACACTTTATGCTGAAGTGCCATTTGGTTTCAACCATGTCTTGGTTACAAAGCCACACGTTCTTTCCTCCCATTTTCTTTGGTTGTAGTTCATCTAACCGTTTCACATCCAAGGTGATGAGAGCTAGTCCTCAGCTGCGCTATTAAAAGTTTAGCCTTCTCCTTCATTGCAACCTTCACATTTGATATGATGGGTTGTTTTAAGGACAAGTAATGGGCATATAGATGTAAGGTTTTGTAATCATTGTTTAATTTTTTTGATAAATTTGTTAACCATTTTTAGAGTAGTATTGATTATATAGCTATATTTATAAGCATTTTTAACAATTTTAAGGAGTGGTAAGGATACGTCTTTTTGTGTTTTTCTCTTATTTTTTACAAATAAATATCTATATTAACATTAATAAAATCGTGTTACACATTCATAGGAAAATGTGTGGAAATAATCACACCCTTGTTCATATGGGAACAACATTCAGAATCATAAAAACACAAACAAAATTGTTAAGTGGCAAGAGTAGTAGTAGTAGGGAGAGGAATGGGTTTGAGTCATCCTATTTCGATCCAAAATTTTCACACAAAGGTCCCTTTAAATACAATTTTCATATAAATATATAAAAAAA
This sequence comes from Thuja plicata, assembly GCA_018584345.1. NCBI lineage: Eukaryota > Viridiplantae > Streptophyta > Pinopsida > Cupressales > Cupressaceae > Thuja > Thuja plicata. The sequence goes on along the minus strand of MU224964.1, from coordinate 671,974 downwards.
TATTTATAAATTAATAAAAATTAAAAAAAACTCAAAAAGAAAAGGAAGGAAATGTAAGTAATCATATGATATAACTTTTAATTGAAAAAAAAACTAAAAATATAAATTGAATATGTTTTTTTAATTTTTATTTATATTCAGATATATTAAATAAAGAAATTATCGAAGTATTATTATTTTATAATTATATAGGTGATTTAAATTATTAAATAATTATATTATAATATTTATAATTATTATTGTTAGTTAAAAATTAAAATAAATATTTTTTACGTTTAGTTTTTCCCATGGAATCACTAGTAAAAAAGAGAACATCACTATAATTATAACCCACTTTGGAAGAAAAAGGAAACCATGATTTGGAAAGAAGACTTATAGAAGAGAAACCTAGGAGTGACACACATCGACAAGGATGTTGTTTGCTTACTTAAGGGACAGAAATGAAAGAATCTACAAAATACATACACTATAACAAACTATACAACTCAAGACCATTGCATATTGTGTGATCAAGTCTAAGAATTGAATAAATTATGTAAATTTTAATACAGTTCCTCCTCTCGGATTAGTCTACATCTCACTCTTACTAATATTTAAACTTAAAGGTACCTACATCAAGAGGAAGGGAAGAAAAGTTGCTTGACAACTTTTTGCATCTCTCTTACAAAAGTTGCTTGAAAAATTTGTACAAGAGAAAGTTCAAGATAAGATGACACTCCTTTAAAACATCCTCCCTTTCTCAAGTAATTTGTAGATGATCTCACCATCCCAGGACTATCTCGTGGTAGCTTATAGAGCTAATGATGCATCACATAAGTGATCTAGGTTTGTAAAATACTAGATATAGGCTACTAATATTGAATTATAAATAATGACAATCATTGAAAATGCAAATAGATTTAATGAATGAGTAGAAAAACCATAATGCAAGCTTATTAAAATTGTAGCATATAGTGTATAAATACTTAAAACATTCAATATTATATGAATTGAGTTTGTTACGCTAAATGTGCTGAAAAGAAAAATGAGGCATAATAACTCACCATATCTGCAATATTGCTAATGCATTCTCCTTTAGCTTTCACATCTCCAATGTTTTCTCCTTGAGTAAAATCTTTGTATATTTGAGAGCAGGTTGATGTGGAAGTCACAACAATGATATTCTGCAATATCTTACTTATTTACAAGCTGATCCAAATGTAAAGATGATAACTCCAAATTTGATTTAAGATATTCAAAGTTTCAAATTACAAACATACTTGACCCACGTTAGAAGCACATGCGAATGGAAAAAAACAAATGAAGAGTTGCTGTTGTAGCCAACTCCATTGCAACACCAAATTCTATAAAGAGGTCACTGGTAAAGTGAAGTTGTAATAAAACATACTTTTTTGTTTGGTAGTTTGAATAACTATTTTACTTATAAATTCTCTATTGAGACACATACTTGTGAACACCTTATTTCTTGAAGTGAAAGATAGATTAAATAGTATATAACTTCTTTTTAGTAACTTAGATTCAGTATTTTTCACATGTGCCAATAGATCCATCAAATATATTGAGAACTATACTATCAGTACATAAATATCTTGAGTAATCTCTTAATGAAGATATTTATAATTTAAGATCATGTATGAAATTAAGAATTTAATGCATGTAGATTAGAACCTTATGACATAATCATTAATATACTCATTTTGTTCTTCTACACAACCATACACATTATTCTTGAAAACATAAGTTTAGATCATAAATTAACACTTCAAAAATTATTTGAATTCATATTTCTACCCTCTTTGTGTAGTTTCTCTATAGACATTGAACCATTTATCTTCAATGACATTGTTATTTTTCTATAAAATCTAGTGTTAAATCTTACATTAAAAAGATTTATAGAGTACCAACAATTCTTCTACAAAAACATAATGACTTCTCTCAAATATAATGGTGGTTACTATGGATAAATCTATTAATTCCTTGAGCATCCAATTTATATATATTTTTAACATGATTGAATTCATATCTCTACCCTCTTTATCTCGTTTTATATACAATTGACTCTTATGTGAAAACTGCATTGAACAATATTTGTAATATTTGTCTAAAGTATCATAAATTTACAATGAAACATATTGAATGGAATGTTTTGTTGACACTTCAAGTTCCTAATAGATTACACCAAAATTATTTAATTGTATACTAAAATTATTATTTTTCTTTATTGTCATGACATAGAAGTTATAATTATAGTGATGTTCGCTTTTAAACTAGTGATTTCACAAAAAAAACTAAATGTAAAAAATATTTATTTTAATTTTTAACTTACAATTAATAATTATAAATATTATAATACAATTATTTAATAATTTAAATCACCTATATAATTATAAAATAATAATACAAATTAATAATCCTGTTTAGAGGAATTTGTGCAGAACCTTGCCATATGTAAGGAGGAGGTATGCAATTGTATGTTGCATCATAAATTAGGTTGTAATATGTATACATCATCATGCAAAAGCAGCTGCCCTTCCTTTAGCTTGGTATAAATTTAAATGGTATGACGTTGGAATTTTGTTGTGGAAAGGTCATATCGAATCCGCACAAATTGGTAGCTGATGTAGTCTGTCGAATGTTAATAATTTTTTATCACTAAATAATGTAGTAACTTATCTATTATTATTGGGAATATAATTAATCATATATAAAATAATGGCAGGTGGTATGTTTCGTCAAAATATTAATTATTTTTTAATCATTTATAAAATGATCTAGTCAGTCTGTCTGTCAAATATTAATATTTTTTGTCATTGAGAAAATATCAATGAATTTGTCTCATTAAATATTATTTTAATAATGTTATAATATCAGTAAAATAATTTAAACTTATCTGTCATTTTTTTTTTCAAACATGTGGTAGACAGAACTAATTATTATATACGATCAAATGATACCATTTTTTATCACTAAAAATTGATCATTAAAGCGACTTAACTCTTATCGTCTCATTTTTATTTACTTTTAAATATTACAAAGATGACCAATAATTAAAAAAAAATGGTGATTAATCTGTTCAATATTTGATCATTTTAGGAATTTCACATTTCTATATAGTAGTTCTTAAGATGTATGAAATATATATGACAGGAGATCTCACTATTCATCTTAATAAGGAGTTCAATTTAATTTATAAGTTTGGTCATGAATTAAAATTAGATGCAAAAGTAAAATGAGTTATTAGAATAGTAGATGATAACAATATGAAATATGGTATATGTGTTATATTGGTATAAATATTAAATGATGTATAAGTTGTATTGGTATAAAGATTAAAGGATTAAAGATCAACTTATTTTATAATAGTACTTTCTAAAAATTGAGCATTGTAGATATATTAAAAATATTTAAATTCATGTTTTGGAAGTGCATTAAATTAAAAGAAAACTAAGAAATTTATTAGATTGACAAATACACACAAGGTGAACAAAATAGTGGGGGCTTAAGCTACACATGAATGTTGAAAAAATAATATTGTAACAAAGGCAAATCACCCAAAAGATGGTTTAGAAGGACACTTTTTTATAAGATGTTCAATTCTTTTTCTTAGATTAGCAAGCATATATACATAACATCCATATAAATAATGGCCACTTAAGCTATTGGTAGAGGTCAATAACCAATATTTTAAAGAAGATATATTACCCAAAACTAAATGAAATTAAATAGTTTTAGTTAAGTTGTTGTAACTAATTTAATTTAGAAATGCTTTTTCTAACTTTGATACATTGTTTTTGAGAGTTGTTTATATAAGGAAATTCAGGTTATAATCCACATATATCAAGACTATTTCAATTATTATTTTCCTGACATTTCTCATTTAAAGATGTAAACCTGCCTACGAAATATTTATTAAAGACAAACAACTGGATAATCCTTTCAAATTTTAATTTTAATTTTCAATCATTAATGTTGAATATTGATTGTTCAAATATTTTGTCAAAGTGAACTCCTTAAAGTTGAGCTATTGAGCTATTTATAATATTTATTGATATTAATTATAAAGCCCTTTAATCTTCACGTGCAATGCTTGTCATTTATACTCAAAATATTGTTTTAAACTTCTTTATTCATGGGCATCTTTAGAAAAACAAAGTATTTTAAAATAAAAATATTCATAAAATAATTTAAAAAGATAAGCACAAATTACACATTTACAAATAACTTTTTCTCAAAATGCCTCCTCTCCAATTAAGGGAGAACATTTGCATATCTACTGACCTAATTGTTTATGTAAGACCATAATACAAAAAAAAAATACAAAATCAAAACAACCTAATAAAGTTAACAACAATAATGTATTGGAATACAAAAGCAAATATAAAGCCTATAGAGAGGTGAAGGGCTATCCAAAAGTCTATTCATTGCTTCCGTGATTGCTGGCCGAGTGGGACCATCTCAAACAAGACGAAAGTTTCGGTCAAGCTGATCCAAAGGTCCCAACCACACCTGTCACCCCTGCCTGTCATATGATTTTTTTAATGACGGTTTAGTAAAAAAATAAAAAATAAAAAATAAAAATAAAAATAAAATAAATATTATTGGTCGTAAATAATTTATCATAAATTCTTTTAAATTATCATTTTAAAATATCTAAATAAATTTATATTTTATCATAAATATTTTGAAATAGCATATACTTATATTATAAACTAAAATATTATATTGTTTATAATAAATTTTTATGGTTTATTAATAATTTAAAATATCATATTTACGGTTTTATAAAAATATAACCTGTCAATCTATATGGTCTAAAAAAATTTCAAGTTGTCATATACACTCCAAAAGTACAAAAACAATCATTATGACCATCTAATTCTAGCCTCGTCCCACCATGTTTAGTCTCAAATTTATTGTTTGTTTGTTTGTTGTTGTTTTTGATTTTTTTGGGATAATGTAATCTTCTAACGAGTGGTGTTGGCTTCTTTTGAGGCATTAGATTTTTTCCTTAGAATTTTAAAAGGTTCATTTTTTTCATAGATAATATAAGATAAATATAATATATTTATAGATTAGCAATCACATCTTAAGGTGTAATGGATACGCGAAAGAAATGTTAAAGGTCAATTAGGGCAAAAAATTGGTCTATTTTTTTCCATATATTTTTGTAACTAATAAGATTAGTTGACAAATTGTTTAGTCAACAAATTGTTTAGTCAATGATGTTTGCACAATATAGGTCCGAATAGAGAAGTGATAGGTACATAGATAAATAAATAAAAAAACCTCTCAATTAGGACAATAATCATGCTCCAATACCATAAACCTTAACCCTAAACCCTATCACAAACATTAAACCATAATCCTAACCATAATCCTAAGTGTAAACAAGATCATAACTCAATCTGTAAACACAACCCTAACCCTAATCACATCATAAACCTAAACCATTATCCCAACCCTAACCGTAATAAAAATCCTAACTTCAACTATAAATCTAACCATATTCCTAAATCTAACCTCAATCCTAACCTTAACCCTTACCCTAAAATTCAAAACCCTAACTTTAACCATAATACTAACAATAATGTAACCCCTTACCCTAACCATAATTGCATGTTTATTTATCTACACAACATATATTATACTTTTTATATATAATTCTAATTAAAGTATTAAATATATAATCTAGGTAGTATTTTAACTATAATATAATAAATAATTAAAGTGGCAAAGTCATGTTGTAGGCATCTAAAAGGTGCTGAGTTCAAATCTTCATCAATAAAAAAAACTATAATATAATAAATAATTAAATTAAACTCCACGTGGAAAACTGTAAAACCCTAAAAACCTTCACATGCCCAATAATGTCAAAAATGTCTTCAATATTTTTAATCAAATACATTTGCCAAGTGTAAATTCACGACTCTTCAACCTTTACCACTGTCCTCCTAGTTTGCTCCAAATTTGGAGCTTCAAATAGGATAAGCATATCCTTCTAAAAAATATTGAAAGTGGATTTTTGTCAGATGTTATAGTTGTAAATGCCTTGATAAACACTTATGCAAAATATGATAACCTATAGAAAGCACGAAAATTGCTTGATCAAATGCGTTATCCTGATGTGGTCTCATCAATTGCAATTATTGCAGGATATGCAATTCATGGCTATAGCAACAATGTCTGAACTCTTTAAAGAAATGAAACACTCTGGAACCAAACCTTAAGAGAGTCTTTTGAGAGGAAACAATTGCAGTGATGGATGCGAGGACTAATGGACATTATGAGTGGTATAAAGTTTTTAGATTGCAGGTTAAAGACTTCGAGATCCTTGATTTTGTATTTACTTTTTTCTGAGTTTGATTGTGTAACAATTTTTTAGCATCAACATTTCATATCACACTACATGATCCATCATCAGGATGCAACAGAACAAAGGAAAAGAAAATTGTAGATCATGTAGTGTGACCCAAAATGTTGATGCTAAAAATTTGTTACATAATCAGACCCAGAAAAAGTAAATAAATTGATATGGATTGTGGAAATCTGATAGCGTTAATCCTTGAATTTCTTCTTTGTTCTATGTGTGACAACAACTACCCAATTATTGCTAGAGCAATAAGTTATTTCACTTATTAGTTGAATAATTTTGATTTAACTATTAAGTCACTTATTATCTCTAGTTTACTTAAGCTAAACTTTAGGCATATAATAATTAATTCTTTTATTAATTATTATCATGCAACCTAGGTTTTTCCCTTTTAGGGTTTTGATCACCTTTATAAGGTTTGATCTCATTGTATTTTATTATTCCCTCTTTGAATGAATATTTCATCTTTCAGATCATTCTTTGTTGTGTCTCCATTCTTTGCTTTTGTGACAGGTTTTTGCTACAGTGGATCTTGGTGATAGAATTCTATGAATTCTAACATGGTATCAGAGCCTTGCTATTATAGCCTGTTCTTCAGTTTTTGAAGAATTTTTAGAGCTCTGAGGGTTTCAAGTTTTCAGAGGTTTTCTGTGTGGATCTAGGGGGAGCTATTATTCGGAGCACTTTGGGTGCAAACCGACCCCATAGTTGCGTCCAAAAGGCCCAAAAAACCCTATTTCCATATAAGCCACGTCCAATTTGGACACAATTGAAATCTGAGGCAAAAATGTTTTGCATGTAAGGAGATATTTTTGGCATGCATACCGAAAAAACCATTTTTTTGGGGTTTTAAAATAAATAATTTGATTTTTGGTAGGGGTTTGTACCCCACGCACTTGCGCATAGGCATGCCGTGGGGCCTCCCCCTCGCACAACATATGTGCGCAGGC
>MU224964.1:635800-651281 GCA_018584345.1 Thuja plicata | reverse complement strand
TTTGAAGTGTACCTGGTGTAATGCACGTCCAATGTTAGATAACTCAGAAGAATGTAAGGACACTGTCTCAGGATCAATGGCCTCATCCATAAGAAAATTTGAGAATCCATTGTGAAATTGTGAGGTCGTAGGTGTCTGATATAGGGGAGCCTATGTATGCTGTCGAGGTGGTGTAATATCATCCACACTCTATCGTGGAGCTGTAGGATGTATCTGGACATCCTCCTATCTGGAGGTACCTGCCTCTGCATCTCCTCATCCTTGACTGTTTCATGTGGAGGATCTCGCATTGTCTCCTTGAATGAATGAACGAATATCACATGGAGGAACCCCATGTGTCGTAGAAATGTGCTGGTAAGCTGCTAGGAGATCATTGACTAAAATTGAGCTCATGTCGCACAGACGATCCTCTGGTATTCCTAATATATCATATGGAGTGAAAAGATCATATTAGATGTAAGGATCATAAAACGGACTAGAAGGATCAACACCTACGCTCGTCCAGGATCTGAGCATGTACCTACCCACACGATTGGATAAAAACTCATCGGCCTGAGTCCCGATGGTGGCAATGCTAGAAAATATATCTACACATGCATCCTTAGAAACAACTTGTCCAGCTCCAGTGTAGGTCTCCAAACCTTTTGGAAGAACCAAAAGGTTTTGACCCACCAATGCCCTCTTACTAGGGGGCTGTGGTGCATCAGGTCATCTACACTTATCCTAATATCTCCCCCAACCCTGACCAACATGTGGAGGTAAATATGTGTAATCAACATCATAACCTAAATGGAACTCTACAAACAATTTTTTGCAGAAATATAAGGGCACCTCATCCTTTTGGGGCCACATATGATTGTCTACCAACCATCTTGGATATATAAAAGGAGCTACTAACTCATCTGTACATTTTGTGACCCTATATGCTCTAACCACTTTCTTCTCTATGTAATGGGTCCCAAACATGTTCTTAACCTGAGTAACAGTAACATCCCCATCAATTGTTGTCCAACCCACAGTACCTATCACAGTTCTAGATAGACTATGGTAAAAAGAATCAATAGATGTATCATCATATGGATTGTATGATTCAGCCTTCTGAATCATACTCATCAACTCTGTATGAATGGAAATCAATTTCTCCCTATTAGGGAGGGTAGCACTATTATGCAACGTCCTCTCTAGCACAGCTACAATGGCATACATCCTCATGATAGTCTCTTGTCTACAATTATCTAGACTCTGTGGGGTATCATGGCGGCCTGACGATGCTAGAGATAAAAACTACACTCGCTGCAAGTGGGCACATACATGTGTACATTCAGTAGGAAATCAACTTATATATGTACATGTGTTGAAAAAGAACATGTTCAAATTAAAAAACTAAAAAATATCTATACATACATATTTAAATTAAACAAATTCAATTTACGTCTTCAACATGAAATATTTTTTCAAGCAAAAGTTCATAAATTTTAAACAATGAAAATTGCATGTACATATTAACATAAATATCTAAATAATTTAACATACATGCCCATCTGAACAAAAATATTCATGACATCCCCTTAAGCATAAATACATCAAAAAAAGATTCCATGTACATAACTTAAGTGATTTTAAGACTTCAATATATACAAATCGAAATGTAACCTAGTATGTAAGACTTAGGGTTTTGTTATGTGCTAATTTTGAAAGTTGTGTACATAATGAAAATGTCTAGAATGATCAAGTTGTGACAAAAAGATTTTGTGGCACGTTCTCAAGTAATAATATAGTCATGTATCCTAAATTAATTCCTTGTAACGATTGCTTTGGATGACTAAAGACTAACTCTTCACAAAACAAAATTTATGCTTCTAGTTTACGTTTTGGTTAAATTATATGATTTAGGCTTAAGTTTACGTGTAAATGTTTCAAAATTTTGGGTAAATTATATGTTTAAGTTTGAGTTTGCATTTATGTTTTTAAATAACATCAATTATATGACCTAAAAAAATTATTTCTTGAAAATGAAGAAAAAAACGACATTACAATGCTAAGTAAAAAAAATTCATTTTACATATATATTTATACAGTAAAACATTTTAGAAAAAGGGGGGACCTACCTCGAACTCGGCCGAGTATTCTCTCTCAGCTACTCAACCTCAATCATAGCCCCTCAATGTGCAAATGAGGGGCTTGCGATTATTTTTTGAGTATTTAAAATGCTCGATAGACTCGGTTGAGTCTAACTCGGTTGAGTACTACTCGACCGAATCTACTGGGCCACTCGGCGTCGCATGGCGCCCACGTAAACTCAGCCATGTTAGACTCGGCTGAGTCTAATGTGGTGGAGTACCTAGAATTAGCCTAAAGGGTGAAAAAATATTGTGCTTTCACCCGTACCTAATTAGGTCATGTTGACGGGACCCATTTCCTGCTTTCAGTAGTTGTTTCTAGGTTTTAAGTTACTCCCTAAGTTTATCTTAGGGGGGGGGGCGGGAGTGTTAGAGTAATAAGATATTTCACTTATTAATTAAATCATTTGATTTAATTATTAAGTCTCTTATTATCTCTAGTTTACTTAAGCTAAACTTTAGGTATAATAATTAATTCTTTTATTAATTATTATCATGCAACCTAGGTTTCTCCCTTTTAGGGTTTTGATTACCTTTATAAGGTTTTGATCTCATTATATTTTATTATTCCCTCTCTGAATGAATATTTGATCTTTTGGATCATTCTTTGTTGTGTCTCTATGGAATTCATGGTCTTCATCTTGGTTTTAGAGGAAATTTTTCATTCAACACTATGACAATTATCATTCAACAGATGTCCACAATTTTCATGTCACAAAAGATTTATTTTGTATCTATAATACTATAGATTTTGAGGGGGGGTTTTGTTCCCACTGGGTTTTCCCCTTTCTTCTCTCCTTTAATTTTTTTCTCCTTAGTTAGCCTTAAGGGGGGGTGTTAGTGTTAATTTTTAGAATTCTCCTTAGTGTTAGGGGGGTCTTGGTAATAGAATCTATGAATTCTAACATGGTATCAAAGCCTTGCTATTGCAGCCCGTTCTTGAGTTTTTGAACAATTTTTGGAGCTCTGAGGGTTTCAAGTTTACAGAGGTTTCCTTGTGTGGATCTGGGGGAGCTTTTTTCTAGGCATTTTGGGCACCTCACGGTTGTGCTCAAAAGGCCCAAAACCCTTATTTCCATATAAAATTTGTTCATTTTGGACAAGTTGACCTCTGGGTATATTTTGTCTTTGGCTTTACGACCCTGACATGTAGACTGAGAAAAAATCACTTTGGGCACAAACCAACCTCATGGTTGCGTCTAGGAGGCCCAAAAATCCCTAATTTCATATAAGACATGTCCAATTTGGACACAATTGAAATCTGAGGCAAATTTTGTTTTTCTTGTACGACCCTTTTTTGGGCACACATACTAAGGCAAGTTTAAAATAATAATTTTTTTATGCTGCATGTTAAAAAATTTCCATTTTCCACAATTTAAAAAAAAAAAACTTGCACAAAAGTTTTTTTTTTAAACTTTGAGTTATGCTTTTTTAATAAAGTTAAAATACAAACTTTAATACTTCTTGGAAAGGACACATGCATGTGCAAGTATGCCTACATGTGTAGGCAGTGATGTCAACGGACACATGTAAGATCGAGGCTAAATTTGGCGGCCACAAAACCGTCATACAACTTGCCCTTTTTTTCATAATGAGCAGTCTGTTGTTTTGTTGGGATATCTTGAGCATACAGTATCAATTTTTGACCTATCATATATCGTCAGAAAGATATTTCCAAGCCATATCCAAATACAGAGGTTAGATTTTATGATTTTTCCATTTTGCATGTGTTTTGTCCAGTCAAATTTAGGGTTCCTTTTTGCACTCTGGGAGCCATATCTTGCCCATATGGGCTCTGTTTTTTGACTTCTGCATATTGTTGGAAAGATGGTTCTATGCTCTTTCTTTTGATATGGGTCTAATCTCCATAATATTCTCCAGGTACATGTTATTCAAGTTTTTGGTTTTTTTCAATTCGGTGAATATCTTGGATATTTCAGGTCTTGGGATCATTTTCCTTGCATGGGATGACTTCCTTTAGCTGTTACTTATGTTCTTACATATTTTTGTCATTCCTGAGTATTGTAGACATCTATTTTTGTAAATACACTGAGATAAAGTGTCATTTGTGGCATGCTTGGGATCTTGCACATTTTGTGCCTATTTGTACTCGCACTACATTATAAGTACCATGGGGGGGGTTGATCTACCTTTGTCAAGTGAGTATTTATTCCATGACATTAGCCTCATGATGCATTTCAAGAGAGTGATCCTTCCACGATACCATCCTTGATATGTGTTTTTACTTTCCTCTGCACTTTCCACGTTCTTGGTTGTTCGACATGCAGTTGTTCTTGGCAGTCTGTTTTAGTGTACTTGTCATGCCTCTCCCTTCTCACCATTATGGGGGGTATCTCTTGTTGGTTCTAATTCTTGCTCAGTTTGATGAAGTGAGATGTGTATACAATATTTATTCCTATGTACTAGGAGGATGGAGTGGATGGGTACCTATGCATTTCGGTGAGTGGATCATTTACCACATGGACACTCTTTTATTCCTATTTTGGAGGCACCCTTCCATCTTTTGATCAGCTCTTAAGACTTTGGTATTTTTTCCATCTGTATTTTCTAGTTCGGATGTTTGCCTTTGTTTTCCATCTTGATTTGAGTAGTGTCATTTGAGGGCACTCATGCAGATTATAGTCTTCCCTACTAGATCATGTTCTATTACAGTGGAGGTTCCAATAGTTATTCTTCGTCAGTGTTTGCAGCTTCATGCTTCAGAGGTGTTCTTCATGTTCATCCTTTGTTCTTATTTTCTGAGACATTCTCTAGTTTGGAAGCTTCTCCAGTCCTTCATTAGGCTTCATCTCTTTTCAGAGAGGGGTTTTTCCCACTGGTTTTTCTCCTTGTCTCCTCTTTACAGAGATTTTTTGTACTTGGGTACCTAATCAAGCCATGTTGTCAAGACCCATTTCTTGCTTTCAGTAGTTATTTATAGGTTTTAGATACCCCCTAAGTTTATCTTAAGGGAGGGTGTTATCTAGCAATAAGTTATTTCACTTATTAATTAACTCATTTCAATTTAATTATTAAGTCACTTATTCTCTCTAGTTTAGTTAAGATAAAATTTAGGCATGTAATACATAATTCTTTTATTAATTATTATCATGCAACCTAGGTTTCTCCCTTTTAGGGTTTTGATCACCTTTATAAGGTTTGATCTCATTGTATTTTATTATTCCCTCTCTGAATGAATATTTTATCTTTCAGATCATTCTTTGTTATCTACATTCTTTTCTTTTGTGATAGGTTTTTGCTACAGTGGATCTTGGTGATAGAGTTATATAAATTCTAACAATTATGTATGGTTGAAAACCAAAAATTGATGAATGAAAAATAAAGAAATCCAACAATCATGATTCTTTTCATCATCTTCCACCCCCTTTTGAAAAATTTGTGTCATCGATTCTCAAAGTCTTGTCACATCACACACCAATGTAGGCATAGTGCATAATGCAACGGGTAAGGTGTGACATGCACATTGATAACCAACCTCATTGAATGTAGTGAATTAAAAAATTGTAAATGAACGGTTTAAATCAATGCAATTGCCTTGCATTCCTCCTAGAGTAAATTGATCCATTGATCTAGAAACTTGACTGATTTACTTCAGAAAGGGAACACCTTCGACGTAATAACCAATATGTAGATTTTATCATTAAGATAAAATAATTCTATTTTTTTACAAATCTAAAATTGATATCTAATTATATCTCACCATCTAAGAACCTGTACTTAAATAAGCTATTTTTGAGCTTCTTATCTTCTTTCCAGCTAAATTTCTCCTACTACATAAAGCATGTTTTTTGGACCCATTTGTATGCCAAAAGGATTTGGAAAGTTTTGAAGCCCTTCCTCCCAATCCTTTTCACTCATAGTTGCTAAATCTTTGTAGACAAATTATCATGAAATTATGTGGAAATTCCAATTCATGGTAGCGTTCCCTACTTCCTTCTCTTATTTCAAATGCAATATTCTTTCTCTATCTTATCACTGCATATCTCTAACCTCTTTATAGTGATGACCATCTTAAATATCCTCATAATTTGTCTCAATAGATGTCTATTCTTCATTACGAGCTCACAATCATCCAAGCTCACCACGACAACATGGAAACCAATCTCAATCATATTGCTCAAAACATTACCAAGCATCATGCACCTCCTTGATGAGGGTATAATCAACACTATAAATTTTGAATACCTTTAAACTATATATACCACTGTCAATTGTATGGACCACTCTACTAGTCATGAAGTTAAATGGTCATTGGTGCTAAATTATAAATCCATCTTTGGTTTCATTGCATGCAACTACTTTTTGATGACTAGATATGGTTGTTGATTAAATTCTTGATTATATCTGTTTTACACAATCTCATATATGGTCTTAGTGTTTATTTGGTTGTGATAGTCTCTTTTCCTAATAGCCAACTATTCTTTTCTGACAATTTTTGTAATACTTTGATTTTGATAGAAACCTTTCATTGTTGAATTTTAAAAATCTTTACTACAATATAAAAAGATAAAATATTCTCATAATTGAATGAATTTGATATTTAAAGATTTATAATGTTATTAATTTTCCATTTTAAATTTTCAATGATGATTGCCATTATTAAAATATGAATGGATAATGTAAGAGTTAGTAAGATGCTCTATAAACATAGCTCCACAATCATAATATAGCTCCACCTCTTTCTTTTTACTTTGAGAATCTTTTTGATGTGATTATATGTTGTTTTAAGTTAAAGTATTCAAAAAAGAAAAATTAAGAGCAAGGACTTATGTCTTGTTTAGCTTTTTTGAGGTTTCTTAGAGCTAGTGTTTGATAAAAAAAATTCTACTTATTTTAAACAATTGTTAAAATGCTATTCTTTTTACCACACAAATTATGTCTAGAATTATTTTTTGAAGGGAAATGTTTGAAAAGGAGGAGGAAATGTATGTAAAAGTTTCTAGATTTTTTTTATTATGTAGTGGCCACATGCTTTCAACTCAACTATTTTATTATAGTTAGTTTTCAATCCTTAAATTGTATTGATTCCGCTATTATTAGAGAAGACTTCAAATTATCATTTTTGCTTAGTTCAATATTTATTTAGGTCAAAGGATTGTAGTTTGAGTGGTTGGGCACAATTAGCAATGATGATATTGGTAAGTTTCTGTATTACACCATCCACCAAGGTTCAAATCCCTGAAAATGTGATTTGGCCAAATTCAAACTCTTTAAAGTGTGATTTAGCTAAGTTCAAACTCTGGAAAGTGTGATTTGGCAAGATTCAACCTCTAGTGACTTGATAAATGAGATCAAATGAGATCCCTTCCTTGTGACTAGTTAGCCAAAGGAATACATTTGACTTAGATACATTCTTAGTCATTATATTATAATCCAACCTCATTGAACATAGTGAATTTAAACGAGTGTAAATGAATGGTTTAGATCAATGAAATTGCCTTGCATTCCTCCTAGAGTAAATTGAGGCATTGATCTAGAAAGTTGGCTGATTTACTTCAGAAAGGGGACACCTTCGACGTAATAACCAATATGTAGATTTTATCATTGAGATAAAGTAATTCTTTTTTTTTTTAAATATCCAAAATTGATATCTAATTATAGCTCACCATCTAAGAACATGTACTTAAATAAGCTATTTTTGAGGTTCTTATTTCATTTTCAGTTAAATCTCTCCTACTACATAAAGCATGTTTTTTGGAACCATTTGTATGCCAAAATTATTTGGAAAGTTTTGATGCCCTTCCTCCCAATCCTTTTCACTCATATTTGTTGAATCTTTGTAGACAAATTATTGTGAACTTATGTGGAAATTCCAATTCATGGTAGTGTTCTCTACTTCCTTCTCTTATTTCTAATGCAATATTCTTTCTCTAGCTTATCACTCCATATCTCTAACCTCTTTGTAGTGATGACCATCTTAAAGCTCCTCATAATTTGTCTCAATAGATGTCTATTCTTCATTATGAGCTCACAATCATTCAAGCTCACCATGACAACATGGAAACCAAGCTCAATCATATTGCTCAAAACATTTCTAAGCATCACACACCTCCATGATGAGGGTATAATCAACACTATAAATTTTGAATACCTTTAAACTATATATACCACTGTCAATTGTATGGACCACTCTACTAGTCATGAAGTTAAATGGTCATTGGTGCTAAATTATAAATCCATCTTTGGTTTCATTGCATGCATATACTTTTTATGACTAGATATGGTTGTTGATTGAATTCTTGATTATATCTATTTTACACAATCTCATATATGTTTGTAGTGTTTATTTGGTTGTTGATGGTCTTTATTCCTAATAGCCAACAATCATATTATAGCTCCACCTCTTTCTTGTCACTTATCTTTTTGATCCGATTGTATGTTGTTGTAAGTTAAAATATTCAAAAAAGAAAATTTAAGAGCAAGGACTTATGTGTTGTTTAGCTTTTTTGAGGGTTCTTAGAGCTAGTGTTTGATAATTTTTGTTTTTGGTTAAGGAAAACAGGTTTTGATGGGTTCCTAAAACCCTACATGGCTATATAAAAAACCTAGAGCATATAAGCGTTAAGTATCAACAAAAATTAAACAGGCAGTCCAAACAAAACATTCCCGGTAAATACAGAAAGCCAGGGACAAAATCCCAAAAAGCTAGGAAAATAAAACCAGGGGCGCAAATCAGGCAATGTCTCTAAGAATCTTAGCAGCACGTATCTCCAGCTCAGCCATTCTACCCGCAACTTCTTTTAGGTCTACCATCTCTTTATCAGCTTCTTGGTTTTCCATTTTCTTTGTGGCCTCTCTTGTCCTCTTCTTATTTCCCTCTTTTGGTAGCTTCTCCCTATCACTATTCAATAGCTGATCCTCCTTGTTCCCTCTTTGCTCTTCAAATTTGTCAATGATCACCTTAATATTATCATTTGAAGCCTTTAGTATATTGTAGCTTTGCTTAGCTATTTTGACCATTGAGTCTTCAATGCTTTTGACTCTTTTCTTCAGCTCGTTCACTCTGCTATCTAGCTCTCTGTCCTCCGCAATTTTCTTGTTACTGTTAATTATGCTATCTTTCTCCATCCTGTCCATTCCTTTTTTTAGCTCATAGATTTTGTAGAAAGTCCATTTCGTGGTTTTATAGCTATCAATGGCGCTATTTTTTGCAATGTTCAGCATGTCCATATGAGGATCCTCCCTCGTATTGTCACTAAGAATCACCAGGGCTGGATCAATTAATTCTTCCATCTGGATTCTACCCTCCTTGTTCTCCTTAACCAAAGTCCTTACCATTTCTCTCTTTATCCCCATTTTGGCAGAGATCGTGTCAAAATTCCTCCAAACAACTTTCTTGTTTTTTCCAGTAATCTTGCATGTGTAATGCTCTTCCCCATACTCCGCAAAACCTAGACTCTGATCCTCCTCCTCATTCCCCTTCCCCTGACTGTCCTCCTTTCCATCTCTCTCCTCTTGTGTATTTTCCTGACTGTCATGCCTCTCCTCCTTGGATTCCTCCTTAATTTGATTCCCTCTTTTAAACCTTGGCGCCCTCTTCCCTGAGCTTGTTTCCTCATTCTTAGCCGACAGTTTGATTGTTATCTTCCTCTTTACTTCCATCTTCCCCTACTTCCTGCCTTGTTTCATTTTTCCCTCTTCTCCAGAACTCTCATTCTCCATTTCCATCCCATCCACATTTTCGTTATACTCCCTGTCAGAGGAGATCTCAATGTTTTGTTTTAAAGACTCCATTTTAACTCTTTTCTTCCCCTTCTTCGTCTATTGAGGCTCTTCCTCCTCAGTTTTTGAGTGCATATCTTGGCTGTCCTCAGTATTAGATGGGACATAATCCTCACTTGAACCCTCCTTAGACTCATTATTTCCCTCCTCCATACATTTAATTTCCTTCCCCCTAGTTTGAGCCTTAAAATACTCATGAATTAACAGTAATAAACCCTCATGGAAAGCCAAGTTGCTAATGTGTTTCTCCTTATAGTCATTAATGTTTTCATTGATGGACGAATATAGGAAGAAAGGAATGGATATCTTTTCCCCATACCTGAAATGGTTGAGTAGCACGAAGTGGTGAGTGCTGATGCGGTCAAATCTCGTATCCAGAGAGATGAATTTGATAATAGCCTGCAATATGAATCTCCACAGAGGCTTGATTGGGCTCGGCTGGTAGAATGTGCCCTTCTTCACAAGTGCTTTCTTTTCCTCCGCATTTTTTAAAAAATCTGTCAGAGCTTGACTAGAAATCTTCCTATCCCTATAAAATTTCTTCCTGATGATGGGTATCCCAGTCACAGCTGACACAATTTCCTCTGTCACCATAAAATCCACCCCATCAATTTTCACCTGCCCTTCATTCTAGCTTTTCACCATCATCTTCATAACCGAGGGCTTCCACCCATGAAGACACTCAATGAAGGTAGTCACTTTGCCCTTTTTCAAAATCTCCTAAACCTTGGATCTACGATGCCATTTTTCAGTTTCCTTCTCCGGTTCCTTCTTATGCCTTTCTCTCACCATCTCTGCAATTTCTCTGTCTTCTCTGTTTCTAGTATAATCCCCACTAAAGGCCCTCTGTTTCCAAGTGATATTGAGTTGATGTTTTGAGAGGCTTCTTTTTTCCTCATGAATGCTATAATCAATTTTATGCCTCTAAGTGTGTCGACGGGACCATAAAATGATAATCCCGCCACCTCTCCCGTACTTGCACATCATACGATGATTCTTCCCCCATCTGTCATAACTCATCATAATTATCATTTAATAACTCTGAGTCTTCCTGAAACCTGATCACTTTCAATGATACCTAAGATTTCCAGTGGTAAATTATACCCGTCATTCCAGTTTTTAACTTCCTCACACTTGACTCCCATATTCGCCAGCCTGTCTGCCACCTGGTTGGCTTCCTGGTATTCATGTGCCACATGGACCTACTCAAAAGATTTGAGGATTTTTTTGCACTCCCCAATTATGTTCTCAATTGTCCACGCAGGCTTGCTCTTTTCATTTAAGCAATCTATGATGTTCTTTGAATCCCCTTCTAGCCACAAATTCTTAATCCCCATTTCTCGAGCTAGCCTTAAGGTGTGGTGTGCCGCACTCGCCTCAGAATAATGGTTGGTTTGTGACCCTAGGGGGGGAAATATAGCAGCAATGCCTTTTCCATGTGAGTTCCTTATGATTCCACCCACACCAGCCATCCCAGGTTTTCCCTTTGCAGCCCCATTGAAATTAATTTTGAACTACCCTTCTAATGGTAATGTCCATCTGTAGTCCAATCTCTTAATGGTATTATTGGGCCCATTATTGTGAAGTGGACTGATACCTTTGATGTTAGTGTATTTTTCCAAGAGGGCATTTGAAATTTTGTGGGCAACATACTTAGCAGAGGTAGTCTTTTCCCTAAAGATCCTGTTATTTCGTTCTTTCCATACTCCCCAACATATGTGTGGCATTGCCCAAGGCCAAAGATGATGACCTCTCAACCCCTGATTCCATTGGTCAAAGAGCTCAAGAGTTGAATTGGGGAAACACCAGGATGTCTCAAAAAAAGACAGGAAATGATGCCATATTTGTCTGGTGAAGTCACAGTGGATAAACAAGTGGTCCACATTCTCACTTTGACTTTTGCATAGAATACATCTATTAGGAATGTGCTGACCTCTCTTAATCAGGTTATCCATAGTCAAGATACAATTTTGGAGCATTGTCCAGAAAAAGATGTTGATCTTAGGGATAATTCCAGGATACCACACCTTGGCCCATATGGGAATAGTATCAATGTGTTGCATGGTTTCATATCCCGAAGCCACCGTGTAGATACCATCAGTAGTTTCCCCCCAAACCATTACATCTTCATTGAGAGAGAGGGGTGTGTGACCAATTTTGACCATAAGAGGTTTAAGGTCCTGGGACACCTCGGTTAGGTTCACCCATTCATTGTTAATTCTGTAGTCACTAACTCTGCTACCATATCTTTCAATGCAATATTTAGCCCATATATTATAAGGCTCCAAGTTCCATAAAGGGCCCTGTCTGAGCCAATCATCATGCCAAAAGTTGACATCCTTACCATTGCCTAATTTCCATCTTTCTTTTGCAGTCCCTATACCCTTAGTCCTCAGAATTCCATTCCATATGAAGGATCCCTTCGGGTCCATTTCTCTGCTGATGAACTTTTTGAAGGTTATGTTTGCTGCATATTTATCCTTCATAATATCCCTCCATTCCCTTGTTGAAATGAAAATTCTCCAAATCTATTTAGCTTGCAGAGATTTGTTGAATTGCTTCAAATTCTTGATGCCCAGCCCTCCATGTTTTTTTGGCTTGCATATAGTATCCCAAGCCACCAGTGGGTACTTCTTGTTTCCTTCTTTGTCGGCCCATAAGAACTTTCTCTGAATTGCTTCCAGAGAGTCCGCCACCTTAGTAGGTATAGAGAAGAGGCTTAGAGCATAAGTAGGGAGGTTCTGAAGAGTAGATTGCATTAGTATCTTTCTTCCTACCTGACTAAGGGTGATACCCTTCCAGCCTACCAATTTTCTATTGAATCTATCAATAAGGCCTCCCCAGAAGGACTCAGGTAGTTTGTTCTGGGCGGAAGACCTAAATAGGAAGCGGGAAAGGAACCAAAGCCACAACCCAGGATGCCAGCCATTTTCCTCTATCTATCCATGGGTGTATTAATGAAGAACACCAAACTCTTGTTCCAGTTAATAAGCTGACCCGTCGCATTGGAGTAGGAATTAAGGATTCTCTTAACATTTCTAGCTTCTTTCACCAATGATTCACCACCCAATATGGTATCATCCGTGAATTGCTAGTGGGTAAAAGTGAAAGGGCCTAAAGAAGGTTTAAGCCCAATGATTAGACCCCTTCTCCTATTGTCATGGATAATCCTTCCCAAGCACTCAGCCAAAATGATGAAGAGAATCGGGGAGAGGGGGTCTCCTTTCCTAAGACCCCTAGAAGATTTAAAGAAGTTTGAAGGAGAGCCATTCACCAAAACCGTGAAGGATGGGGTGGAAATCAGCTGTGAGATAATCTTTATTACCTTGTCATTGAAAGAAAAATCCCCCAAAATGTTTCTCAGGAAGGTCCAATCAACCCTGTCATACACCTTGGAGAGGTCCAATTTAAGTAGGAATCCTTACCGTTTGCCCTCCTCCAAAGAGTGAATCACCTCATGCACTGCCATGATAGAGTCCAAAATTTGTCTACCCAAGACAAAACCCGTTTGTTGAGGGGCAATTAAAATCAGGAGGATTTTAAGCAGTCTGATAGTTAAAACTTTGGAGATAATCTTATAAAATGAGTTACACAGACTAATGGGTCTAAAGAAATGAAAAGAATTCGCACCTAGAATTTTCAGAATGAGGACAAGAAAGGTGGTGTTGATCTCTTTGAGAAGGCTCTTGGCTCCAAAAAATTCCTGGATAGCTTTAACAATGTCATCTTTGATAACATCCCAGTACATCTGGAAAAAGAAAGAAGGGAAACCATCTGGGCCAGGAGATTTTTTTGTCGGTAATGAAAAAACCGCTTTATGGATTTCCTCCTGATCCAGGATGGCCATCATATCCTTATTCTATCTTTCTAAGATCACCTTAGGTATAGATTGAAGAATAACCTCCTGGTCATCCTCAATCAGGGTTAGCTCTTTAGTAAGGATTTGTGAGAAGTACCTAATGGCATCATTTGCAATCTCATTGTCTTCCTCCAAAGTTAAATCCCCTTTCGTAATGGCACTGATTCTATTAGCTGTCCTGTGTTTCATAGTGGATAGGTGAAAGAAGCGAGAGTTTTTTTCCCCCTCTTTCAACCACACCAATCTTGAACTTTGCCTCCAGAACATTTCCTCTTTGCTTACAATGTCGTGGAGATCAGCCAGAATGGATTTTTCAGCACTAATTCTGTCAGCATCATATCTGTGGTTTTGGATCTCTTGAATCCTAGCAAGCTCTGACTTAATCCTATCTTTAGTCTGAAATATATTGCCAAAGTCTCTTTTGTTCCATTTTCTTATCTCCATTTTAATGTTCTTGAGCTTCTTAGCCACCCTATACATTGTTTGATAATTTTTTGTTTTTCTACCTATTTTAAACAATTGTTAAAATGTAATTCTTTTTACCACACAAATTATGTCTAGAATTGTTTCTAGAAGGGAAATGTTTGAAAAGGAGGAGGAAATATATGTAAAAGTTTTACATTTTTCATTATTATGTAGTGGCCACATACTTTCAACTCAACTATTTTATTACAATTAGTTTTCAATCCTTAAATTGTATCGATTCCACTTTTATTAGAGAAGACTTCAAATTATCATTTTTACTTGATTCAATATTTATTTAGGTCAAAGGATTGTAGTTTGAGTTGCTGTGCACAATTGGTGATGATGATAGTGGTATGTTTCTAGATTACAAAATCCACCAAGGTTCAAATCCCTGAAAGTGTGATTTGGTCAAGTTCAAACTCTTTAAAGTGTGATTTGGCCAGGCCAAGCTCAAACTCTTGAAAGTGTGATTGGTCTGAATTCAACCTCTAGTGACTTGATAAATGAGATCAAATGAGATCCTTTCTTTGTTTCTAGTTAGCCAAAGGAAGACATTTGACTTATTTTCATGCTTGGTCATTGTATTATAATATACTTATTTTAAATTCACTTAATTCAAAGGACTGTAGTTGGTAGTTGAGCACAATTGGTGGGGATAGTGACATGTTCCTTAATTACACCATTCGACAAGGTTTAAACCCTTGATTGTATAATTTGGTTAAATTTTGTATAGTCGGAAAATGGAAGCACTTCCATGGTAGACTGGTTTAGCCTTCTAAGTAGGTGATTTGGGGTCATATCAAGCACCTTGAATGGGTTCTTGACTTTGACCTGAATTTTCTCCTATTCTGCCTTTCTGTCCACTTCTTTCCATCCAATTTTCTGCATTCTGGACTGCAGATTTGAGGTTTTTGACCTCAGGGTCAGGGTTGACCTTTTGGGTCTATGTCAACCTCGACCCTGACCTAGGTCAAGGTCGACCTCAACCTTGACCCAGGGTTCAAATCTTGGGGTCTCACAGTTTCTGGTTGTCAGTCTTTTCAAAAAGTTATTTCCCACTTCCGGGTTGGTTGTTTTGGGTTTCGAAGCGGCAAATCCTAAATTATATTTAATATAGGTCCTCTTCTAGGGGCATGGGTCTAATAAGAATTTAATTATCCTATGTCAGCCTTCTTAGAAGATTGTGCCCTAATTTCATATAAAAGGAAGCCTTCTCCTCTCATTTTCTCTAAGTCTTCCAAGTGCAAAAAGCTCTAACCAAGATTTTGTTCAAGCATCCATTGTTCTACATGTT
>MU224964.1:610779-635700 GCA_018584345.1 Thuja plicata | reverse complement strand
ATTTGACATGTAAATAAATAATATTACAAATATTAATTAAATATTTAAATAATATTTATACCTAGCTTATAATATAATATAAACAAATAAAAAAAATAAAAAAGTTAGTCTACCATTTCGTAATTATAAAGTATACAAAATATGCATTTTTAATTATTAGTAGATATTAAGAATAATCAATTCACTTAGGATATATATTTTACACATTATTTAAATTATTCTCCCAAATAGTGATATAAGTTTAATAAATATAAAAAAATAAGATGTGAATAATAGAATTTTAAAGGTAGATGGGTAGAGCAAACAGATATATATTGTGAAGCAGAGGGATATTGAGAGAGATAGGGATAGAAACAGGGAGAGGTGCAGAGGGAAGAATAAAATAGAGAGAGGGAAAGGAGATAGAGAGAGCTATGGAAATGGATATTGAGAAGAAGAGGATATAGAGAAGAGAGGGAGAAATAGAAAGAGAGAAGGGGGATGGAAAATATAAATATATATTTAAAAAAGAGAATGAGAGAGGGAAAGATATAAAGATAAAAATAGACATAGAAATGGATATACATAGAGAGGTAGTGAGGGGGAGATATATAGTGATATAGAGGGATGGAGAGATAACAAGAAATAGACAAAAGGAGAGATGGGGGAAGAAATATGGAGATGTGGATATTTAAAGGTTTAGGAAAAGGGTGATGCAGAGAGCTGGATGGATAGAGAGAGGGAGATGTGTTTAGACATTGAAGGGGGAGAGAAAGATAGATAGAGATGAATATAGTGTGAGAGGAATGAAATAAAAAATAGATAGAGAGATAGAGATAGAAAGAGATGTAGGGAGATACAAATGAAGACATAGGGAGGGAGAGATAAAGAGATAAGGATATATAGAGAAGATGAGAGGGAGCGATGAAAAAAGGGACAAATACTTAGTTGACCTACCATACCTCGTTGGCATACCCATTAAGTAAGTAAAAGAAATATGTGACACAAGTCTTATTATATTGAAGAGCTCAATAAATAATATATTTTCTTGACCCAAATAAAATATTTTGTGTGCGAGTTCTAAACTAAACAATCATAAATAAAATTAAATAAATAAAATATGTTAAAATGGTGTTCCTTTCTACTCGTTAAAGAAATTCAATTGAATTTAATGAATACAGTTGAAACTTTACTAAAGTGAAATATATTTGGTTTTTTTTTTTAGTGGAATATTTTTTTATGTATGTAGTACATTTATTTAATTGCAATTACAATTAAATCTCCGACACATAAAATATTACTTTTACTTGTATGTAGTACATTAGCTTATATATTTTATGTACAAAATTTTGATTTATATTTTTGTTTTGATATCTTCATTGTATCATTTTTGGAAAATATATGTATTGAATTACTTTTACAATTTTGTCAAAAAATTATTTCTTTGTATTTGTTTGATAGAGTAGGGTTGGTGGTTCCTATAATCCCATTATGGACCCATCTAGTTTCTAAATTAAACTAGAACAAACAAATGACCCTAAGGTGACTTTCCAACATTGAATGATTATATGAACTTCTTGTATTTGCTTTTTTTTTTTTTATGTAGGAGATGTTGCAAATATCAAAATTGGTAACACATGATTTATTATTCAAATTCTAAACTTCATTATATGAGATATCATAGGGAATAAGACTAATTTATAATAAGAAATCTTCGAAAGATAATGTCCAAATATAATACAGAATTGATATTGTCACTTAACGTGTGATTAATTTATTGCAACTAAGATTACGAAATTATGTTTCTACTTATCACTATTAAAAATTATAATTACACAATTATGACAAACCATATAAATAGAACAAAATGAAAATAATATAGAAAAAAGGCGTAACCATTGCACACTCAGGTGCGATTGCTAGTTCTTATTTCCAATAGATTGATTCATTTATGCATTGATCCTTTTTGGTTGATCAATTTGGATCCTTCCTTTGTGCATTTGAGAATAAAAGGGAATATCTTATTTATCCCTCCACTCTAAGAATTAAATGTAAGGTGATAAGTGATTTGAGTATCAAAACACTCTTATTCAATAAACATCATTTTTCTATTTTATAAATTCAAACCTTCAAATATATGATTTGATGAAGTTCAAACCCTCCAAGATATGATTTGGTGAAATTCAAACCCTCCGAGATATGATTTGACCATGTTTAACCTCTAGTGACTTGAGGAATTAGATTGGACGAGATCCCTCCTTGTAACTATTTAACCTAAAAAAGACATCTGATTTAGATGTATACTTGTCCAACATATTACAACCTATTTATTTTAAAAAGGCAAAAATATCGATATCAATATAAATCAATTAGTCTCTTCAAAATAATTTATATGAAACAAAGATGTGGATATGTATATAACTTGAAAAAACAAGTTAAGTGTTCATAGGATAACCTAAGTAACCATTTAGGGGAAAAATTGTTTGGGATTGGAAAGGTAAAATCTTGTGAGGCAGGGATTCGAAGAGGAGCAGCCGTCCGTATAGGTAATACAAAACATAATTTTTCTTTCACTGTGTACGTCCAAAGTAAATGAATGAGCGAATGGGAACAAACAAGTGCAAAGGCCCACCTCTTGAAGGCATACATATCAACAACTGTACCGATAACACCAGTTTTGTTTGTATTGCAGAGTAAGTCCTGTGGATACCAATGAGTCGCCGGTTCGAATCACGACTCACTTTATCCCAAAGTCTTTACACAGCCGCTTGCCAATTATGAAACATACATTTTTATTACATAATGTCGTTTTCTGGGGCCAGGGGTATTGGCTGAAAGCTGTAGCAGACGTATGCCATTAATGTTGTTATACCAGTCACTTTGAACAATCTTGCCGTGCACTCCATTGAACCCACTGTAACAGAATTGCAAAAAAGTAGGGCAGATTATCCGAGAACATTTGGCATGCACAAAGAAGTTACGGTCATGTATACGGAGAAGTTATCTTGGCCCGTTTGTTTTCTGGAATATGACAGGAATTGGCATTATCTAATTTTGGATAATGCTAAATTTCATGTTTGGGTCTTTGGAAAAAAATGGAATTGGAATTCTGAAATTCTCATTTTGCCCCTAAAATGGGAATATCATCTTCCACCTAAATATGTGGAATTGGAATTTCAAAATAAGTGGAATGGGAATTCCAATTTTTAGAAAACCAAATTTAATATTTCGTGGGATCCGTGACTATAAAGATGTATATTATATTGCTATAAGGATGTATATATATACATGTGTGTATATAAACACGTGTGTATATATGCATGTGTATACATACATACACATATGTGTGTATATATACATACATGTATGTGTGTATATATATACACATGTATGGTGTGTGTATACACACACATATGTATATGTCTGTATATATACACACATGTATGGTGTGTGTATATGTGTGTATATATATACACGTGTGTATATGTGTATACATGGATACACACTTGTACGTGTATATGTTTGGTGTGTATATGTGTGTATATATACATAAATGTGTGTATATGTGCATACACACGTGTGTATGTGTGTATATATACACATGTGTGTATATGTGTATACATGGATACACACTTGTATGTGTTAATACACATGTGTGTATACACACACATGTATGTGTGTATGTGTGTATAAACACGTGTATGTGTGTATATGTACACAAATGTGTGTATATGTGTGTATATGTGTATACATGTATGTATATACACACATGTATACACATATACACATGTGTGTATATATATACATGTATATATATACATGTGTATATACACACACATGTATGTATGTATATATACACATGTGTGCATGTGTGTATATATACACCATATTCAAAGAAATTAAAAAATAAAGAATTAAAATTCCTTATGCATCTTCTCATTCATCTTCCGAGTGAACCAAACGGGTAAGACCATATTCCGGATTTCATTTTGAGGATAAGCATCTTCCTGAATATGCAGCATCTTCCTGAATTGACCATATCCATGATATGGTATTCCAATACCCAAACAGGCCTATGGAAATGGATTTGGATTTTCTTAGTCTTATAAGAATAAGGGATCCGTTTTTTATATTAAAAGCAACAAATAAGGGTGTTGTATTTTATACTATTATGGAAATAGATTTGGATTTTCTTAGTCTTATAAGAATAAGGGATCCATTTTTTTATATTAAAAGCAACGAATAAGGGTGTTGTATTTTATAGTGTGAAGATGTTAAAATTATAGATCAAAGCAATTATTTACAATTAGGTTAAAGGAGGCCATTGACAATAGACTATCATCACAACTAGTAACCCACATCAAGAGTGAGTATACAACTCACCTCAACATAGGGAAGAGAATGAGAGTCTGCAGAGTGATTTTTCTTTCACCGTCGAACAATTGTCCAAGTGATACTATTAGAAGTATCCCAACCATTAGAGGAGGGTGGAGGAAGCCCTAAAGAGAGAGAATCTACAATAGCACTAGGAACAAAGTGCTAACAATGTTGAACTTCAACAGACGAACACTGGGGCAAATCCAGAGCAGTAGCAGTCAGAGAAGGGTCCACACTGCTAGAGGGGCTGAAACAACATGGGTGGAGTCAAATCCACTAGAACATAATCAACACCACCCTGGGGGAAGACATCATCGGCCTGTAAAGAGTCATCAGTGGAAGAGTTGGAGGCCAGGACAGTAAAATGATCATCTTTTACGTCCTTCCACCAAGCGGCAACAATTTTTTGATGTGAGAGAGAACAATCTGTAGCAAGATGACCAATAGAGAAACACCTTCTACATCGAAAGGGGAGGCCCTCATAATCTAGCGATTGGGTCCAAGGCCTATCCCCAACCATGAGAACCACATCCCCTGAAGGGATGTGGAGATGTCGATGTCAACTAGAATGCGAGCAAAGGTAGAGGGGCCCATTGTAGTCGTAGCCTCATGTACCTTTTACAAATGGCCAATAGAGTTGCTAATGACCTCAAATCAAGAATTCTCCCAAAAATGAAAAGGAAGATTGGGGAGATGAACCCATACTAGATGCACAGTGAACGATTCTGTAAGAGGGTTAAAGGAGAATGTCCAAGGTTTGGCCAAGAGACAATGACTTTCCTACACCCACAGTTTGCTCAATACCAAATCACGTTCTCCAACTTTAGTTAAAACAACAATAAAAAGCCCCTTTGCACAAGGGAAAAATTCAATGTTACTAAAGACTAGTGATCTCTAAGAATCTGTCACCCAACAATGCAGATCCGAAAGAGAGGGCAAAAAATTAGTGAATCTACAAACCAACCCACAATGTTGGTAGAAACCCACATTATCCACTACATTTGGGCCACACACCACCACAGGGGAGGTCTTGGCACAGACAATGGGACAAGTTTTCACCTTTGTAGCAGTGGCAATAGATTTGGCAGCATGAGCATAGCTCCATCCACTAGCAACAACAAAGTTCAGGGGAGGAACTCCAACCTTATCCCTAGAAGTGGAGACCCCTCCACCACTAGTACCAGGAACAAGAAGAGTCTCAGAGCCACTCACAATGAGTAGAGGGGACGTGCTTTGCACACCCAACCACAACCCAAAGAGAGGAGGGTTAGAGGATCCAAGGGCAATACACTCACATGGCCTAGCAAAGTATGTAGCCAGTGAAGAGGAAGCCCCTACCAAAGCCCCTAGCCTTGGGGCATCTACCGTGGCCGAGGATAGTAGAGCAGGGGCAGACAAAGGTCTGGGTGGATTCAAAATGCCAATAGAGCGCTCCATTCACAATGAATAATCTTGGTAATGCACTAAAGAATAAGGGATTTGTTATGGATACGAGTATGTAGAAGTTATTTTCTTTATGGAAACATATCTAAGGATAAGGATTCAAATTTCTGAATTTTCTTTTAAGAGTATAAGTTATTCATGAATATGGTTATTCTTTACACAAAATGGTACCATTGTATAGGTCTGTACAAAAATTCAATTTTGAATAGTACGACATATCTTCACTGGTTTGATCCTAATGATCCACCTCCACAATGTTGTAAAAATGAAAAAAAAAAGATGAAAACATGTTGAGTTATGTTGAATTGTGTTTTTATAGTCATGTCATTTTGTGTGTAGAATAACTAGAGGTGTTCTCTACCACTAGGCTAACTTGGGCATACATAGTTCAAATCAAGCGTACTAGGTGTACTAGGTCACTTATAAATATTTCCAACTATCTAAATCATGAAAAATATTGGTGATTGTGATTTTAATTTTATTAGTCTAGAGGAAGTAGTTGAGGCTATAAAAAATGAGAAGTTGCTAGTTTAAAGTTATTAGTATGATGGAAGTAATTGTGACTTTAAAGTTATAAGTTGAGAGTATCAAAAGTTATGACTTTAGAGTTATTAGTTGGAAGGAAGATATTAATACATAATATTAGTAGTTGTGACTTTAAAGTTAGTCAAGAGAAAATAGTTGTGATTTTATAGATTAAAGAATTAAAGATTAACTTATTTTATAAGTGTGTGTTCTTTAAAAACTAAGTATCACAGTTGTATTGAAATTATCTAAGTTCCCGCTTTGGAATTGCACTATATCAAAAGTAATCTAAGATTTTCTATTAGATTAGCAAACACACACACAAGGTGTAAAAAAATAGTGGTGACTTAAGCTACTCATAGATGTTTAAAAAATAATATTGTAACAAAGGCAAACCACCCAAAAGATGGTTTGGGAGTGTACTATTCTAAAAGATGTCCAATTTTTCCCTTAAATTAGCAAGCATGCACATAATATGAATACCATTATGGTGACTTAAGCTACTCATGAAGGTCAATAATCAATATCTTAAAGAAGATATAA
Source organism: Thuja plicata (assembly GCA_018584345.1). Lineage (NCBI taxonomy): Eukaryota > Viridiplantae > Streptophyta > Pinopsida > Cupressales > Cupressaceae > Thuja > Thuja plicata. The sequence continues at coordinate 628,833 of MU224964.1, read as the reverse complement.
CACTCAAAAGGAAAATATTTTAAATAGTTATAATTAAGCGGCATAACTAACTTAATTCAACAAACACCTTTTTTTTAATATCATTTTTGCTCCGCTAATGTGACTTTATACAACTTCAATACATTTATATAAGAAAATCTTGTTCATAATTCACATATATCAAAGACTATTTCTCATTTAGAAATGTACTTGGAAACATGCCAATCAATGTCCCTCACTCATTAAGAGACATTTATTAAAAACATTCTCAAATATCTAAAATGCCTCACATCAATATATGTATGGGTCTAAACTCTTTTTTACAAAATAAGAAAAGATAAATCCATGAAGATGGACTAGCAACTAGGATCTATCAACACTTTTATCAACAACAAATAAAAAAGAGTTAAAGACAACATACTCAAAACAAATCAAGACAATTTGAAACCAACACTTCAAGGAGCATTGCCAACCACTTCCAATAATTCCTTCACACAAATGATAATCTCCTTTTTTTAAATTGTAATTCTAGAGCTAGTTAGATACTAAGTGCAACTTGAAATTCTCTCTCTCAATTCCACCTTTATTTAATATGGGTTGGAAAACCTCAATGTCTCGATTAAAGAACTAAAGAAGTTAATATATGGAGACTCCTTGAATGTCTACTTTCCTCAAAATCCCCTTCCTTGAAATCCCCCTTCAACATCTCTCTCTCTCTCTCTCTCTCTCTCTCTCTCTCTCTCTCTCTCTCTCTCTCTCTCTCGAAGTTAATATATGGAGACTCCTTGAATGTCTACTTTCCTCAAAATCCCCTTCCTTGAAATCCCCCTTCAACATCTCTCTCTCTCTCTCTCTCTCTCTCTCTCTCATTCTCTCATTTAATGTTTCCTTCAAATTTTAATTATATATTTTGTCAAGTGACCTGCTTGAGGATGGATTATTGAAGATGGTCTATTTATATTGTTTATTGATATTTAATAATTTAATAATAAAACTCTTTAATTATTTACAGTCAAATTCATATGCATAGTTTGTTATTTGTACTCAAAATATTATTTTTTAACTTTATTATTTAATGGTATTTTTTTTGGAGGTTTAGAGCGAAGGACTGAGGGGTATTCATCCCGCCAAAATCTACTTGGGACACGATCCCGACCTCATCCCTTATGGTGTCAGAGCCTTTTCACTCAACAAGACTTGATCCCTAGTGGGTTTATTGAGAACCAAGCAACTTCACCAATAGACCAAGGGCCATTGACTTAATGATATCTTTGACAAACAAAAGTAACTCAAAATAAAAATTATAAATAACTCAAATAAAAAATTATAAATAACTCAAAATAAAAATTAATAAAATATTTTAAAAAGATTAGCACAACACACATGTACAAATAACTTTTTATTTGCATATCTACTACCCCTAATAATATATGTAAGACCATAATACAAAACATTCACATCTTAAAAGAAGGAATACAAATAAAAAAACCTAATAAAGATAAATAAAAATAATGTAGCTAGAAATCAAAAGCAAATATAAAGTCTATAGAAAGGTAAACAACTATCCAAATGGGTATTCAAATCTTTTGTGATTGTTGGCCCATGAACCATCTCAAACAAGACAAAAGTTTCAATCAACTTGATCCAAAGGTCCCACCATTCTTGAGTCTCAAATTTTGTGTGTGTGTGTTTTTTAGTTAATTTATTCTTTTGAATGAGTGGTGTTGGCCATTTGTTTTCTCTCAAAATAAGTTATATAATAAGGTTCAATTTTCTCCTTAGATTAATATGATATATATAATTTGATTATATATAATCAATATTGATTGTGTAAGGCTTTTTGTAGACACTCTAAATTGGTCAGCCAAAATCAACATGGTCAACCAAAGTCAAAGGGGTCAAATCAAGTCAACATCATGGATTAATTAACAAAGCTATTAATTAATTAAATTTAAGCCAAAAGAGATTAAATAAAAACTATGTAATTTATTAAATCAATTAGTTATATAGTTCAATTAAATAAATCAAATGCAACCCATCAAATCCCCTTACATGGCTAATTTAATTAAATTGGTTGAATTAATTAAATCCTAATTACTTTCAACATAGGGGACAAGGAATCAAATAGTCAATGAGAAGAAAGGATTAAGAGCACATGGATCACTCCAAACTTTGCTATCCTCACTACTCATTTAGGCTTTGCTATCCTCACCACTCCTTTTGTCACTTTGTCCCCCTATTTGAAAGCCATCACTCAACCTTGACCTCAACCCTACTTTGACCTTGGTTAATCAAACTCACCCCCCTACCCTTGGAAATTCCTATAAATAGGAGGATTTTCTTAGTGTAAACTTACCAATTCACATTTAGAGTAAGAATCCACATTTAATTGCATATTGAATTGGGCATTTAGCATTGAAGCATTCTTGAGTAGTATCATCATAATGAAAAATTCATCCATGTTTACATAGATTTTGAGCATAGAATAGGGAAATTCATCTTAATTTGCATACATTTGCATCTTAGATCCATATTTTCATCATTCTTAACATACTACTCATTTTAGGGGTTTTCACTTTAGGATGCTTTGTAGTTGAGAGCATTCGTTTAGTCCTTCTAGCTAGAGATCCATGAGACACTCTTAATTTGCTTTCACTTTCAAAATTCATTAACTTAGTTAGATCTTTCAAATTTGATTGAAACATATGTTAAACTAATGTTTCATGAAGGTTTGTGAATTGTAGGTTTGCAGACTACATTTGGCACCCACCGTGGGGCTCAAGCCTCACATTCTAACATCAATTTTGAAGATTTTACATTGCAGATTCTCTCAAATCACCAGAAACTCGCACCCGATATAAAGAAGCTTGCACATGGTACAAAAACTCTCGCACTTGGTACTAAGTGTCTCGCACTTGGTCTGTGAAATCTAGCATTTGGATAATGAAAGCTCACACCTGGTATAAAGAAGCTCGCACCTTGTCTGTAACAAATCACACTTGGTCTATAACAGCTTGCACCTAGTCTGTACATGCTCACATTTGGTCCAAAGAAGCGTGCATTGGGTCCATAGAAGTTCACATTTAGTTTTGGATGTTAAACAAACTCTATTAAATGGTTATATTGTGCATTTTTCTCGAATTCTATCATTTGGTGAAGTTTGCATGAAATTTAGGGAAGTTTGCATATCATTTAGGGAAGTTTAAATCTCATTTAGTAAAGTTTGCATCTCATTTAGGGAAATTTGCATGTCCTCTACGGAACTTTGCATAACATTTAGAGAAATTCACATATCATTTGGAAAACTTTGCATCTCAATTAGGGAGATTTGCATAGCATTTAAAAAAATTTTCATATCATTTAGGAGATTCCACATAAACATTTGGTAAATCTTGCATTGCATTCGGTCTGTTCTGAGTTGCATTTAGTATGTTCTGAGTTTCATTTGGTTAACGATAAGAACCATCAAATTCAAGTTGTATAAGTGATAAATTTGATAATTAATTGATGTTTTTAATGAATTGCAGATGACTAAAGGGATCAAATCAAGAAAAACTCAAAAATTGATATACAAATCACCCGATTATTATCAAGAGAAAGAGGCAAAATGGCTATACAAAGACGCAAAGCGAATACAATTAACAATCAAATCTGAAACTTTGGAAGAAATAATTCAAGCACGAAATAGGTATTGGAAGATCATTAACCTATATCAAGCCTTCTATAACATGCCATATAGTCCTTTAGATAATTCTCACGTTTGAATAATACATCTTAAAGTTCAAAAAGAAAAGTGTAGAGCACCAGATTATTGGAAAGAGAAAGAATCTAAAAGATTGATTAAATATGCTAAGAAAATCCATAACACAAACATAGTGGAAAACTTAGAAGAAGAAGAGAAAGCATACGAAGATTACATCAAAATTCTCAAATTATATCAAACTAAGTTTCCATCTTTGGCTTAAATATTTGTTCATTCATTTGAGGTGGATTTGGTTTCGATTTTCCTTCACTTTGTTTGCTTGGTTGTTGAAATAACCTTTGAGAGAAAACTTGGATGCTAAGGAGCTAGAACAATCACCACTAGGCAAGTAGACAAAAAGAAAAATAAAAAAAATCATAAATGCGCCTAGCCTTTGTTAGCATCAAAATGAGGTATTCCTAAGTCCTTATGCATTATGCTTAAATTGTGACAATTTAATTCACACATCTAGCTTAAGGTAAAAGAGAAAATTGAAATCTTGAGTGAAGCATTAGGGATATGCTCTTCACCTTTTTCTGAATCAAACTCCTTAACATTCTAAATTTGGGATAGAAAGGGGCTAAGTAATGAACCAAAGACCTAATTAAGCCTCCTTGTTTATGGAAAAAAAGTGCTAGGTATTTGATCTTCACCCTTTGGGTGAATAAAAAAGCCAAAAACACTCCCACTAGGTTAAGAGGCTTGGAATGAAATTTTTTAATTGTGTTTCGAAGTGAAGAAGTAGTAGAGATATGCTCTTTATCCTTTGGTTGAATCAAACTCCTAAACCTACCTATTCATTTCATTTCTTTCTTTCCATATACTTTCTAGACCTTTAGTGGGCCTGCCTCCCGAGATTTGCCTTATCGAGGATGGTGAGAGGGAACAAACCAACATGGATACAACCATTTTAGCCATGGTAATCCAACCTACTATAAAATAAAATTCATTCATCCTTAATGGGTCAAGTGATAAAAAGGCTTGAGAATCATATCCCCTCTATTAGTCCTTCGAGATTGAGCAAAATTATGTTTTTATGCATGTGGGAGGCCTTTGTAATAGGGGATAGACGCAAATATTTCTGAACAAAATCTTGAATACAACCTGATTAATTTATCAAGCATACCTTTTTAAACCTTGTTGAACCAAATTGACCATATGTAGATTGTTTGAAGTGATATCTTGTGGAGACCTTGTCGAAAACATCCGAGAATATACACTTTTATGTGTATCTTTTTAGAGGTTAGAAAACAAGTGTATTTGTCATTTCTATGCTTGATGATACATGATCTTGATAAAATAAAACATATATTTAAAAGATCCAAAGTTCATACAAATCATCATTCTTCTCAATTGAATATTTCTTTAACAAAGATTCACAATTCCCTTTCATGTCAGTTTGGACAAAAGCCCATCATATTAAATTGTCTTTACCGGAAGATAGAAATTTGCATAGGGAAGAGACCACACCTCCTCAACCACCTTGAAAATAACATCAATTCAATCACATCATGGTTTAAAATGAATTTTCTAGATACCCTAATCATTATAACAATGAAGAGGACATTCTTATTGCCACTTCGGTAAAGAAAATTCAATCTTTTCAATAAAAAATCCAAGCCCTAAAGGAAGAAAATGATACACCATTCAAAAAATACTCATTAAGATCAATGTTTCCTTTTCTCTTTAATCATAATCTAAACATGTCTCCCTTTTCTTCAAACAAAGAGGCATCTAAGCATGAAAATCCTATCTTTGATCAAGAACAACTTCATGAACATCCTATCTTTGATCAAGAACAACTTCATGACCATCCTATCTTTGATCAAGATAATGAAGAGGAAGTAACATCAGATTTCATTGAGAGTCTTGTCTATCAATAATATAAGGGTTATCCCACAATACTATGCCCCACCTTTTGGCCAACTTTGACACTGAAATGAACATTCTGAAAAAAAAACTTTCGCTTTTGGACACCTATTGCTGTAAAATCATTAAGAATTTGAAGATGATGTAAACTAGTGACTTTTATAATTTTGTTTCTAGTTCTGATTAAGAAAAAAAAGGTTTTACAAGGACCCGAAACCTTTACAAAAGTTTTACAAGGACCCGAAACCTTTATATGTTTCTAGTTGATAAATATATATTTTTAAAAAAAATTGTAATTTATTTGTATCCATTTTTCCTTCTTCTTCAAAAATTTGTTTGTCTGAAAAATCAACATTTTTTAGGAGTGACACTCACTTTTATTAACATTATTGAAGTGAAAAATCCTAATGAGTAATCTAATGGAGAACAAGATACTACTCTCAAGCAACATCTAAACCATGAACCTATGTCTAACAATATTCCTCATGCAACCTATGAATTTTCCACCATTCCTCCATCTCCTAAAGATTCACACCCAGCTAAACCATCTTCATCAAGTAATGAACCTAAGGATGATACTTTCCATTTTGACTATGTATAGCCTCAAGGGATACCTCTAAAAGAGATCCAAGTTAACTTGTATCACTTTGCAAGTTTCTTTCATGCTTCAAAGATCTGAAGACCCCAAGATTTCATGTGCTTTAATGCCTATCAAGCCTATTAAAAATGATCCTTCATCATACCTTCAAGAATCCCCCATGCATATCCCAACTCATACCTTTTCCTTTGTAGCAGATCCATGTCAAGAAGGCAAGTCAAAGTGTGAAGAAACAAGTCTTAGTAAAGATCAAGGTCAACATACTATCCAATCCTATCCAATATTTGACCAAGATCCCATATCCCTAGAGTCTTATGATGATTCTCTCATACCCTTACACTTTTTCCAAGATGACATCCCTCCATGTCAAGAACAAAGTATCCCTTTAAACCTCACATCTTATCCACCTCCTAAGCAAGATCAAAATATCCCTTTCACCATTTCCAATGAGCCTTTTGAAAATCAAGAGCAAAGTACCCTTTCTAAACCATCCAATGATATATTCCCATCTCAAGAACAAAGTATCCCTCCAAGTCCTATATCTTGTCTAATTCCAAAGAAAGATCAAGATATCTCCTCCATTATTTATAATGAGCCCATTGAAAACCAAGAGCAAATTACCTTCTCTACCTTCATCTCCATATCTCCTCTTACTAGCTCAATTTACATTCCCACCCCATCCAATATTACTCATCTATGTCAAGATCAAAGTATCCCATCAAATCCTTGTCAGGATCCTCCATGTATACCTAAAAAATATATCATTCCTCCCAATCCATTTCATGAAATTAAATCCCCTCAAGCTTCAGTTGATCCTATCAAAGTTTTGTCCTATAAAAGCTACCAATGAAACCGTTCACATAAATATAAATCTAAAAGATGATGATCGTGGAAATATATCTCACTCTAAAGATGTTTATATCTCTTTCACACCTTATTTCCTTCCATTAAAACATAACCATACACCTTCCCCATCCTCCAAATTTATTTTGGGTCACTATATCCCAAAGCTAAAGTTTCCAATCTCCAAATCCATTTTGGGTCCCTATTTCCCAAAGCTAAAATATTCATCCCTTCTATCCATATTGGTTCCTTATATCCCTCCATCCACCATTCCTACCATTCCTATCTCGTCATCCATTTACCCTATCAGATATCAAGATCAACAAATGTACACATACTTGAGAAAATTCCAAGAGCCTATCCATATGAACCCTCCACATGAATCCTAATCATCCATGAACCCCAAAAAATTTGCAAGCAACTTGGATTTCAAAAATAAAAATAATAAATCCAAGAATCCGCATATGTACAAAGATCAACATGTCCAATATAGTTGACATGTGAATACAAATAAAAAAGAAATATCCAAATGACCGCAAAGGTCCACCAAGCAAAAAGAAATATCCAAAAGGCCGCAAAGGTCCACCAAGAAAAAAGAAATATCCGAAAGGCCGCAAAGGTCCACCAATAAAAATGAAGAATCAAATAAAATGTGGGTTCCTAAATTCCTCATTGAAGAAATGCATTCTAAAGCATCACAAAGGAAATAAAAATTAAAAACTATGTGGATTTCCAAGCCGCTTTTGCAAGATTTGCACACAAAAGAAAAATCAAAGTTGACATTGAATATTGAAAAGGCTTCCTCTCCACCTCCTTTAAAATATTTTCCATCTTCAAAATCTATTTTGGGTTCTCATGTCTCAAAATCCACTACCTCAGATACTTCATCACCTTGTCCCTCCATTTTGTGTCCTTGTGTTCCAAAATACACAACCTTTCCTCCATCACAATTTCAAGTTTCTCCATCCATTTTTTCTCCATCATTCCACCACCCTTAAAAGTGCATGTAAAATTTGACCTTTCCAACATTTCTATCCACAATATACATGCTTCTTATCCTCCTATTCATTATCCAACAACTATTTTCCATCCTTGCATCGGTCTTATCCACTCTGTGGCATAAAACCTTAACCACCATCTACCTTTATCCTCCATATCTATCCTTTATCATCACCTTGCCAATATATTTGAACATCCTTTCCCTAGCCATGGTTCATTATAGCCTACCTTTCAAAGGGGGATTATCTAGAGACAAAGAGGTATAAATTTCTCCATTCACCATCTTCCAAAAAGTCAGAAAAGAAAAGAAAAGAAAAGAAAAATAAAAGGAAAGAAAAAAGAAAAAAAGAAAAGAAGAAGAAAAAGTAAATAGAAATTATTCGTCCTATGGTGAAAACCAATTCTTGTGGTGCCTTGGGAAAGTACCATGATGAAAACCTAGAAAAAAGGCGTCATGCATAGTCCACTTTCTTGTACTCTACACTTGGGGCAAAGTTCCATCCATGATATATCAGCCATGTTATCCATCATATTCTACATCTTTCATATCCTATCATATATCCTATTTTGCATCTATATTCCCTCTTTCACCTTTTATCTTGATAAGGTTGAACATATCCATGCACATCAGGTATCTTAGCATCTGTTTTCCTTTCCATTAGCCTATTCACTTATTTCATTCATGCTACCCTATCATGATCTTTCTTATCCCAAGTCAACCCTCATTATCCCTAAGCATTATGACAATAATTCCAAACCATCCACTCGTGGCTTCCATCAAACCTTATCCTGATCATTCTATTGTATCCATTGTTGGAAATGAGTTGAGTAACTGAGAGGGGAGGGGTGAATCAGTTACCATAAAAAAAAATCCAAGTCCCTTAGATGTCTTAAACAAATCAATCATTGTTTCTCGGTTAACATAGATATTTCATTGTCACTCGGTTAACATAGAAAATCTTAAGATATTAACTTTTATTATCTTTAGTAATTAATTGTATAAACATAAATCATAAAGAAAATGAAATGTACACAAATAACACCAAGATTTAACATGGAAACCCAATATGGGAAAAACCACCAATAGCAACTAGTCACTATTTTTCACTCTTCTGAAGTGAGCCCTGTTAGGAGCCAACCCTGTTAAAGGTTACAATAACACATTGTTAGGTGTGACCTGGTTAGAGGATTTAATCACCTTGTAAGGAGTGGCCTTGTGAAAGGTCTTCAAACACTTCAATGCAGAAATTTCACCTTGTTAGAGGATTTACAAAAGACTGTTAAGTCTACTCTATTAAGAGATTTTATCACTGCTACAATTGTTAGAGAGTAACAATGGATTGACCCATTTTGATAAGAAACTATCTTTGCTGATTTAGATATCTATTTTGGATTAAGTACTTGATCCTCAATGATCAAATATTCTATTGCAGACCTCTATATTTTTTCTTCGATAAAAATCACATTTGATTTCACTTTCACTCTTCATATCACACTTCACATGCAATTCCACATCACCACTATCATCTCACTCAATTGAATCCAAACTTGACCTTACATATATATGTTAAGCCTTGTCAAGTTGACCTTGATATCCTTCCAAATAAATAATAAAACTCATGTTTGTCGGCTGCATATAACTGATTATCTAGACAATATAATCCACTGTTAGTCGGCTGACACTAACTATTTTGCTCAGTCAATACCTGAAATCCTTCAACGCCCGACCAACACTGTAATGCCCAAGTGAACTCGGTTAGAAATAAAAAACACTTTGGTCCTCTTCAATGCCTGAGAGAGCTTGACTGACACTAAATATGCTCAGATAGGATTAAACATTTGTGTAAACATCAATGATAATACACAATTGAATAATTGCCATCAACAATGTCCCTCTTTGGCATTGATGGAAACACAACATGTCATAATACAAAGAATTATAGAGCACCTGACATAAGAATGAAATATTGTTAATGTCCTTAGCTTCATTCTGATTCTCATCCAATTTTATTAATGTCTTTAGCTTCATTGTGATTCTCATCCAAAACTCCCTCAATCACTGAAATACAAATTTCTCCCTCTCACATTAATCTTTCTCTTATAAGTTCTCCCTCTGTCATCAATCTATCCATCAGTAATCTCTCCCTCTTTCATGAATATTAATGACATACAATAATCTCTCCCTCTTTGACAACCAATGCCAAAGACACCAACTGACATATCCAATGAAATTGTAATGTACCTATCTGTACTGATTCATATGCAATAAGCTCTAAATATCTGCATCAACATGTTAAGTCTATTATGTAGCTCGGTTGATGCATCACTAAACTATGTTTTAGTGAGCCTCAGTTAGGGGAATTACCCCTAGCTTTCCACTAAGATACAAAAATGCATCCTTAGTTAGCGGTTTTGTGAATATGTCTGCAATTTGTTCTTTAGTATTCACATATTCCAATATTACTTCTTTGTTTTGAACTAATTCCCTCAAGAAATGATATTTTATTGCAATATGTTTAGTCTTGGTATGCATCACAGGGTTCTTTGAAATGTTAATAGCACTGTTGTTGTTACAGTAGATAATGGTAGGCTCTTTGATTTCTACCTTCATACTTGACAACAATTGTTTGAACCATATGATGTTTGAACAATTCACTGCTGTAGCAACATATTATGCTTCAGCTGTAGATTGAGAAATGCAGTTCTGTTTCTTGCTTGTCCAGGAGACTAATAATTTCCAATAAATAGTGCTCCTCCACTTGTTCTCTTTCTTTCATCAACACTTCCTGCCCAATCAAAATTTGTAAAAGTCTTCAAATCAAATTTTCCTCCTTTCTTATACCATAATCCACAATCTTTAGTACCCTTAAGATATCTCATAATCCTTTTGATAGCCATCAAATGATTCTCTCTAGGATTAGCTGAAAACCTTGCAACAATACTGTCTGCTAATGCAATATCAGGTCTAGTGTGAACAACATATTGAAGTTTGCCAATCATGGATCTGTATGTAGTTTGATTTACCTCCTTTGAATCATCATCCTTAGATAGCTTATGGCCAGTAGGCATAGGTGTTCCAACTGGTCTAGAGTCTTCCATCCCAAACTTCTTCAGAATCTCTTTTATGTATTTAGACTGAGTAATGTAGATACCATCCTTCATATGATAAACTTGTAAGCCAACAAAGAATTTGATTTCACCAAACATAGACATCTCAAATTCCTTACTCATAGCTTTTGAGAATGCTCTGCATAAATCATCATATCTAGTGAATAATATGTCATCAAAAAATATTTCTTCTAATAGTATCTTGTTCTGAGGTCCTTCTTTGATGTACAAGCTACTATTGTCATTAGTTCTCTGAAATCCAATAATTATCAAGTAACCATAAAGTCTTTCATACTAGGCTCTCGAAGCTTGCTTTAGTCCATACAATGCTTTGTGCAGTTTGCAAACCATATTTCTTTTGTTAGGTTCTACAAAACCTTCAGGTTTCTCAATGTAGACTTCCTCTTCAAGAATTCCATTCAAGAATGCACATTTTACATCCATTTGATAAACCTTGAATCCTTTATGTGTAGCATATGCCAGAAGAGTTCTGACTCCTTCAAGTCTTTCATCAGGAGAAAAAGTTTCTCCATAGTCAATACCCTCTTCTTGAGAATATCCTTTACAAAATAGTCTGGCTTTGTTTCTGGAAACTTCACCTTTCTCATTCATCTTGTTTCTGAAAACCCACTTAGTACCAATTACATTCTTACCTTTTGGTCTAGGTACAAGATTCTAGGTTTTGTTCTTTTCTATCTGCTCAATTTATTCATTCATTGCTTCAATCTAGTTCTCATCATTCAATGCATATTTAACAGTTCTAGGTTCAATTTCACTAAGTAAACATGTACCTTTTATCTTTATCCTTGTCATTACACCTTCTGTCTTATCTCCAATTATTTTTTCAGGTGCATGATACCTTCTAACATATTTAGAAAGTACAAGATCCTTCCTCTTTGATTCTGGGATTGCTCCACTATGTTCACCATGCTCAAATATTCTGTCATGTTCTTATGTCTGATACTCAGGTTCCACTGTCTAAGACTCAGGTGTATCTTTTTGTGACTCAGGTACCTTTGTCTGTGACTCAAGTGCCTCTATTTACGAATCAGTTTCTTTAGTCTGAGACTCAGTTCTCTCTGTTCGTGACTCGGTTTCTTCAGTTAGCATCACTGGTTTCACAGGTTGCAACAAGGTTTTTGCAGACAAATTCAGTGGTTGACATGCCATCTATCCAAGCACCATTTCCTATATCTTAGGTATAGTATCAGGATCATAATACAGAAATTTTATGTAATCTTTAGGCTCGTTACTACTTTGTTCTTCATTTTTCTCTACAAACTTATTGACCTTTACACGCACACTTCCTACGAATTTATGATTAGTAAGATTTAAACATTTATATGCTTTGTTTTTGCTGGAGTAGCCTAGGAATATACCTTCATCACTTTTTACATCAAATTTTCCATTTCTTGATTCCTTCAAGATGTTGCATCTACTTCAAAATACTTTGAAATAATGAACATTAGGTTTATAGCCATACCATAATTCAAAAGGTGTCTTCTCAGCACCTTTCTTTAGCTGATCTTGGTTCAAGGTGTGTGTGTTAAATTGTGCACTGTGAATTGTAGTGCTTATGGCTTCCTTCAAGTATTTGGTAGCAACATCCTTCTCAATCATCAAGGTTATTGCACAATCCATAATGGGCCTGTTCCTTCTTTCTACTATACCATTCCACTATGGTGTACCTGGGGTAGATACCTATCTTTTGATTCCTCTTTCATTGTAGAACTCATTGAATTCATTAGAAATGAACTCTCCTCCTCTGTCAGATCTTAAGCATTTAAGTTTCTTTCCTGTTTCTTTTTCAACTCTAGCTAGGTACCATTTGAACTTCTAAAACACTTCTGATTTGTCTTTGACAAACATAACAGTCATCATTTTGGAATGATCATCAACAACTAAAATGAAATACTTCTCACCTGTGTAACTTTTTGTTCCAATTGGTCCACATAAATAAGTATGCACCAATTCAGAGACTTCTTCTGTATTGTAGTTCTTGCTCTTGAAGCTTGTTTTGCTCATCTTCCTAATTTGACATTGTTTTCATATTGCTAGTTCAGGTTTCTTCAAAACAAGAATACCTCTTACTCTTCTATTCTTACTTATATTGATCAGGTTGTGAAAGTTCACATGACACAACCTTTTATGCCATAACTATCTTTCTTCTACTTGTGCAATAAAACATGAACTTTCATTGAGATCAAGATAAAATAGATTACCTTTTGTTTGTCTACCACTTCCAACTAGGTTTCCTTTATCATCCAGGAGCTTGGCCTTACCATTCATGAATTCTACCTTGAAACCAATATTATTTAGCTGTGCCACACTTAGTAGATTACGCCTTAGTCCTTCAACCCAATAAGCATTATCACATTTGATTCCTTCTGTAAGAGCAATACAACCTTTACCTTTTACATAGCAGGGTTCATCATTCCCAAAAATTACACTCCCACCATCATAGTGTTCAAGATGTTCAAATTTGATTTTATCACCAATCATGTGGTGAGAGAAACCACTATCAATTATCTAGGTGTCATTCTTTCTAATATGGGAATATAGTGTTGTCTTTTCATTGTCTTCACTATCTGACTCATCCTTAATAACAATGCAAACCATTTCATCTTCATCTTTGTCACTATCAGAATCTTTAGCAATATAACAAGATTTCTTACCTTTTCCCTTGTTGTAGATTTTTTAATCTTTCTTTCCTTTGTACTTTTTGAACTTTTTCTCACCTTTGTTTTCCTTGTTCGGACATTTAGTAGTAATGTGACCAACCTCATCACATGAAAACAAAATCAATGGTATTCTTCCTTTGTATTGTCCTTTTCCTTTTACATCTCTCCTTGCAATCATCAATCTTCACATGAGTACTTTCAATGATCTTCTTTAATCTTAGATTAAAACATCTATAGGCTTTGCTTTTAGTAGAGTAACAAATAAAAATACCTTCGTCGCTTCTAGCATCAAACTTTCCAATGCTATCATCTCTCTTGATGTAGCACTTTCTTCCAAAGATTTTGAAGTATTTTACAGTAGGTACATTACCAAACCAAAGCTCATAGGGTGTCTTATATGTGTCTGGCCTTAATTATATTCTATTGATAGTATAGACTGTTGTATTGACCGCATCTCTCCAATAAGTATGAGAAACCTTTCCTTCAATCATGATAGTGCGCGTTGTGTCAAGTATTATTTTGTTCCTTCTTTCAAATATCCCATTCTTCTGAGGGGTTCTAGGTGCACTTAACTGTCTCTTGATTCCATGTTGTTCACAGTAATCATAAAAATGGTCAGAGGTGAATTCTCCTTTTCTATCAGATCTCAGACATTTTATCTTTAATCTAGATTCATTCTCAACTTTAGTTTTGAACACTTTGAACTTCTCAAAAGATTCAGATTTGTCTTTTAAGAATGAAACCCACATCATCCTTGAAAAATCATCAACAAACAAAATGAAATACTTTTCTCCGTAGTAAGATCTTATTTGAGTAGGTCCACATAGGTCTGTATGTATTAGATCTAGTTTGTTTTCTACAGAGTTTTGTTTTCTCCTGAATGAGGTCCTCACATGCTTCCCATTCACACATGGTGTCAATTGGTCTTGCAATACTTGGAAGGTCTCTTACTGCCTTTACATTACTTATCTTGACTATGTTGTCAAAATTGATATGACAAAGTATCTTGTGCCATAGCCAACTGTCATCTACTTTTGCAACAAAACAACTTACTTCTGAATTGAGCTGAAAAACATTACCTTTGGTCTTTGATCCTAATGAAATCATGTCTCCTTCTTTGTTTTTAATGATGCACTGGTTGTTTTTGAATTCCAACTGATATCCTTTATCAAGCAACTGTCCAACACTTAGTAAGTTATGATGTAAACCATCAACATAAAAAACATCATTTGTCTTGTTCTTTCCATCTAAGGTGATAGAACCTCTGCCTATGATAGGTTTGGGAGTGTTATCTCCAAATCTAACCATGCCACCTTTGTATTTTTCTAAATGTACAAATCTATCTTTGTCTCCTGTCATGTGGTGTGAACATCCGTTGTCAATGATCTAGTCAGTTCCGATGTTAGCTTTTAAAACTAATGCTAACTCTTGTTCTTTTTCTTCATATTCTTTGTCCATTTCTTCAAGCATCTTTTCAATGTATTTAATGGAAACAAAACCAATTTCATCTTCTCCTGAATCATCATTAGTTACACCATCTTCAGCATGATAACATTCCTTAGTGTACTTGGGCTTGTAATTTGATTTGAACTTCTTGACTCTTGTAGGACACTTGGATACAAAGTGACCAACTTTGTTGCATGAAAAAAATTTGAATGGTAGTTGTCCTTCATATTTCCCTTTACCTTTCCTTTCTTTCTTGGAAATCATAGAAATGATTTCTTCTAGTTCTGTATCCACTTTTTCATTATTGCTAGAACTGCTTATGGATTTCTTGTTGTGGACTGAGGCTTTGAAACCTGTCTCACTTTTGGGTTCAGTCTTCAATCTTGATGTCTCAAATGCAGATATTTTGCTGATCAAAGTCTCTCTCTTGAAGTCTTTTGAAAATTGCATGGTCTCATCTAAAATAATCTTTCTCTCATAGTCTGTTGTTAGTGTGGTCATTATTTTTTCCATTATGTCTTCCTCTAAAACTTCTCCACCATTGTTCCTGACACCTGAAACTACTTCATTAATTCTTTGATTGTAGGCTCTAATGTTTTCTTCAGGTAGTGTTGGTGCTATTTCTTGTCCAAAGTGTGCCTTGTAATTTTTATGAGGTCTCCTATCTTTGAAGTGTTAGAGGTTTTGAAATTGGTATTAAGTTTGATTTTATGCCTCTGCAAAATGTGCCTAAACCCTCAACCTATTTGAAAGTGATAAAAAATGACTAAAAAACCCTAAGTACCTTGGCCTATTCTATTCTTACGTTACTTTTTTAGTCACTTAAGTCATCCTAAGTTATGTGTTCATGTTGAATAGGTTTCTTTTCACCTAAATTTTGTGATATCCTAACCACTTTATTAAATCCTAAGTCTCGCCATATGGGTTCCTTTACATCATCACCTTATGTGTCGTGCAACTGTGAAAAGATCTAACGGTGCGCGTATCTTCTTATGTCCAAAGTGCACGACATCTAATGAGTAAGAAGATAAGCAGTGGTGATGCGTGTCCTCAGTTAGAAGTTGTTTTTGGGAAATTAAGATGGTCGTCCGATGCAAAGAATGGTGCCCAGAATCAACGGTTCAAATTCAAAGTTAATAAAACAAGTTGCAGAGAGTCGTTAAGCTGCGAAACTGAAGCTGGTGAATTAATTACAAAATGTGTGGCAACTCCAATCGAATTCAATTCGAGAGATTGATTTGATTGAGGCTGTAAAATGATTAAGCTGACTACTATCTAAAGCATTCACCAAAACCATTTAGGCAAAGATGGAATTGCAAAAGAAAACCAGCTTCAAGCGACTTCTGTGCAAAACGGGTAAGTTCACTGATTCACTAAGCATTCCAATTAAGATATAATTGTAGTTCAAAGAAGATTTTAGAACTCGTGTTTCAGAATCCAATTCTAGTCTTGATAGAAAACCATTAGAATGGCCCCTAGAGCTGAAATCACCAGACAAGTTGACTACCAGAAACAAAATGTTAGAGAGGATTTACTACAGCAGTTACCATTGTCTTTGGGGGATGCCACCCAAGCCAAGAAAGTAGTACCGCAGCATACCCGTTTCAAAATTGGGGAAGGGATGTATGATTCAGGAAGGTGGGCAAGAGATTTCACCACAATTTTTGATGCCCTGGCTCTGATTAGAGCAGCTTATAGTCAGAGAAAGGCCCCTACCCCAGATTCTAATATTTAGGAACTAGATGTTGGTAAGCTAATAGCACCTAGTGTCTTCATGGACACTGATTTTCTCATTCTAATAGCAAACACTTATGACAAGGTGTCTAGGGTAGTTAGAGACATCCGGGGAAATGTAATACTGACTATGTTAGCTAATGAAATTAGGAGGATCTTCAAGTTGACTGATACTTCCAAGAGTATGGATGATATTCACCTTGAATATTTCAAAGAAATATACAATAACCAGAGGTATTATTACAGAGGTGAAGTAGTGAAGGGATATGCAAGCAAGATAGGAGATTTAGTTGTAATAGGGCTAGGAACCCCTGAACCCTTCAAAGTAGATTTATTCATTGGCAAAGCCAGAAAAATGTACAGTTCCCTGTGTAATGTCTTAGGGATAAATGAGGAGGCATCCATGCCAGTCCAGATTATGTTGATGGTGGTTCAAATTCTACATCCCCATTTATCAGTAGTGTTTGATTATGCATCCTATATTGCTCAGGAGATGCATGATGGTTTGTTAGGGATCAAGGATGGCAATATACAAAAGCCTATGGGTTGGTATTCCCTTATGATGCATATGTTCTTATTTAACAATGCAGATTTCTTTGAGGAAGAAATGGAATTGGAGAAATTCCAAGATGATGAAGAGTTTCCTGTTCAGATGTGGAGTGCAGACTTGTCCTAGGATAGAAAGAATGCAAGTTATGTATACTTTGACAAAGTTTTTGCTACCATACTTAAGTCATTGTTAAACAACCAAACTGCAAGAATTCACAATGAAATATTGATGCTTTTAAGGCCTATGGAGTATGCCCCTGAGTTGAAAATTTCTCAAAACTAGGGAGATTTGATCTTATACCCTTTTGCAATAGTGATTAGGGTCTATGGTTTCAGAGGCGTTCCTTATGTGTTTCCCTACAGAGTCCCACTCAAGATCGGGATAGCAGAAATCATAAGACAATTAGGTGGGCTACAGGAGGAAGCCTTGACCAGAAAGATGAAGGGGAACATATTTCCTCCCCTCACTAAAGCCCATCACTTTATCATAACAAAGGGAGGGTGGG
>MU224964.1:599656-610251 GCA_018584345.1 Thuja plicata | reverse complement strand
TCAGCATAAGGGAAAGAGGCCAATGGACACTGATGTTCAAGAAGTATCCTCTCCAAAGAGGCAAAAGGTGGAGATAAAGGAACAAGGAGGTGAATTATATTCTCCCTCCCAATCCCCTATGCAGTATAATGACCAGACCATTGCTGAGCAATTGCTCAAGATGAGAAATGTTGGTGAAGTAGTTGTTACTACTCATGAATTACAAGAGGGGATGCCAGAAGAACCCAAGCATACATCATCTGATTTCATAGTGGCTAAATTTGCTGGCAAGGAGTTAGACCCTGTGACCAAGCAAGCAAGTGATGAATTCTTGTTTGATGACAGTTTCATCAAAACTACGGCTTTTATCCAGTTTCTATGGAGATGCCATATTGATGAATACAATGAGAAGTGTCAAAAAATGATAGAAGCCCAACCCGACACTGCCAAAGAGGACATAGAGAAAGTAGTTAAACAAGAATTGATACTAAAATTTGATAAAATTACTCCTAAAGAGGGCAGACAAATGGTCAAAAGGCAAGGGGTACTCATATTGCCACAATGGGATTTAGCTGATGCAGTAATTTTTGATGCCATAAGAAAACAAGCCAAACCCATAAGCCCTGCTGGAACATCAGTTGGTGCTAAATTTATTGAAGACCATGCAACATTGGAAATCTGGTCACTAAAGAAGAAGGACAAAAGAAGAGTTAAAGAAGATAATGAAGCTGAAGACAAAGGCAGTCTGATAGTGAAAAGGGTTGCAGACACCTCAAGAGTTGAAGCAGCTAACCTTGTTGTACAAGTTGCCAATCTGAGCATGAAAGTGTCAGAAAAAAAGAAGGAGGCATATGCTAGCCTAAATGAAAAGTATGAGTTTGTGCTCAAATCTTATAATGAGGAGAGGGTTAAATCTTTGATGAAGGACAATAAAATAGTAGAGTTGGAGGGTAAGCAAAAAACCCAATTTGTGCCCCTAAGGGTAATTTCTTAGGACCCATATCAACCTTCCTCCTCAAGTCCATTCATAACATATCCCCCATCCCCTGCACCTCTAAGTCCTACTATTCAAGAATCTATTGAGGCCAAGAGGGAAGAATTAGAAGCTGAGAAGAGCAGGCTAATCAGTGAGAGAACAAGATTAAAAGAGGAGGGTAAGAGAGACCTGGAAGATTCCCTAGCATAAAAAGAGGTTGAAGAACTAGTAAAGAAAAAGCACACAGATCAAATATTTATAAATCTCAAGAGATGTGCTAGTGAGGTCAACCTCTCTAACCTCTATCTATTGGGGAAGAAGATTGCAAGCATCATCAGCAAATATGATGTTGAAAAGGGACAATGGAATTTGATAGTGAGTGGATGGAAGGGGAGGGCATCCAATGTAAAATCTTTCAATTCCCTCTCTAAAGAGAAAAATGATGTTGATATTATTCTGACAAGCACTCATAAGTGTCTTAAATTGATGATCAAATTAGACACCAAGAGGAACATGGTGATGAAGAAGATCACAACCCTGAAAGGGGAATTTTCCAAAGATAGATACGATATGTATCCCTATATGTTCAAAGAGGATGGGAACATAAAAAATGAAGCCCTGTGGCTGAGGCAGCTAAATGAAGCACTAACTAGCAGAACAAAAAGTATTGTCACTTTGGCAAATACTGGATGGTTTGTGCTAACTATAGATATTTTGAGCAAAGCCAAGGCATTTTTTGAATCTTGGGAGGTAGAGATTGAGAAGGCTAACAGTGATTGAGAGGAGTGCAATAGCTAAAAGGATGAGGTTCTCAATTTCAATTGGCCAAGTGATGAGGTGTTCACCTCATGGGTTAGCAAGTATGGAGTAGTCACCCCGGTAGCATGAGACAACAAATATGAAGGGGACAACTAACACCAAGGAGGTTGAATGAATGGAGAAAATCATATATTTGGGGCCTCTACACCAATAAGAGAGCAATATTCAGGTGATAAAGACCCAACTACTTCGGAACAACTTCAAGCATTCAGGCGGTCACGAGACAAATGATCACATGGCTCATAGCAAATATTGTTATCTCTTCAGCCAGAAGTTTTGTCTCTTCTTGGAACTATATTTTGTCCTATAGCCCATTCATTCATAGCTTGTTGCATCCTTATTCTCCAAAAGGATTCCAAGATGACTGGGGCTACCTATAAGTATCAAGTTGTAATATTGTAATAAGGATGGTAAAATATAAGACTACAAGGCAAATTACTAAATTGGTCTGGCCATTGGTTTTTGAGTCTTAAAAGTGTACTGTTATTGAGTTCATATTAATAAAAATATAGTGGAATCTCCATTTTTTATGTCAATGGTGTCTTCTTTCATTTGCAATTAATTCTTGTATGTTCAATTTGTAAGGCATTTTGAGTATACTAATTACAAGGTAGTCATGTTCTTGTTTGTGAGTTATTTTCAAGGAGAGTATAAATCTTGCAAGTGATTGCAGAGAAGTAGGGTTTGTGCAAGGATTTGATACATTGGTGTGAGGAATGAGAGGATAGTTTGTAAGGCACTCTATCTAGGGTTCAATTGTGTTCTTATTAATTGTCTTAATATGTATATGCTTTGTTATGACTCTATTACCCATGATTAGGCACTGGTCAATATGCTGACATGTGGTTGTTATCATCAATTTAAATATTAAAACCTTTACCTTCTGTTGTCAAGAACTTATATGTGTAGTTGATTGTGTTGAAGAATACAGTTCATCTTAGTGATTCCTTGAAGAGTGAATCAATAGGTTAGCCTTCCTAGGCCAAGCTGGCATAAAAAGAAGAAGGATTGCAAATCCTTAATCCACTGTGAGATCCTCTGTTATTCAGTGAGTCTGTCAAAGGTACACCCACCTGGGTATGTGGAGCCCAAAGTGTAGGAGGATCTTTATCCTTGTTAATTAGCCTTATTCATGTATGAATCTGAGTTGGGAATAGAGGGTTAAACATTTTTTGTTTTTTTAAATGATTCATACAAGAAAATGAGCTAACAAGTAGCATCTCTAAGTTGTACCTTTTCTTCCATGTCTTTCTGCGTTCATTCTTTGCTTGAATATCTCCTTCAAACATATCTTCTAAGTATTTCCAAATAGAGTATTCTTTATATGTCTTCTTTATCTCAGAAAGTTCACTATCAGATAGGGCACTAATTAGGGTTTCTTTGGCGATTGCATTATTAGTGAATACTTCATTTTGTTTGACTGTAGAGTCATCTTCTACAAGGTCTTTCAAGGTGGGAACTTCAATTTCTTGAGTGGAAATCTCATAGATCTCAAATCCAACGCACTGAAGATGTGTTATCATTTTGTTCTTCCTATCAAGATAGTTTTCTCTGTCAAACTTAGGACTCTCTTTCCTGAAGTATGCCATCTAATCTACCTTAATCTGTTAGGCTTTCTCTCCAAGGTACTTTTCTCTGATACCAATTGTTAGAATAGTCCCAAAGGATAACTGAGAGGGGGGGTGAATCAATTATCAGCTACCTTAATTCTTTTCTTTGCTTAGATACAATTAACATAAAGTAAACGCACATTCAGATAAAACAATAGAGAACATAACAATTTTGGTTACGGGGAAACCAAATAGATAAAAAAAAACCCGGTGGGAATTAGCACCCACAAAGAACTGTACTTCAATATAATTATCCCTGTTAAGAGATCTTGCAACCCTGTTAAGATTTGTTCTTTACAATGCAATAAGTACAGAGACCTAGTTAAAGGTCAGACCCTGTTACGAGTCTTTTACAAGTAACCCTGTTAGGGGTGAGGACTCACTGTCCAAAAGCTCACTGCTAAAAGGATGAAAGCTACAAACTTTAGTAGAAAAAATATGCACTATATCTAATAGATGAATTGTTAGAGTAGACCTTCTATCTTGATCAATTCCAGTGTGTTGTATACTTCCACTTCTTCTTCACATAGATCTTTTCTTGATGAATGAAATGTCTCTACTATCCCAAAAAAATAGACATTCTGTCCTGCACTTGTTCTATTTTTTTCCTTCTCATTCACCCTTGGCGTTCATCAAATGAACTACTATAAGTATCTTCTCTAAAGGATTTGATCTTTGTTATCTGTAGGATTCCCTTCAATACTTCTTTAGTTTGCCACATCATCCATGCAACCTAATTAGAAACATGCAACTTATATTGAATAGACGCGACACTTCCCAAAGTCGGCTCCACCAAATTAACTCCAACTTCATGATTCTGATAGAACTTGTTTGGTGCCTTTAGATAATTATATTTAACTCATAAATAAACATTAAATACAAACACGCATATCCCAAAGATAGGCACAACTCAATAAATAATATAATTACGTCGGCTCTTCTCAAATAGTCTTCAAACTCTGTAACTATCATAACTGATTAACATAACTCAACTGAAACTTCATATCTGACTCAGCGTGAATGCACATAGCATCTAGAACATGTATACACCATGTAAATAAACACACATAGCTCTAGATCATCTATACTGATAATTGTATATAGAACACTATTGTATATTATGTGTTTTCATCAATGACAAACATACAATCAATTATTTGCACAGAAGCAAATCTCCAACAAAAAATTTACTATCTGCAGAAGGGAAGGGGTCAGTTAAGGCTTACAATTTTGATCACTTCTGATGATCTACCCTATTAGGAGTAATTTTGAGACTGGTTAAGGTCTACTTTGTTAAGATATTTAGCAATGCTGTTTAGTGTGCACTCAGTTAAGAGATTTACAAAGGATTGTTAAATCCACCTTTCTCAAAGATTTCTTCTATTTTCTACACTTGTTAAAATGTAGTCAAAATTATTCATTGACCTAAGTATATGCAATCTAGAATTGTTGATTACAGATCCAATAAAGATTACATGTATATTTATCACCTATAGTAATTGATCAATACCTCTGTTCTTCTCGGTAGCCTTGGATCTTGTTCTTGATACCTGATTTCATCTTTGGTTGTTCTTCTACATAAAACTCTATCTCTAATCCATAGAAGTGTCTACGGCTACAATCATCATTACATCCATTTGTTCTAATTGTTTACACATCTATTTATACAATGAGTTTTAGCTAAATGAGTTTCGCGCATAACAATGATAACTCTGTGATCAAAGGTTTACAACTTGACCTTGATCTCCTAGTATGCATGTTTCTAATCAGTTAGAATGATTAAAATAATTACAATTACATTGCTTGACCCTCAAGAAATGGATTTAAAGCTAATCAAAATGCTAAATATAAAACACAAGTGTTTTATCTGACGTGAAAGTCATATCCACATTTCTCAAGATTTATAACTGTCTCTTGGTAGACTGGTGCTCGGGTTTCTCTATAGTCTATTAGGTTCCTCTGTAATATTTTCTGTCAGGTTACACTATAATCTATTCTATCAAGTTACATTGTAATCTGCTTGTCGGGTTCCTCTATCGGGTTGCTCTAGTAAAGTGTGTAATCGGGTTCCCTTGTGAACTTGTCTGTTAGGTTGCACTAAACCTATCTTTTGGTGTTGCTGTTACCGAAGGTTTTGAAACTATGGAAAAATATGTCTTCAATATCCCCCTTTGACATTAGTATCAAAAACAGATATGTGCAAACTAATAAAATGTTTATTAATATAAACCATGTGTTCACCTAGTCGTTATGACTCTCCCTATGTATATGTCACAATAGTATATGTATATGTATTTACACTTGCCTTTATACTATTTTATGACATTTGACTGATTGAATGTTTGATAATATTAAGTTGAAGATAATGCAAGGCATTAAATCAGTTAATGGTTTGTATTTTCATTGATGTCAACTTGATATCATCTATACGGTCATGTACATAATGACAAAGACTTCAGAGAATCAATGGAGCAAAGGTTATACTTTTAGCAATGCATAAAAGCCAAGTATTCACTAAGTGACAGACAACACCGACAGAGTGCACACCATCGAAAAAGGCAAAGAAGAAAAGTCACAGTGATACCCGATGAGCTGAAAATAGAAATTCCCGATACGTAAAGATCCAATGATGCCCGACGGATGGAGATCCCGAAGCTAACTAGAGTCACGTCGACGGAACTGTAAGTTGTCACTAACAACAAACTGAAGAGTTGACCAACAGAACAAAGAGTTCAGAAAATGACAAAATATCTAGCTGGCAAGAGCTAAAGATAGACTTAACTAGTTGTTTTCTTTGTTTTCTTTGACCGGAGTTAAGTGATTGATTTAAAGATGATTTGTACAGTTGGCGTGGAGATAACTACAAGACAAATCAAGAGTTATGCTTTAAATCTAATTGGTTGGATTGTTTTTCATGCCAAGAATCAAGAATCAAGAAGCAATGAATATTATGTCTATATAAGAGACAGGCTTAATTCATTTTCAAAAGAGATTTTACATTCACGAAAAGGGATTAAGGGGAGTGAATAAAAAGAGGATGTTGAAGAGAAACTGATGAAGAACAACTTTATGTAGTACTGATCAATCAAGCTAAAGGAGAGCTAAGGAATTCTGTAGACACAGATGAACAGTGAGCACAAAATCACAAAGTAGAAAGTGTGGAGCACAAAAGAATTGAATTGATACGTTGATCAGAGAGGTAATGTACTTAAATAGATCTGAAAATCTGCAATTCAAGTTGCATTAGAAATAGGCCATATTGTTTCAGTTTAACCATTGAAGCATCAAGTCTCTTAACAGAGTAGGACTTAACAGTCTTCTATATATTGAGGCACATCCCAAGGAGTGCCAAAAAGGTTGATTCATGAAAGTAGCATTGGATATGCCCGATGCCTATTGACAGTCTAAGAGAGAGGTTGATTCAAGAATGGCAGCATTAGATTCTCGATACTAAGTGACAACCTAAATGTGTAAAATCCTCTAACAAGGTCACACCTAACAGTGTGTCTGTAACCTTTAACAGGGTTGGCTCTTAACAGGGTTCACTTCAGAAGAGTGAAAATTTGGGGTACCAGTCCCAGTGGTTTTTTCCCTTAATAGGGTTTCAACGTTAAAATCCATGTGTTATATGTGTGTATGATACATTTATTTATTGTTTTGTATCTTACATAATTCATTCTGGATATATCGGTATCCTCTGCATATTTACTATATTTTTGTAAATAGTTTTATGGCTTATCCGTAATCAAGGAGAATAAGGACAGACAAGGAAAACCAACAGACAGTTAATCATTATAAGTATTTCATGGCATGCATCTTGTAGGGACATAATAAACTGAGGTTTATTGATTGGTGGTTAAGTTTAAGGATAAATTTGAGGCCACTGATTCAACCCCCCCCCTCTCAGTCATTACTAATAATTGGTATCAGAGCTTTTGTGCTTAGAAGGAAGGTTTCAAGACCTAAGCCAAAGATCACAAGATGAATAGATGAGATGTGCCCAAGTTGAACAAAGATAATTTTTCTTCATGGTAGAGCAGGATAAGACTCCACTTATCAAGTATTGGTAATGATGTTACTCAATTCCTAGAAACTGAATATGTGCTACCCACAAGAGCACCAACAGTTGAACAAATCAGAGAGAAGCATGATAACGGCATGATGATAGAGCTTTCTTCCTCACTCTCCGATGCTGAATTTGAAGATGTCAAAGAATGAAAAATTGCAAAGCAGATGTGGGACAAATTGAAGCTTGTACATGGTGGTGACAAGAATGTTTTGAGAGCCAAGACAGAAAGCCTTAGAGGAAAGTTTGATGATCTCAAAATGAAAGAAGGAGAAAACATCACTCAGTACAACACAAGAATAAAAGAGGTAGTTAATGCTATTTGAGGAGTTGGAGGTGTACTACAAGAAGATACAGTGGTAAGTAAAATTCTAAGAACCTTACTTCCTACTTATGCTATTAGAGCATCGGCCATTCAAGAAATGAGAGCAGTAGCAAATAGAAATGTTACTCTAGACAGTTTAATTGGAAGACTGATTTCATTTGAGATGAATAACTTTGATAATAGTGTCTTACCAAACATAGAGTCTGCATTCAAAACTTTTATGAGAATAAGTAAATCAAGTCACAAAAACACTATGAGAAAAGATAGTGATAGTGAAAATGAAGAAGATGATCTTGATGAAATTGAAGCACTTATGGCCATAAGAATGCAGAGAGGTAAAGAAGTAATGATAGATATTTTGAGAAGAAGTCTAACAGAGGTGATTACAGAAGCTACCGACAATCAGAAAGAAGAGATACCCGAGACTATAAGGACAAAGGAAAGAAGGTCAGCTACCTAGAAAAATGCAAGGATGATGATACTGACACTGAATCCAATGAAGACATCGAGATGGCATTTGTGGCTGTAAAAGATGATTCAGATGATGATGAAGAAAGGTATGTAGAAACATCTCTCATATCTAAAATTAGAAAAAATGATGTTTGGATCATAGATAGTGGCTGCACTCATCACATGACCGGTGATAAGAAAAAGTTTGAGACTTTTGAATACAACAAGGGTGGATTAGTAAGAATGGGAAATGATACACCTTGTCCAGTTGAAGGTAGAGGAACAATAATGTTGGATAAATAGATAAAGTATGAGAATTCTTATTAGGTAAATGGATTGAATTATATTCTATTGAGTGTTTCTCAGTTGAATAATTCAGGTCACAAAGCTGCATTTGAAAATAAGAAGGCAAAGATCTTGAACAAATCTGGAAATCTAATTGGTACCAATGAACAGACTAATGGTAACTTATTCTATCTGAATGATACTGACTCCACTTGTTTGATTTCTACAAATGAATACATATGGTTATGGCACAAAATATTGTGTTATGTGAACTTTGACAACATGATAAAGATTAGCAAAAAGAGAAATGTCAGAGGCTTACTGACGATGACCAAGCCTGACAACATCATGTGTAAAAACTGTCAAAAAGGTAAAATGACAAAGTCCAGTTTCAAAAGCAAAACCCATACATCTGATGCAATTCTAGAATAAGTCCATACTAATTTATGTGGACCTATGAGGACAAAGATTTATTATGGAGATAGATATTTTATTCTCTTTGTTCATGATTACTCTAGAATGATGACGGTTATGTTTCTAAAAGATAAATCAGAAGCATTTAAGATGTTTAAATGGTATAAGGATATGGTAGAAACAAAGTGGCAAGGATCTAAAATGTTTGAGATCATATAGAGGAGGAGAATTTATATCAGATGAATTAGCTAATTTCTGTAATGAGCATGGTATAAGAAGGTAGGTTTCCTCACCAAGAACACCACAACAAAATGGGATTGTTGAGAGAAGGAACAAATCATTAGTTGAATATGCTAGAACACTGATGATAGAAAAAGGCATCACCCAAATATTCTAGAGGGAAGCTATCAATAATCTTGTTTACACACTGAACAAAGTACAGTTGAAGAAAGACACCAAGAAGACACCTTATGAGCTATGGTATGGATACACACGCAATGTAAGTTATTTCAAATTTTTTGGCAGTCAAAGTTATATCTTAAAAGATGATAGAAATGGAAAAATTGACACCAAGAGTGATGAAGGAATTTTTCTAGGGTAGTCTACCAAGAGCAAGGCTTACAAATGTCTAAACAAAGCCTCTAACAAAATTATTAAAAGTGCAAATGTAAAGATAGATAAATTTGCAGAGAAGAATGAACAAGAAAGCACTAAAGAACCAGAGGACTACAATAAGTTCACTTACAATGAGGAACCTGACACTCTACCCTACCAACAATGTAGATCTCTTGAGCTACAAGTCATTGCTCCTGAGCATCAGGCTGCAAATACCGACAGTGAGGATAATGATCAAGATAATGTGCAAGGTGATGAAGAACAGAATGAAGATCAAAATGATGATCAAGCTAATACACAAAGAACTATACCTGTACTTGTAAGATATGTAAGAAGGAATCATCTAGAAATCAAGATCATAGGACATAAGAAAGCTGGTATAAGAACAAGAAGTAAGTCTCTAAACTCAAGCTGTCTAATTTGTGAGTTTGAGCCAAAATATGTCAATACTACACTAGATAATGAAGAATGGATAAGTGCTATGAATGATGAGATTGAGCAGATTGAGAAAAACAAAACATGGTCACTTGTGCCAAGACCATATGACAAGAATTTCATCAGTATAAAATGGATATTCAGGAATAATTTGAATGAGAATGGAGAAGTCACAAGGAACAAAGAAAGACTAGTATGCAAGGGGTATGCATAAGAGGAAGGTATAGACTATGGAGAGACCTTTGCACCCATTGCTAGGTTAGAAGGAGTAAGAATATTACTTTCTTATGCTGCATTCAAAGGATTCAAAGTATATCAAATGGATGTCAAACCAGCATTCCTAAATGGAATACTTGAAGAAGAGGTATACATTGAACAACTAGAAGGGTTTGTTGATCCAGACAAAAGGAACATGGTATGTAGACTTCAGAAAGCCTTGTATGGATTCAAACAAGCTCCAAGAGCCTGGTATGAATGAATTCATTCCTATCTAGTAAGTATTGGATTTGTAAGGACTAGTGAAAACAATAATCTTTATTTAAAGGAAGATACTAATGCTAACACTTTGATTGCTGAAATATTTGTTGATGACATCATATTTGGAGGCAATGATATGCTATG
>MU224964.1:564246-578185 GCA_018584345.1 Thuja plicata | reverse complement strand
AATTAATAAACATATTAATTATTATGCACCTAAATGACAAGCTTAAGTGAAATAGAATAATAGTGACCTTTAATAATTAAATCAGATAGACTTAATTATAAAGGTAAATATACTATTACTCTAACATCTTTGGTTAAATGTGCCTATCATATTACATCAAGATCATGTTGTCTGAGTTGATTTGGTGAAGCCGACTTAGTGAAATGTCATGTCTGTTTAGTTTGACTTGCGCGGACTTAATATTGTTTGTGTGCTTAGTTAAGCTGACTAAGATGTTTTTGAAGTATTTCTAAGAGCCAACATGACCTTCTAATTTGGAGAAGATACTTATAGTAGTTCTTTTGTGTATGCTAAGTGTGAATAATACGAAAAGAGATAGAAGATGTACAAAGAAGAAGATAAGATGCGGTTTATTCATCAAGAGTCTATGTGAAGAAGAATTGAAAGATTGTAATACACTGGAACTGATCAAGATAGCAGGTCTACTCTATATTTCATCATCAGATATAATGCATATCTCTTATACAGAAGGTTGTAGCCTTCACCATCAAGCAGTGAGCTTTTGGACAGTGAGTCCACCACCCCTTACAGGGTTATTTGTAAAAGAATCCTAATAGGGTCCGACCCTTAACCAGGTCACTATACTTATTTCATTGTAATGTACAACTCCTAATAGGGTTGAAATATCTTCTAACAAGGATTACTATAAACAAGTATAGTTTATTGTGGTTGCTAATTCCCACCGGGGTTTTTACCATTTGGTTTCCCCATAATCAAATTGTGTGTTGTGTACTTTGTTATCTAATTAAACATATACTTTCTTGTATTATGAAGTTATGGAAGTAAAAGAATAGAAGTTACTGATAACTGATTTAACCCCCCCCCCCTTCTTAGTTATCCTTTGGGACTATTCTAACAACACCTTGAGTGTCAACTTTCCAACATCATTTTCCCCCTTTTTTGATAGTAAGGGCAAAGGTGTAATTACTTATAACTTGTCAAAAATGTGGGAATGGGAGTTGCTCATGTCTTCCATCATCTTCTCCCATTTCTCTTAAAGGTGTTCTAGGGCCATTTTCTCCAATGTAATCCTTGTGTGCATATCATAGATACTGTCAGTGAAAGAAATCTCTGGGGTGGCTATCAATTGCCTAGCCATAGTCATATGTTGTTGTAGTAGTGTAATATTGGGTAGTAGTGTAATATTGGGTAGTAGTAGAGCCTGTAGCTCGGTTACCTCATCTTTGAACTTTGATTCTACCTCTTGAATTTGAAGTCTCAACTTCTTTTCTTCCATTACCTTTGCATAATGCAACTGAATTGCATTGTCAGTTGTTGAGAGACCTTGAGCACTAGCAGTAAGATCTACATCTATTTTTGCAATCTTTTCACTATATTCTTTAGTGAATTTCTCTAATGTGCTTAACTTCTAAATTAAGGTGATAGCTTCTGAAATGATTGGTTCTAGTCTATTTACTAGTTCAGACAGCTTTACCTTATTCTCAGTCACTTCTTGGTTGATTTTATCGGTCAATTTGTATTGATACTTTTTCTCTGCATGTTCTTCTATGGCCTTCTTTGCATCCACATTCTGTGATTGGATCATGTCAGTAAGAACGGCTAGTTGATCAATGATAGAAGCATTTTGATCAATGTTTGTATCAGGTACTATCTGTTGAAGTATAGCCCTTATTGTTTCAAGTACCTGTGTGTCCTTTGTTTCCTTTTTAAGCTTATCTTGGATAGTTTTTCTTTTACAGAGTTCTGGATAGTTTGTAAGTTCCTCTGGATCCAATGTTCTCAGATCACAGGCTGGCATCTCAATAATCTCATCCAATGTAACTGTATTCTTATTCTTTTTCTTCTTCTTCTTGGATAGAGTTGTGGAGGGACTTGTATGCAGTACCATAGCAAGTTCCTTTTCTTGGTCTGATATTCTTGGTGAAGGCTTTGGTGTGTGTGTACCTATATCCTGTTTCTTAGTTTTTACCTATCGGTTGGGAGTGGATGTCTCCACATCAACCTTAGTTGTATCTATAGCATCTCCTTCGATATCCTTGGGAGTGGTATCACCTTGCTTCTCTTCTTCACCTTGATATTTTTATTCTCCTCATGTTTCTTTCTGTTCTTCATTGGTTTCTTTTTTCTCTCCATATGTTTCTTTTGGTTCTCCTTCTGTATCTATTTCATTAGATGTGTTTTTCGGTT
This sequence comes from Thuja plicata, assembly GCA_018584345.1. Lineage (NCBI taxonomy): Eukaryota > Viridiplantae > Streptophyta > Pinopsida > Cupressales > Cupressaceae > Thuja > Thuja plicata. Next base: position 575,977 of record MU224964.1, on the reverse strand, counting down.
CCTCTGCACCCTTATCCTCGGGTATGCTTGCATCAAGATCAGGTGAATTCTCCTTTTGTGAGATGACATTGATAGCCTATATCAATAATAGAATTTGGCCTGGTATATTCATCTGTACAGCATCTGTAGTTGTATCTTGTTCCTTGGGTTTCTTAGAGGTAATAGTAATATCTTCATCTCCCTTTACCTCATATGTAGGATCTTCTCTGGTAATATCAATGATAGTATTATCGGTGAATTTTTCATCTGCAGTATCCATATCCTTGTTATCTTTTGTGTTTAATGATTCTTCATTAACATCCTCACCATCATTTATAAAAATGTATTTTGGGCTCGGTTTAGCATGATCTTCTTCATTGTGAGGTTCCTTGGTAAGAGCTAATAGTGGCTCAGGGCTTGTGTCCTTTTTAGGTACATCAATTATTTATCTCCAAGTATCCTCACTTTATCAATCAAGCTCAATTAGGTTTCCCTATAGCACTTTGTAGGATCTTAATTTTGGTGAGAACCTTTTGGAGTGTAACTTCATCATTTCTTCCATCTTAGATTTGGGTGGCATAACAAAATCTAGGGCTATTTCCCTTATTTGTTTCTCAGAATGTAATGCAAATGTCCACCTTGATAAAATTTTGTCTAGAAGTTGTTGTGGCATTTTTCCTTCAAAATGTATTAGTATATATTTGAATATACGCATCATTGAGATGATGGCTTCCTCTATCTTGTTCTGATCCTCGAGATCCATTGTTAGCCATTTCCTAATCTTAGTCTCAGTTATTGAACCTGACTTGATTATTGATGCACATACCTCATCAATTGTGGTAGGGAACATTTTCTTAATAGGTTGTTCATCTTTTTCAGTTTCTTCTATATCTTCCTTAGTTCTGATGAACTTTCTTCTTTTTGATGGTGCATGTTTCCCAGTTTGAGGCTTTCTCTTGTAATTCCTCACTTATTCTTTCTTTACCGGTGATGCACTTGCATCTTTATCCTTCTAACTTCTAGTCCTTGATGTAGCAGTATTCCTTGGTTTCTTTGTTGTTGCTAGTGGTGGTGCATCGGACTCTGTAGATTCAGAGTCACTCAATTCTTCTTCTTCACCAATAGGTGACTGTCCCTTGGTGTCATCCTTTTGTTTAGACTCTTCATCATTTACTGACAACTTCTTCTTGAGTGTCTTTTCCATTTTCTCTTTCTTTCTATCAATTTGATTCACAACTAAGCCTATTTTTATTCTTTCCTTGGCTTCCTCATAGGTTCCAAACCTAGGTTGTGACTTGTCCAATGGTTCATTTATCAATACTTCAATAGCATTGGTGGCTTGATCTATGTTGACCTCATATTCAAGTGGTTTTAACCATGTTGTCCTCGATATAGCTGGTTTGATAAAGATGTTATCGGTGTCCACCATAAAATAAATATCAGCCTTGTATTTTTCTACCAGTTGTTCTGGTATTATCCTCATCCTTTTCTACATTCTTTCCTTAAATCCGATAAAGTATTCATCCATAATTGATGTAAAGTTGTCACCTAGTGACTTGATGTATTCACTGATTTGAATAGTCACTAGTCAGGTAGTATCCCAGTTAACATTACCTATAGATGGAAAGAAGTTCTGGAAAAAGAAAAATGTACACATTAGAAGTGATCCAAACTTACATGAATTGGACTTTGTAGACCTGATTGTCCACATGTTCTCATCTAACTTCTTTAGTAGAATCTCGAATAGATCTAATTGTAGACCCTTCTTTACAATCTTGTAAGCAGTGTCAACTGCTCCACATGCTATGTTGTTTAACCTGCTGGATTGGTATATCTTGTATCCTAGGACACATGCACCAAAATTTAGTTATGGATCGGTGATGGTGTTAACCTTCAATTCTCTGTTATCCCATACTGCACCTGTCATCTTCTCTATCTCGGGAAGAGAAGGGTGTTTGAGAGCCTTGGCCTTGTCAGTTATAGGATAACCGGTCACAGCATGTATCACATCTCTGCTGATCTATTTTGGCTCATCCACTCACATTTTTCAGTCATGCACTCTACTCAGCACTATCCGAATCCACTCGGTTTTAAACTCCCTTGGGAATATTAGGGCATTTGTTAGCCCTTTGACCTCGATGTGTTTATGTTCCTCCTTGATGGTTCCTCCTGTACAAAGATTCATGTAATCTTGATCAACCTCAATATCTCTTATCTCAGCGATCTTGCAATGTCTGTATAAACGGACATCCTCAATCAATAAAACCCTAGGTGGAATGCCAGAGAATGCACCAGCATCGTCGGGTTGTAAGGCAACCTCTAGATAGATTTTATACTTAGGTTCTTCCCAAGTGGATTTCTTGATCAGATTAACCTTCTTATCCTTAGCATTATTGATCTTGGAAGCTCATGAAGTGGTTTCCATTGTTTTCACAAATTTAGGGCTCTTTCATAAAACAAACAATGAGCTCGGTGATTCTAGTTACTTAATTTAACCTTTTGTAGCTATTTTTGTTCAGAATCTGAATGTCGTGAATCTTCTTGGAGTTCTTTGCAATCTGGTCGCTCTATTTCTCTCTACTCCACTTCTTAATCACTTTGTGAATAATGAGCTCTTTCATCACCCTATTTATAGATGATGCCCTAACTAGCACAATTAATGCTCTACCCACTTATTGGGTGTTGAATATGGAGTTTCTTGGGTGACATGCCAACTTTATTTTTGGTGAAAATGTGATGCTCGGGGCATGTGTCAACTCATTTAACTTTTCACTCATTTACAGACGGATCTTGGTATATGGCGAAGACAATATTGTCTTTTGATTACCGACGATGTTCAGTTTACACTAGCAACTCACCTTTTATATGTTAACTGACGATTCTCGGTAAGCATTGACAACTTAGCTTTGTATGTACACTGATTCTTTTCGGTATGCATTAACCAACAAGATTGAATTCACATAATTATAACAAGTAATACCACAGTGCATCTTTAATCATGTTGATTTGGCATTTTAACTATAATGGAACCGAAGTAAAGTATAACATAGTATAGTGCAGTTCCATACTTACTTGTTTATCTTAGGTGGGGGTGGTGATGTCACTAGATCCATTGGATAAGGTGTCACCATTTTCATTTCTTGGTCTAGCATCATCAATTTTAGTAGCTTTCCTCCACATTTTGTTTCTCATCTTCCTGATGTCTTCAATGGTATTGCCATTGAGAAAAATGCTTGTCTCTGTCACTTGGTCTCTGCACTCCTTGCTTAGATGACCAAATTTATGAAAGTGTAAACATGCCATTCTGGGGTTAGTCCAACTCCTAGACTTTCTCATCCATTTTCTCATGCAGTTTCCAGCTATGTGTCTATATCTACCACATGCAGTGCAGTTTTTCCATGTATTGTAATCCCAAACATATGAGTTACCGACTCTTTTCAGTTGAAAATAAGTTTCATTTTCTTTAGGCTTCCATGCTTGTCTTTTCTTCTTCCTATATTCAAGAGATGTGTCCATGAATTTTTCAAGTAGGACAATACTTTTCCATGTAGGTTTCCTTCTTTGGTTGTTTAACCTCATATTTATATTCATATGTTTTATGTCCTTTCTTGTTACATTTATAACAGTTTCCTATTAATGAAGATGTGGATTTAGGAATACCTCTCATTTTTTTCCTGTAAACATTTGATGTTGGGTCTGGTTTTCCATAGTGATTGCATGACTACTTTCTTGGTCTTGGATTTGTGTAGACATTCTTTGGATCAGCTTGGTATAGTCATTCTCCATTCTCAATATACCCTAGTCTGGTATTGTTGTTGACTCTTCTTTGTCCATCCAGAAAATCATCCATTATTTTTGTGCTTTCTTGATCATATCATTGTGTTGTTAATGAATTCTCACTTCATACTTCAGTCTTTCATTTTATTCTCTTAGCTCACCAATAGCTTCCATCCTTCCATTCAGTTCTATGTTCATTTAGTTTGCCTCCTGACTCATAAGAATAATCTGATTGGTGATCTTGATGTGTTCAATAAGTCTTTGTATTTTTTACTCTTTCTCTTGTAGCTTTTCAGTGATCTTCCTCCTATCATCAATTGCTAGTGTTATTTCTTGTTCAGCTTGTCTAGCATTATTCATAACATCAATCATCCTTACCATCTATGTCTCTTAACTGATTTGCAGTGATTTCACTTGTCCATCCAGATGTTGATTGATTTCATTCAGACTTGTGATGATTTCTTCGGATATGTTTGATGCTTTGCTAGATGTAGATTGTGATGACTCAAATAGATCAGGTATCTCCTCTTCATGATAGTTTGTTTCATTATAGCAAGATGTCATTACCTTTCTTTCATCCAGTAGTTGTCTCATCTTGATTCTTGCTTTCTATAGTATTCATAGAATATCTATATCTCTAACTTTTTATTCTCAATACTCTTGTATAGCTTGTACCTTTCCATTGTATGGTATTTTCTCTTAAGTCTTTTAAACTTTTCCAAATAAGAAATCTAGCTCTGATACCAATTTTTGGAAATAATGGAATGGTGTGTACTAAGAGGGGAGGGGTGAATCAGTACCCTCTAAATATTTTATCACTTAACCTTATTCCTTTTAGTAATCAATTGTATTACTAACGATATGTGTTATTTTGTCTCTGTGTATGTTATATCAAATCATAAACTTAATTAGCATGTAAACATTCATAGAAACATTCATGAAATGTATTGACACATGACACAAGATTTGGTAATGCAGAAAACCCTTGTTAGAAGGTAAAAACTATGGTGGGGATAAAACCCACAAAAACTTCACTATCTGTAGAATGGAAGGGGCCGGTTAAGGCTTACAATTTTGATCACTTCTAATGATCTACCCTGTTAGGAGTAATTTTGAGACTGGTTGAGGTCTACTCTATTAAGAGATTTAGCAACACTGTTTAGTGTGCACTCGGTTAAGAGATTTACAAAGGATTGTTAAATCCACTTTTCTCAAGGATTTCTTCTATTTGCTACACTTTTTATAATGTAGTCAAAAATATTCATTGACCTAAGTACATGCAATCTAGAATTTCTGATTACAGATCCAATAAAGATTACATGTATATTTATAACCTATAGTGATTGATCAATACCTCTGTCCTACTCGGTAACCTTGGATCTTGTTCTTGATAACTGATTTCATCTTTGGTTGTTATTCTACATAAAAATCTATCTCTAATCCATAGAAGTGTCTGCAGCTACAATCATCATCACATCCATTTATTCTAATTGATTAAACATATATTTATATAATGAGTTTTACCTAAATGAGTTTCACGCATAATAATGATAACTCTATTATCAAAGGTTTACAACTTGACCTTGATCTCCTAGTTTGCATGTTTCTAATCAGTTAGACCAATTGAAATAATTACAATTACATTGCTTGACCCTCAAGAAATGGATTTAAAGCTAATCAAAAAGATAAATATAAAACACAAGTTTTTTATCTTACGTGGAAGTCAGATCCACATTTCTTGGGATTTATAACTGTCTCTTGATAGACTGGTGCTCAGGTTTCTCTATAGTCTGTCAGTTTCCTCTATTATCTGTTATGTCAGGTTACACTATAATCTGTTCTGTCAGGTTACACTATAATCTGCTTGTCGGGTTCCTCTGTCGGAATGCTCTAGTAAACTATGTCGTCAGGTTCCCTTTTGAACTTGTCTGTCGGGTTGCACTAAACCTGTCTTTCGGTGCTGGTGTTACTAATGGTTTCAAAACTATTTTCCTTTGCATACTAATGGAAAAACATGTCTTCAATAGGATGATGGGTTGATTGATCTATAATTTTGATGAAGGTTTTGCAAATAAGTGATAGACAAAGGTTCCAATTAGGATTTGATCAAAATGAAGTGTGTCTAAGATGATGGAGTCTTAATAGAAAAAGATATATTTATGTGATATAGACTCAAAATTGACCTTGATTCCTTGGGTTTTGGGTGAAGGGCCTGTAATCCTTGATAGTGAACATTCCAAAATCGAAGATCAATGTCTTTTTTTTTACAACACTTGTAATTGATGTGATGTGAATGGAAAAAATATCAAGGATTTACTTGCTTGAAAAAGATGGTATATGATTGATTAGCAGATGAGAGAACCTAATAGATGATAAACCAATATCTTCTCAGGGGTTGGCACAAGGCTTAGATATTTGTGATAACATCATATGTGTGATGAGGGACATATGTATCTCTATTTTTTTATGTTACCAATGGACTCTTGATGTATGTTGATGTGGACATTTGATAGACATTGTGATTGTGGACATTTGAGAGACCTTACGTCTTCCTTTTGATTTTGATGATTGATTCCTACTTTCCTTGATAACTCCCATAATGATTACTAATGCATGATTTAATCTAACATGAATGTAATATGTGAATTCAACCTAAAACAGCTGTAACTTTTTAATGAATTTCTATTTTTGTAAGTATCATCATTGAGCTTTTTGGTAAATCATTTAGAAATAGGTACAACCCTCACTAGTGAAATTTCCAAACCATGATGGTATGAATACAGAATTTCAACGGATTCAATGTGACCACTTTCATCATTGAAGTTATAACTCTTTGAAATCAATACAACCCTCACCGGTAAGATTTCCCCACCATGAGAGTATGAATGCAATTTCATTAGATTCAATGTTGCAAGTGGATTTTGGCATTAAGAAATGAGCAATCTAAATGGCCAAGGTATCTATTTGTGTAAACAAACAAAGGATGATCCCTATTGATATACAAATGTCCTCAATGATTCTTTGATGATCATGTCATTAGATGAACGTGCATATGTCTAGGAATGAATCTTACAAGAAGAAATCTAAAAAAAATGATCATGACTCCATCATTGCATATCTAGTTCAAAACATCATTGATAGGATAAAAAGACATGATAGAAAAATCAAGAAACATCATTTGAACTAACTTTTCTATTTGTTTTTTGATCCCTATCCTTAGAAAGAATATCCATCCAACTTTGATCTTTTGTTCATAATGATTGATGTTGATGTATCAATTTAGTGTTTGATTGCTTATCCTTTGAATTTGATATCAGTCATATGTGTGGATTGTCAAAATTTGATATTGGGATCAATTGATAAGTGTCAAAGATTGTGATTCTTGATTTTGGATGAAGGTATTTGAAATGTTACTTGTGTATGTTCTCTGATGAGCTCCTGGAACTTGAATTGTGCCCCTAAATTGATTTGTCAATGATAATGGACCAAGGCAACAGTCAAAAACCGTGACAAAAACTTTATGTACAAATGTAGCTCTGAGACTTGATTCAATGTTTGGATTCGATATCGATGTTTGAGTTTGAGAGCGATTGAACGATCAGGTGTTTTGAAATTTGAGATTTGGATTCGATTTGAAAATTTTAAGTGTCTTGATTTGTGATCTTGATGAAGAATGTGTGTGTTTGGCTTGTGCATGTATAAAAGATGATCTCCTGAAGATCGGATGGATGCCCCTGGTGTGGATAAAAAATTTGCCAAAAAATAATGTTCGAGTGATTAAAAAAAAATTCGCATGTGGGGTGGTCTTGTGTTTAAAGAAAATGATGAACTGGGGCTTTTTTTTAATGTGAAATTTTTCATGGATATGGATGGAAAAAAAACTTGTGAAATTTGATGAAAAAATGTTAAATACATGTTTTTATGTGATGGAATGATGAAATTTCAAATGGGTTTGAGAAAAATAAATTAAAATGTTGTTTTTCAGCTCGGGCGAGCGGGCGCCGCGCTTGGGTCGAGCTCGCTTGCACCGAGTGCGAGCTCGCTCACACCAGGGCGAGCAGAGCTCGCGCTCAAGCAGGCCGAGATCGCTCGCGGCTAGAGGGAGGAGGGAGATGGGGCGCGGGGGAGGAGGGAGGTAGAGTGTGGGGGAGGTAAGGTTTTTTATTTTTGTTTTTGTTTTTAATCTTAAATTTTTTATTTTTTTTTATTTTTTTATTTTTATTTTTTTGTTTTAATTTAATTTTTTATATTTGTTTTGATTTTTTATTTTTTAAGTGATTTTTTATTTTTTTGGGATGATTTTTTATTTTTTGATTGATTTTTTAAATTTTAGATTGATTTTTTGTCAATATGTTGATTTTTTCCATTGATTTTTTCGTTGATGTGTTGATTGTGTCGTCAATGTGTTGATTTTTATCGATGATTTTTTATGTTTTCAATGATTTTTTGTTTTTTACTAATGATTGATGTTTTCAATCAATTTTGCAATATGAATGTTGACTTTTGATATGATTGTCGATATTTATTTACTTTATTTCATTGGCATTTTTGAGATGAGCATTGACTTTTCAATTGTGACTTTAATTGTCATGATTTTGTCAAATTTTTCTTTATTTTGTCAAATTTTGAAACTTGATTTTTTTATTTTGGACATGATTTTTTATTTATGGTTTGGATTTTAAAGATGACTAGCTCTCAAGCAAGATCATATTTGTTTGCCCCATTGTCTAGAAAGGTGCAAGGCCTGACGAGTGGTTGAATGAATAGATTGGACTAGAAGGAATATGGAAATGATGGAGAAAGCATGTGTATTGTGACTCTCAAGACTATTTTCTCAAGATTATCCGAGCTAAGAGAAATGGATATGTCAATGTAGGCTAGTGAGGTAATTTCAAATAGCATATAGGATAATGATATGATGAAATGAAAGGCATGTGTTGTCCAAAGGAGTGGACATGTCAAGAGACTTTTGAGAATATGTGTTTTCTTTTTACATCCTTCATTTTCGATTAAGACCTAAGGATCATTTTGGGTAGGATATTGTTGATGGCAATTATTCAATTGTGTATTTTCATTGATGTTTACACAAGTATAGTGATGTTTAAAAAAATGTCTAATCCTATTTGAGCACAGTCAGTGTCTGTCAAGCTCTCTCAGGCATTGAAGATGACCAAAGTGTTTTTTAGTTCTAACTGAGTTCACTCAGGCATTACAGTGTTGGTCGGGAGTTGAAGGATTTCAATATTGACCAAACAAAATAGTTAGTGTCAGCCGACTAAGAATGGATTATATTTTATGGATAATCAGTTATATGTAGCCGACAAACATGAGTTTTATTATTTATTTGGAAGGATATCAAGGCCGACTTGACAAGGCTTAACATATATATGTAAGGTCAAGTTTGGATCGAATTGAGTGATATAATAGTGGTGATGTGGAATTGCATGTGAAGTGTGATATGAAGAGTGAAGGCAAAATCAGATGTGATTCTGATTGAAGACAGAATACATAGGACTACAACAAAATATCTGATCAGTGAGGATCAAGTATTTAATCTAGAATAGAGATCTGAATCAGCAAAGACAGTTGCTTATCAAAATAGGTCAATCCATTTTTACTCTCTAACAATTGTAGCAGTGATAAAATATCTTAACAAAGTAGACTTAACATTCTTTTGTAAATCCTCTAACAAGGTGACATTTCTACATTGAAGTGTTTGAAGACCTTTCACAAGGCCACTCCGTACAGGGTGATTAAATCCTCTTACCAGGTCACACCTAATAGTGTTTTATTGTAACCTTTAATAGGGTTGGCTCCTAACAGGGCTCACTTCAAAAGAGTGAAAAATAGTGACTAAGTGCTATTGGTGGTTTTTCTCATATTGGGTTTCCACGTTAAATCTTGGTGTTATCTATGTACATTTCATTTTCTTTAGGATTTATGTTTCTGCAATTAATTACTAAATATAATCATAGTTAATATCTTAAGATTTGCTATGTTAACTGAGTGACAATGAAATATCTATGTTAATCGAGCAACAATGACTGATTTGTTTAAGATATCTAAGGGACTTGGATTTTTTTTTGTGGTAACTAATTCACCCCTCCCCTCTTAGTTACTTAAATCATTTCCAACAATTGTTATCAGAGCTACAAGTTCTTACAGGGAAGGTTTAAAGGCCTAAGCTAAAGATCAAAGGTGTCTTACAGAAGGGAGATCCCTAAGCTCAACAAGGACAACTTTGATGCATGGAAATATCTGATGAGGCTACATCTATCTCATATTGGAGATACTGGTTTGCAATTCCTAGATCACAAGTATGTGTAACCACTAAGACCTATGTATGTGGATCAGATGGTGGAAATGAAGTATCATAGCATAATGATGATTGATATAGCCTCTGCACTCAACTATTCCAAATTTGATGAAGTCAAGGACTGCCCTACTGTCTTTGATATGTGGAACAAATTGCATTATATCTATGGAGTAGATGTAAATGTAAAGAGAGCCAAAGAAGAAAGTCTCAAAGGTCAATTTGATATGATGAAAATGAAAGGAGAGGAAATTACAAAATACAATGAAAGAATCAAGAAAAGTGCCAGTGCCATCAAAGTTGTCAATGGAGTAATTGAAGACACAACAGTGGTTAGAAAGGTATTAAGAACTTTAATTCCTATCTATGCAATTACAGTTTCAGCTATTCAAGAGATGAGATGAAGTAATGGTATAACTCTAGATGGATTGATTGGAAGATTATCATCTTTTGAGTTGGATAACTAAAAATTATTCTCCTAATCCTAGCAATCTTGAGTCAGCATTCAAAGCTAAATTAAACCTTGGAAAGATGAAAGGAAAAAATATTGGCAGTGATAGTGATGATGAGGATCTAGAAATTATTGAAGCATTACTTGCAATTAAGTTTATGATTCAAGAAATATATTATGACTATGCTTCGATGATTGAAGATGAGACCAGACCCATCAATAAGGACACAATTATTGAAGAAATGTTTGACTGTATTGATGTTTCATGTAACAATCCTGAACCAAGTGAAGAAGAATCACATATTATAGATGAAAGTATCACTCTTAAGAAATCAAGATACACATCCAAATACCACTCTAAGGAAGATATCATTGGAGATCAGAATGCAAAATTCATGACAAGATCTATACAAAAAGGTTCATCTGCTGATGAAGAGGTATGATTACTTCCATAGATTAAACCCTTAAGTGTTGAAGATGCGTGCAAAGATTCAGATTGGAAAAGTACCATGCAAGAAGAATTAGATCAAATAATCAAGAATGAAACATGGGAATTGGTCCCTAGACCTCATGACAAGAATGTGATTGGAAAAAAGTGGATATTTAGGAACAAAATGAATGAAGAAGGCACAGTGGTAAGGAATAAAGAAAGATTAGTGTGTAAAGGATATGCACAGAGAGAAGGAATAGACTACACTGATACATTTACCCCTATGAGAAGACTTGAATCTATCAAGTTGTTTTTGGCCTATGCAACATTCAAGAACTTTAAGGTATACTAAATGGATGTCAAGTCAGCTTTTCTGAATAGTGACTTGAAGGAAGAAGTCTACATAGAGAAGCCTGAAGGATTCAAACTTTCAAATAAACCAGACATGGTATGCAGATTAAAGAAAGCACTTTATGGACTTAAACATGTCCCAAGAGTGTGGTATGAGAGACTTGATGGTTACTTAACAAAGATAGGATTTAGAAAAGGAGTAGCAGTCTGTAATTTATTCATAAGAGAGACAAATGAAGGACTACTACTCGTTGCTATTTTTATTGATGACATTATCTTTGGAGGTAATGAGAAAATTAGTGTAGAATTTTCCAAAGAAATGAAAAGTGAATTTGAAATGAGCATGATTGGACCTATCAAATACTTTCTTGGATTGAATGTAAAACAAACAGACAAAGGCATATTCATAAATCAGTCTAAGTATGTGAAG
>MU224964.1:519362-563314 GCA_018584345.1 Thuja plicata | reverse complement strand
TCCAGGGGAGTATACAGAGCAGCAACAGTGAATAGGAACTTTTGATGAGGATATTGAGAAGATTGTAAAAAAGAAGGAAGACACTTTGAGTTGATGATATCATATGTTGCCATCAATGTCAAAGGGGGATATTGTTGGATATTTTCTTCTATGCAAATAATTGATTGTATGTTTTTCATTAATGACAACATATAATATACAATAGTGTTCTATATGCAATTATTAGTATAGATGTTCTAGAGCTATGCGTGTTCATTTCCATGGTGTATACATGTTCTAGATGCTATGTAAATTCATGCCGAGTTAGATATGAAGTTTCAGTTGAGTTATGTTAATCAGTTATGACAGTTATAGAGTTTGAAGACTATCTGAGAAGAGCCGATGTAATTACATTATTTCTTGAGTTATGCCTATCTTTGGGATATGCATGTTTGTATTCTTGTTTAGTTATGAGTTAAAGATAATTATCTAAAGGCACCAAACATGTTCTATCATAATCGTGAAGTTGGAGTTAATTTGGTGGAGTTGACTTTGTGAAGCATCGCGTCTATTCAGTATAAGTTGCATGTTTATAATCAGGTTGCATAGATGATGTGGCCAACTAAAGAAGTATTGAAGGGACTCCTAGAGCCAATGAAGATCACATCCTTTAGAGAAGATACTTATAGTATTTCATTTGATGAATTCCAAGGGTGAATGAGAAGGAAAAAGATAGAACAAGTGTAGGATAGAATGTCTCTTGTTTTGGGACAATAGATATATTTCATTCATCAAGAAAAGATCTATGTGAAGAAGAAGTGGAAGTATACAACACACTGGAACTGATCAAGATAGAAGGTCTAATCTACTAGTTCATCTATCAGATATAGTGTATATCTATTCTACTAAAGGTTGTAGCCTTCATCATTTATCAGTGAGCTTTTGGACAGTGAGTCCTAACCCCTAATAGGGTTACTTGTAAAAGAATCCTAACAGGGTCTGACCTTTAACCAGGTCTCTGTACTTATTGCATTGTAAATAACAACTCCTAAAAGGGTTGCAAGATCTCTTAATAGGGATAATTATACTGAAGTACAACTCTTTTTGGGTGCTAATTCCCACCGGGGTTTTTACCTATTTGGTTTCCCCGTAACCAAAATTGTTGTGTTCTCTATTGTGTTATCTGAATGTGCATTTACTTTATGTTAATTGTATCTAAGAAAATAAAAGAATTAAAGTAGATGATAACTGATTCACCCCCCTCTCAATTATCCTTTGGGACTATTCTAACAGTTTTGTGGGCTTCATCCCCACCGTAGTTTTTACCTTCTAATAGGGGTTTTCTGCATTACCAAATCTTGTGTCATGTGTCAGTACATTTCATGAATGTTTCTATGAATTTTTACATGCTAATTAAATTTATGATTTGATATAACATACACAAAGACAAAATAGCACATATGGTTGGTAATACAATTAATTACTATAAGGATTAAGGTTAAGTGATAAAAGTATTAGAGGGTACTAATTCACCCCTCCCCTCTCAGTACACACCATTCCATTTTTTCCAACACCTATATTTATCAATCATGATCAATTAATCTAGTACCAATCATCATAAATCATACCATATAGTGCAATATCAATCATCAAATATTTCTCTTCTTATCTATCAAAAGATCCATCTCGTCACACTTTATCCGATTGATCTCTTGAGGGGGCACATCATACACATCATCATCTTAAACTAGATTATCTCTGGGACATCTAGTCGGTATCAAAAGTAGATCAAGGTCTGGGACATTTTCTCATCTTCAAAATTCATCTTTTTCAGGATTTAAATTAACAAGGTTGACATTCATCAAATTTTTGCAATTACGATAAATCATTTTTTAGTGCCAATGCTTGCAACATCTTCTCAATTTTAATCCCAAGGGGGCATATTGGCACCAGGGTGCATAGTTTTGCAAATCAGGGACATCAAACATTAAATTTATTTTTTAACATTAGGGCATCAAAATGGAACAAATTTTTAGAACATAGGTATCATATTTTTTAGAAAAACGACATCAAGATCACATCAACACCATACCAGCATTGTATTGACATCATATCGACAACATCATATCAGTGATTCACATCAGAGCATTATCATCAATATCACATTAGATAAAACATCAAATTAGCATCAGACATCAAACATCATGTATTCTTTTAACCAGTGTGCTTCACACATTGATTCGAAGAGGGGCATTTATAGACACCTTAAATTGGTCAACCAAAATAAACATGGTCAACCAAAGTCAAAGGGGTCAAATCAAGTCAATATCTTGGATTAATTAATTAAGTCATTAATTAATTAAATTTAAGCCAAAAGGGATTAATTAAACTATGTAATTGATTAAATCAATTAGGTATATAGTTCACTTAAATAAATAAAATACAACCCATCAAATCCCCTTACATGACTAATTTAATTCAATTGGTTAAATTAATTAAATCCTAATTACTTTCAACAAATGGGACAAGGAACCAAATAGCCAATGAGAAGAAAGAATTAAGAGCACATGGATCACTCCATACTTTTCTAGCCTCAACACTCATTTAGGCTTTTCTATCCCCACCACTCCTTTTTTCACCTTGTCCCCCTATTTGAAACCCATCACTCAAACTCAACCTGAACCCTAGTTTGACCTTGGTTAATCAAACTCACCCTTTACCCTTGGGAATTCCTATAAATAGGAGGGTTTTCTTAGTGTAAACTTACCAATTCACATTTAGAGTAAGAATCAAAATTTAATTATATATTGAATTGGGTATTTAGCATTGAAGCATTCTTGAGTAGTATCATCATAATGAAAAATTCATCCATGTTTACATAGATTTTGAGCATAGACTAGGGAAATTAATCTTAATTTTCATACATTTGCATCTTAGATCCATATTTTCATCATTCTTAGCATAATTATCGTTCTAGAGGTTGTCACTTTAGGACTCTTTGTAGCTGAGGACATTCATTTAGTCCTTCTAGATGGAGATCCACGTGACACTCTTAACTTTCTTTCACTTTCAAAATTGATTAACCTAGTTAGATCTTTAAAATTTGATTTGAAAGTATGTTAAACTAATGTTTCATGCAGGTTTGTGAATTGCTAGTTTATGGACCACACTTTTCATTAAGTAATTAAAAATAAATAAATAAAAATTAATATGTAATTTTACTTTACTATTTAAGAATCTTTATTTAGTAACTATATCAAACATTTTCTTGAATTCATTTATATGTCAAACAAATTTGAAAAGTTCTTAAGTCTTTCCTCCTACTCCTTTTCACTCAAAGTTGTTGAATCTTTGTAGACAACTTATTGTGAACTTTTGTGGAAATTCCATTTCGTGGTAGCATTCTCTACTTCTTTCTCTTATTTTAAATATAATATTCTCACTCTAACTTGTCACTACATATATCTAATCTATGTAGTGATTACAATCTTAAAGCTCCTCAAAATTTGTCTGAGTCGATGTCTACTCTTCAATATGAGCTCACAATCATCAAATCTCACCAAGACAACAAAGGCGCCAAGCTCAATCATATTGCTCAAAAAATTTCCAAGTATCATGCACCCTCTCCATAATTAGGGTACAATCAACTAGGTAAATTTTGAATACATTTCAAATATATATACCACTGTCAGTTATGCAGATCACTCTACTAGTCATGAAGTTAAATGGACAGTTGATGCTAAATTATAATTCCATCTTTAGTTTCATTACATGCAATTTATTTTTAATGACTAGATAGGGTACTTGATTGAATTATTGATTATAGTTGTTTTGTACTATCTTTGGTACTTTCTTAGTGTTTATTTGGTTTTTGATGGTCTTTACTCTTAGTAGTCAACTATTCATTTTTGACAATATTTGTCATACTTTGGTTTGATAGAAATAATTCATTGTTTACTTTAAAAATATTTAATATAATATAAAAAACATAAAATGTTCTAATAATTGAGTGCATTTGAAATTTAAAGATTTGTAACATCATTAATTTTTGTTTTAAAATTGGTAGTGTTGATTGTCATTATTAAATATTAATTTATGTTTTAAGATTGTTAGTGTCGATTGTCATTAATAAATATTGAATGAATTATGTAAGAATTAATAAAATGGTCTATAAATACAGCTCTACACTTATTTACATAAATATAGCTCCACCTTTCTCATGTTACTTTTAGAATTTTTCTAAACCTATTGTATGTTATTACAAGGGAAAATATTTGAAAAAATATATCAAGACAATGACTTATGTGTTGTTTAGTTTATTTTGTTATAGTATTTATTGTTCAAATTTTTAAAGATTTTTGTAGAGCTATTGTTCTATATTTAAAAAAAAAAATGTTAAATAACATTTAAATTGTAATTCTTTTTACCACATAAATTATGTCTATAAAAAGATTGAAGGGACATGTGAAAATTGAAGATGAATTGTCTGTAAAATTTTGAAATTTTTTTAATAATGTAGTGGCTACATGCTTTCAACCCAACTATTTTATCCCATTTAGTTTTCCATCTTTAAAATGTCTGAATTTTACTACTATAAGAGAAGATTTCAAATGATTATTTTCACTTAATTCAAAATCTAAGTAGGTCAAAGGATTGTATTTTACTTGGTTGGACACAATTGATGAAGATTGTGTTATATTTCCTTATTATACTATCCACCAAGGTTCAAATCCTTGCAAGCGTGATTTGGCCAAGTTCAAACTCTTGAAGGAGTAATTTTTCTAGGTTCAAAATTTGTATAGATCAAATAATTGTAGTTGATCATTTAGAAATAATTGGTGAGGATAATGACATGTTCCTTGATTACACTTTCCCCTAAGGTTTAAACCCTTGAAGGTACAATTTGGAAAATTTTAAATACTTAAAGATGTGATTTGGCCATGTTTTTGAAATAACCAACAACAAGAGGGTGTAGACCCAAGGTACAATATCAACACACTAGAGGAGAATTAACAATAAATTAATCCAACCTAGAATGCAAAAAATAGTCCATAGTCATCTACCTCTATCAAAAACTAAAATAATAAAATTATAGTCCCAACATGAGTGCTTAGTTCCAAAAACCAACAAGCACAGAGTATAAAGTTTAAACATAATAAAACCAAGCCACACAGGGCTAATAACTAGAATTAAAGTCTTAGACTTAAAACTACAACAAAAAAGTAGCCCAGCCAAAAGACTTATCCATAGAATCCATAGGAACCATCAGTGAGTCATTTCCCATCCCATAAGAACTTCGACAACAACATGTCAGTGCACTCTTAATGAAGGAACTTGAAGATTTCCCGGGGGTTGTCCTCCTCCAGCACCTGTCCATCTGAAGCCTTCTCATTCAACAAACAAAGAGTGGTTGAAGAGGCATGCATGACACTAAGGGAAATTTTTTTGACATACAACAACCTTCTATTGGTACTATCCATATCCACTTTGAGTTGGGACACAATTTTATCCAAATAGGAAATTTGGTGTTTGAATCTTCCCACCGACACACTAGTGACAATTTTAGCACCTTTAGCCATATTAGCACCCTCAGCAATGGGGACAATATTCTCCTTAACCTCCTCAGCCATGGTGTCCAGTTTAATATCCTTATCCTACATTGGGTGCGGGATATTGTTAGCATCATCATGGCTATGTGAGCCCACTAAGGCATCTTCCTAATCTAAGAGATCTTTCATGGCTCTCTTTCCCTTTTCCTTTGCCAGGTGGGTGGAGTGGCGGGTTTGGCTGGGGTGGAGGTCAACAACTTCCATGGTTTCAAGGTTAATGATAATCCTTTTTCTTTTTTGGGTGGGTCGCGGGTTAGAATTCTCAGGGGTAGGGTCATTATTAGAGCCAGCCAATGAGTCAAGAGTAGGGTCATCTAGAGAGTCAGGGGTAGGGTTTGTTTCAGAGGACTTGTGGCTAGTAGCGGGAGTGGAACAACCTAACAAACCCGAAGGCGTGGGAAAGCATTTATTCAAAGAAACTAAGGGAAAAGGAGGTGGTAGGTAAGTCACCTCAATAGGGGTAGGAGGGAAGAGAGCATGATGAAATTTATATAACCTTAGAATAAGCCCGTGGTGGATGATAACTTGTTTTTTTCCAAAAAGATGGCCTCAGCTACATTTGTAACATTACTTTCCATGGAATGTAAAAGGTAAAACAGAATGGAAATTAAGATTTTATGCCTAAGATGGTTTAAAAATGGTAGATGGTAGTTATAAAAGATACCATACTATCCCTGCAATATGAAGTATTTGATGACCAACTTGTACATTTTTGGCCAAAATTCTGGGAGGTTCGAAATGTCATAACCCCTATTTTTAGAAACATAACTCTCCTCAGGGGTTGTGAAAAAAAAAAAAAAATCCATTTTTGCCTTGGTTTTGGCAACCTTTTTCAAATTTTGACCCATGGTAGGAAGACCCGTGGATTTTCCGATGACTTCCTCGTTGATCTCAAAGGAGATACCACTAATAGTAACCCTCCTCTCATTCTAAGTTCTAGCAAACTACTTGGAGATCATCTCATCATGACCCGTCAAATTCTTCATGAACGGAAGGATACCACCTTCTTTGCATAAGTACATGACCATCAAGTCAAAGGAAAATTCCTCCTCAATCTTGTTTGGCTCCACTCTGTATCAGTCTCCACCCATTTTTAGGTTGTAGGGAAAAATCAACAAGGGCACTCACCCACAAAGAATGTGGCTAGCTGAAGAAATGTCGTGCATAACCAAAGAGTTGTAGAGTAAAAAACCAGAGACTCCACTCTTACAATAACACTGGTGAATCACTAAGTAGGTGTGAAAATGGTAAGGTAAAATTTGTAGCTTAGCTTAGAAGTAATCATGACACATAAAGACCCATAATTAGGGTAATAATTACTCTACTGAACATAACTCACCGCAAGACCCACAAGGGGAGAAAACAGATGGGAATGACTATAAATTATGAAGGCCATTAATACAATCCACCCCAAATCTATAACAATCCTCCATAAATTACACTTGTCGGATAAGTGATTTAATGAAATAATGACACAAAAGGTAACATAATGGAGTTGGGGCATGTCAACCTCTGAGTTAAAAATAAGAAACCTTCATTGTATTCCATGTGACATATTTAAACAAAATTGGCACAACAGGTAAGAGAGTACTAGCAAGTAGGCCTAGCCTTTGGCACCCAAACCCATAAACAGTTTTCAAACATCATGATGATCAATTATGACATCACTCCTTTCCCGCCCAAGGAGGTCTTGAGTAGACTTTGGGAGTTGACTAGCATCCCTCCAGTAGCGTAGCCCATCAAAACATAGTCCAAAAATAGCCATGGAGTCCACAAATGTGTTACCTTCCCTGTAGGTGTTCTTGATATTGACCATATGAAGTCTGCCAATTAAACCTCTGATATATGATAGGATGGGATCCACTTTCCAACCTGCCTTAGCATTTCCCTGCACCACATCCATGATGATTTTGGAGTCCCCCTCAATTTCAAGTTTGGTGCACCCCAGGCTTAAAGAAAAATCATGGCCTCAACAGAGGGCCATACCCATAGCCTGGTTAACAACGTTGTTATGGAGGGGACCAGTGAAAGAAGCCACCAAGCTTCCGCCATGGTCCCGAATAACACCCCCTCCATCTTGTTTCCCTCTACAAGAAGAACCATCAAAATTAAGTTTATGCCACATGGGAACTCATGGATACCATATAGTATCCTTTATAATGTTTAATTTTGTGTTGTCAAATCTACTGAAGCCTTTGTCAATCCCCCAAGTTTTAGCAATCCTACATTCAAATTTTGAGGGGGTAAGGTTGGGCTCCTCCAGTGGGACACCATCAAAATATCCTGTAGAAAATTGAGTCTAAGGTGGAAGACCTCAGTAGGGGAGATTTGTTTTTCCTTGAAGATCCTGTTGGTACGTTCCTTCCATAGAACCCAATAGAAGATAGGAGGGATTTGGTTCCATAGAAGCTTAATTAGAGGGTGCTGGGAAGGAGAGTGCCAATCGTTAGCCCAATCTTGGATGTCCCTATTAGTATCCGAGTAGAGGTAAAGATGAGGGATGATTAGTTGCCTAACCTCAGAAGTAAACTCATAGTGTAGTAATATGTAGTTGATATTTTCCTCCTCCTTTTTGCAAAGACATCATCTATTAGCAAGGTTGAAGCCGCTTTTAATCATGTTGTCAAGGGTAAGGATTTTACCATGGAGGAAAGTCCACTAGAATAATTTCACCTTAGGTATTAGTTGTGATTTCCAAACCTTCCTCTAGCATGAGGTTTCAACAACCTCCTTGATAATTATATTATAGGCAGATTTGACAGAAAAGCCCCCATGTTGGGTGCGACCCCATAGATTTATGTCAAGTCAGTCAACCATAGGAATGCGAATATTTTCTAGCAACTCACAAAGCTTGGTGGAAAGAGTGAGAAGGTTAGGTTGGTCCTACAGATGAGAGAGGATATCCCTCCATTTTCCATCACTGATATAGTTGGAGACCAGGGAACCAATTATGAGGAATAGAATGTTCCTCAATTGTGAGAATCTTGAGGACTCTAGAGTTATGTTAGGAAACCAAGGGTCCTCCCAAAATGGATGTCCTCACCATTTCCCAATTTCCAAATGAATCCCTTGTCTAGAGTACCCCTGCATTTGAGGATGCTATTCCAAACTTCTGAACCTTGGGGGTGACCATGCTCCACTAAAATCTAGTAGAAGCGGCCATGATCCAGGTATTTGGCCTCCATAATTTTGCACCATTCTAAGGACCCCAGGATCATGGAATAGGCCACCTTAGACAATAGGGCTTTGTTAAGGTTTAGAATTTCCTAATTCCCAAGCCACACATGTCTTTAGGTAGACATACCTTATCCCAGCTGATGAGAGAGACTCTCTTCTTTTCCTCACAATCAGACCATAGGAAGGTGCGTTAGATATTTTCAAGTTTATCATCCATAAAGCCTGATATTTTGAAAATAGATAGAAAATACATAGGGGTACCTTGCAAAGAAGCAATAAGGAGTTGGAGCTTACCAACACTACTGAGGAGCTTCCCTTCCAACCCATAAGTTTCCTTTGGGTTAATTTAAGAATGGTATACCAATAATTATTCTTCACATCTTCGATAGTTGGGGGAAGCCCAAGGTAAGTATCAGGAAGAGCATCAGCCTAGAAACCCAAAATATGCAGAATTTTGTGCTGGACCGAACATCCTTCTTTTCTGGTAGTTGATGTGCTAACCAGAAGTAATAACATAATCATTGAGCAACAATTTCCACATATGATCTTCTCTTACCGAAGAGACTCCAAAGAAAAAGGTGTCATCTAGGAACTGCTACAGGACCTAGGGGGAGGGTAGTGGCCGGTTTAATCCCCTTGATACTCCCAAATTGAGCCAATTGCATCATGATGGATTAGATGACTTCAGCCAGAAGGATGAAGAGGTAAGGAGATAGGGGATCCCCTAGTGCAAACATTTTCCTAGGGTGAATTTAGCACCTATTTTTCCATTCAACATCACTAAGAATCTAATAGTCTCCACACAATCCCTGATAAACACAATGAAAGCTTGAGAGAAGCCACAAGTAGATAAAACCTTGTATAGGAAGTTCCAATTGACCTTGTTGTAGGCTTTAGAAATATAAAGGTTGAAATCCATTATCACCACCTTGCTACGGTCCATGGAGTGTAGGATCTTGTTGATAGTGATGGCCACATCCATGATTTGTCTTCCAGGGAAAAATCCCTTTTGGTTAGGAATAATGAGCTTACTGAGCAGAGGTTTGATATGATTAACCATGATCTTAGAGAATACCTTGTAGAGGGTGTTGCACAAACTTATAGGCCTGAAATCCTCCATAGCTCTGGGGACATCACATTTGGGGACCAAAAAAATATAGGTATCATTGAGTTGTTTCAAGAATTTTCCAATCTTAAAGAAGTCCTGAGCAACCCTCATCACATCAGACCCCACAATGTCCCAAATTTTTTTGAAGAAGGCTGGGGGGAAACCATCTAGGCCAGGAGCCTTGTAGGCTCCCATAGAAAATACCACCCTAAAAACCTCATCATCAATGACCCTGGAGAGGAGGGTGTCATTATTAGACTCCGTAACCACCCTAGGAAGGTGGGAGATGAGATACTCCTACAATTCATCCAAGTTTCCGAGGTCTGAGTGCAAATTTTTTTGGGTGAAGTAATCAGTATCCAGATTGCCAAGCTGATTAGGGTTAGAAATATTCATTCCCAACCGGTTTGTGAGTGTGTTTATAGAATTCCTCTTCTTGTGTTTACAAGAAGATTGATGGAAGAAGGCAGTATTTTGATTCCCCTCTTTCAGCCATAGGACATTGGACCTCTTTTTCTAGAAATTTTTTTTGTTGGCTAAGACATCCTTCCAACCCTTCCTAGTGGTTTCCTCTTCATTGTGGAGGTATTGCAAGAGATTTCTAGTGGCCATTTGTCTTTGGAGGTATTCAATTTTTCCAAAAAGTTCCTTCTTAGTTTTAAAAATGTCTCCAAAAGTGGTTTTATTCCAACCTTTGACAACACCTATGATAAGCTCAAGCTTGGAAGCAAACCTGAACATCATCATGCTCTTCACTGGGGTAGACCACCATTGCATAAATTTTTTACAGAAGCTGGGGTGGGAAGCCCACATTATTTTGTGTCTGAAAGGGGTGGGGAAGGGATATAGCACATCCATCCAATTAACTAGGAGAGGATTGTGACCTGAATTAGTCCTAGGGAGAGCAGAAAATGAAGAAGCGGCTCCCTGGTTCTAGGAAGAGGAAAAAAGACCCAGTCAAGGTGAACCTGAATAAGGTGAGTACCTTTCCTATTGTTAGTCTAGGTGAAGGGGTTGGCTCTCAACTTAATATCATATAGGCCATTAAGAGAAAAAAGCTAGAGAAATCCCCCATGATGTCAGTGTAGTCCATAAGACCACCACATTTCTCAAAAGGGAACAGGGGGAATTGAATTCACCAACCACCAAAAATTTAGAATCCTGGAGGGAAAGGAAAGAATCCATCAGCTCTTCCCACACCACCCTTCTTCCCTGCCTAGTATTGGGAGAATAAATATTAAAACAGTGCCAGAGTGTCGACAAAGAGGTGAAAGACGCTACAAGGTAGTGTTGGGAGAAGATAAGAGCATTACCCTAAATCTTGGAGGGATTCCAAAGCGTAGAAATTCCTCTAGAGGCCCCCAGTGCCTTGGAGTAGAAAAAATTGGCCCTATGCCATATCCGCCCCACCAAAGAATCAAAATTCACATAAGACATCTTAACTTCCTGCAACAAAAGAATGGCCACCATGTAGTCACAGATATACTACCTAACAACAAGTTGTTTCTGGGGGTTATTCAAGCCCTGAATATTCCAAGAGAGAAAAATCATTTCTTACCTTTTTGGCTAAGGTCTAGGGTCTGTTACTTTCCCATACCAATATCCTTGGTAGTACTTATCTTCCTTCTGACCCTATCTGAGGGGCAGCCCGGCTTGGTATCCACACCAACATCAAATTTTGTGTTCCTTGTTTTTGTTTTTTGAGTTTGTCAGTCCATCTCCTCGCATCCCAGGGAGTCCTTAGGGTCCGGCGTGGTGACAAGAGTAACAACTGAAGATCCATCCATGTTGGGATTAAGAAGAACCACCATCACATCTGGGGGAGCCAGAGTATTTGTGGGGGTGGCAAGAAGTTGTTCAATGACCCTAACCTCCCCCAAGGATAACGTTGGGTCAGTGCTTATGAAGGGGTAGTGCACAATCTCATTATAGGATGAGATTTCTCCATCTTCCAATCCCGCAGTACCGGGGCAACCCATCATTGTCACCAAGGGCAGAGGGAATAGGATCATCATCTTAGAAGAGGCACAATGGTCCTTATAAGGAGACAGAACCAAGGTTGTGTCAACAGTCTTTGTATCAGCATCCTGAGTCTATCGGGGGGTTAGAGGCCGCTTTTGTCCTAACATTGTATCCTCCATGGCAATGTGTTTAAGCTTCAGATCCGCCTTACTAGGATCCTTTCACTCCTTCCCAGTATTCCCTTTAGAGTTGCAAGCCTGGTAGAAGAGGGTAGAATTATCATAGACAATGGATTGGGTCCATTTTCCTAGCTTATATTTTAGCACTGTGAAGTTGGGAAGGGTTTTATTGATTGTCATATTAACACAAAAATGGGGAAAAAGAAGGTGCAATTTCTATAGAGATACTAAATCCCCTGAGACATAATGTCCAAAGGAGTTACCAATCCACCTGAAGACCTTCTCATCCTAGAACTCAAGAGGTAGCCCCGACAGTCGGACCCAGACCGGTGTCGTACGACTGAGCTTAGCAGAGGGGTCGAAGCCTAGTTTCCACTTAGCCAAAGTGAGCAAGTGTTTACCATAAAGCTAGGATCCAGACAAAACAAAGGAAAGTTCCTCCACAACCATGAACCTAAAAATGAATAGTCCTCTAGGCATAGTTGAAACCACTACACTCCCTTTGAGATTCCACTGGATGCCAACCACTTCCTAACCATGTCAATGGTAGGCAGAAAGTTAAAAAATCTCCCAACTAGTGCAAGGTTTAGTTCTGCCATAGTTTATTCAACAATTGAGTCAGGTAGAGTGATCTTCGTTCTTTCCTTTGAAAAGGAGATCACCCCCAAAGTGGAATCCAAATTAGTCAAGGGTATCTACCAACACAGCTTTCCAGTCAACCTTGGGAGGGGAAAGGGGTAGGGAATCCAAAGTACCTTGCACCGTGACCCTGTCAGAGTTAGGTGGGTGCAGGTCAGAATTAGAAGCCAGAGAAGGGTCTCTGGGTAGGGGGGAGGTTCCCCCTAGCAAGAACCGCCATGGAAAAAATTCAAATTAGCCAAGAACAGTGGGAAAGTTGAAGAGCAGAGTGCTTGTGATTTGGCCATGTTGAACCTATAGTGACTTGACAAATGAGATTGGACGAGATATCTCCTTGTAACTACTAAGCCCAAAAAACATATATGATTTAGATGTATACTTATTCATCATATTGTAATCTATTAGTTCAAAAAATACAAAAATTTCAATATAATTAATTTATTTTCTTGAAAATAATTATGTCGAAGACCTCTCTTATTTGAGATGAGTGATCTGATTTTCTGAATCTAAAGTTCAAAGCTCACAACAACATATGCAAGATGATTGAAACTGTTTGGTTTGTTGATTTTTTCACCTTTGTCTCACTATACGTACAAATATAAATTTTGTCTGCAAATGACCCACCATATTTCCTTGAAATTGATGGCCATGCCCATATCTTCAGTCTCTGTCAGTACTTTCCCATCAAAGATTGAATGACAATTTATTTGAATCAGGTGTCTTTCAAAAATTCATTGCTGCATGAGGTACAAATCACTAAACCTTTAGGATTGTATTTTAGAGAGAAAGAAAGAAGAGAAAAATAGTAGTAAGTAATTTATACCATCAATTTGCATCGAGTGGAAAAATATAATTGTTAAAAGTAATATTTTTTTAAAGATTTTAATTAGATATTTTTGTGATTTTTTATAAATTATTAATTAAATATTATAAGAAACATAAAATTAGTGTAAATAATAATGAAATTAAATAAACAAATAAAAATAAATATTTAAAAATTAAATGAGCAAAGATTTGGATATACATTTATATAATTTAAATTTAATTTTAAAATTATATAATGATATATTTATAATAAATTTATATATGAGAAATTATAAAATATAAATATAATACAATCTATAATTAATATATAGCATAAATTAAATTATATAAATAATTATACTTACAATATATAATATTATATATATTATTATTCTATGGTATAATTTATAATAAAATTGTTAATTATAAAGTAAATTGACCATACTTAAGCTTACAATCAATAAGATTATTACTTGCAATAATGTTGGTCTAACAAGTTGGAACCTATGATGATGGGTTATACTAAAAAATTTGGGCTGGAGCATCTTCAGAAGGATGTGGCGACAATTGCTTCTCCTTCAGCCGTAGGGAAGGATCATGAATGTTTCCACAGAGAGAATGTTGTTTGTTCTAGGCTATACAGAGAATTACCACATGCATCATTGGGGGAGGGGCAAGCCATGGATGATGGGGATAGATCTTTGGATGATGGAGGAAAAATCTGAAACCCCAAGGAGATACAGAAGGTGCAGACCATAACTACCTTCATGATGCCTACTTTAGGGAGCAAGGAATGCAGACAATATTTTGGAGAGACATGGTTGGGTAAGGATGTTGATAGGCCATTTTAATGGCATGTTTTAGATACCTTAGAAGAACTTTTGCT
Organism: Thuja plicata; assembly: GCA_018584345.1. Taxonomy (NCBI): domain Eukaryota; kingdom Viridiplantae; phylum Streptophyta; class Pinopsida; order Cupressales; family Cupressaceae; genus Thuja; species Thuja plicata. The sequence continues at coordinate 548,971 of MU224964.1, read as the reverse complement.
AAGTCTTTTCCTATGTTTTATTTTTGTTATCTCTAGACTTTATGCTCTAAAACTATTATTATGTGGTAGTCAACCACTAAACCTATGCCGTGGACATATGCTACTTAAATAAACTTTATCAGGATGAATATACTCTATTTATTGCTATGGAATTATGATCATGTTTTATGAATGAATTAACTATTTGAGAAATAGATAATGCATGTACTTTGATTAATTACCATGAATGCTCTTATCCTAACAGTGTTAATGCAGCGCATCGAAGTAGCAACTAACATCTTGTTCAAGCGAGCACGTCTATGTGTTGGGTGCTTGACTCGGTCCTGCAGCAGATGCATCTGGAAGAAACATCGGCGTAGCAATGGTGGAAGGTTACCGATGGCAATGGTTGAGTGAAGACTTGGAAAAGTGAAATAATTTATTTGATAAAATATAGGAGAGAGTGGGGAGTTAGATCTGTTGTCTACGTAGTTCTTTCCTCTCTTCTGGACCGAGTCTATTTCTTGCTTTCTAGTTTCCTTTCTTGTTAGTTATTTGTAGTAAAAGCTCCGCCTTTTCTTAGGGCATATGGAGTTTAGCAGTTAGATGTTTTTCCTTTAAATAAAGCTCCACTCCTGCATGAGAAGGAGGGTGATAGTTTTTCATTAATATAGTTGCAATCTAGTTCAAATCTATTATTCAAAATTTCTGTACTTTGTTATTCAAGGTAATAAGAAAATGAAGTTTTGAGTTTAATTCTGTGCAATTGAGTGTTTTGGGTACTCACCCAAGGGGGCCCAATTGGTGAGGAATCCATAGTTAGATGAATTGTAGCTTAGTTCATCCTTCAACATTTCTATCACTTCTATTTCTATGCTGAACAGATCCTGCGGCCAAAGAAACAGGACAAGCTATCGCGTCCTGCAGCCAAGCGGCGGAGTAACTAAGACATTATAGTTAGATTGTGCACTCTTCCAAGTCTACAAGAGGAATTCTCTCCTATCAATTAATTTCAAGCATTTCCATTTCTAGCAATAGCTTAACTTCCTTCAAGTATTCATTTCATGCAGCAATAGTAAAGTTTACCTTCAAAAGCATTTACTTCCTGCATCCATAGAATAGTTTCTTTCCAACATTTGTTTCCTGCAGCAATTAGAATTATTGGTTGAAGAAGTACTTGGTGCATATATTTTTTTGTCCCATTTCAAGTACCATGTCCCTAGGTTTGACATATTAAATGAGTTTCTTATAAGGAGGATGAAGTGCTTAGTTGGATGTCCAATCCCTGAGTTAAAGGATTATGCCTAGTTTCTGAGCCTTTATAAAGAGCGACCAGATGCCACTAGGGTTTCTTTACCCAAGACAATGGTTGACCTTGGGTTTCAACATTGAGGCAATGGACCAAATGGGATTTCACAACTATATGTGAGTAGAGCCATTTTAATTGATTTAGAGGGTGAAGTGGAGGAGGAAATGGATCGTAATGTTGCAGTCTTCTCTAAAATTGTAATGATGAGGAGCTTTAGAGGAATATGTCCATGTATGCATGATCTCCATAGGTGGATTTCTAAGCAATGAGAGCATATCTTGAAAGGGTGCATTCAGATTTATCCTTTAGCCAAGGATTTTTTCATTGTTGTGTTTGAGGATGTTATTAACAAGGACAAGATTTTATGTCAACTGCCTTTGGAATTGGGAGGAAAAATTTCCTTTGATGCTAAAAATTTGGCATCCTGACTTCTACCCTATTGAATTTTTTGATAGGGTTTTTCTCTAGTTAAGGTTTCCTAACCTTCCATTATAGTTTTGATTTGAATCCTAGTTTGAAGCTATAGGAAACTCGTCGGGAGGATTTTTGATGATTAATGAAGGATCCTCTACTCTTCCACATTTAAATTATTCCTAAATACTTGTAGAGATGGATATTACAAATGGTCTCCTATAAGAAATTTTGATTAAATTTTCAAATGGTTTTTGGGTACAAGCCTTGGATTATGAAGGAGTTTAATTTTAGTGTAGAAGGTGGTTCAAGACTAGGCATAAGGAATCATGTTAGAATTTTCCTAATGCAAAGAATGAACATGCCAAGATCTAGAAGCTCAAATGATATCACAAGAGAGAGACAAAATGATCAAATAATTGATTCAATATTGATCAAATGATAATAAAATAAATAAAAACAAAGTAGATGTGCCTTAGTATATATGAAATGTATGATAACTAGGAGATATGCAAGTGATAACCTATCAACCACACTAGGTGGAATCACATTTCCACCAAAGGTAAATCATCCTCCATTGTACAATTAAGTATGTGCAAACATGTGAAACAATGAGAGGATGATAATGTGATAAGAGCACTAAAGGTGGATCTCACACATAAAGTGGAGTTTCTCCCATACCATGTGCTAAAATGAAATGTAAACTCGTAAGTGCAAACTACTATGAATGCATTATCCTAAGTAAACTTAAGTTTAGTGTAATTAAGAATATCTAATTACACCAACACCCCCTCTTAAGTACGACTTAGGGGAATGCACTTAAACTCACAATTCTATATGACAATGCAAGATGGGTATTGGTTACTAGGCCATGTTAGGTACCCATGTACAATACGCAAGTGCAAAAAAATGCATTGCAATCTCTCATAAAGTGGATAAAGTGGGAAAACGTCATGGGAAAAATCCTCCCCCAAAAAGAGAGGTGAAAAAAATAAGATGCATGATGGATGGAGTAATCAAACCCCCCCATTATGACATACATCATGTATATACTGTATAATATAAAATGGTGATCAATGGTAGACCACCAAATTATACATACATTAGAAGACCCAAAATATTGTCCTTAGAGCCAAATCTGATTTTTACAACCTCAAAAGGATGAATGGATACAAATGTAAGATCTAGCTAGAAGGTGGATTTAGGGTATTCCTTTGTGAGATGTAGAGAAAGGTAAGAGATCTTATGTTTATGACTAAAGATGATATAATAGAAAAATGTAAAAGTAGATTTGATCTAATTCATCAAAGTGGATGCATGATATAGAAGTAGGAATGTGTGCACCTGAAAAATGGAAGAAGAAGAAGAAGGTATTTGGATGCTGATTTTCTATCTGATAGAGTCGTGGAATGTCCTAATGCCCGAATCCAACAATCTGTAACCTGCAACTATGAAAATTGAAACTCACTATTCTACTCTGGGAACATGTCAAACTAGTTCAACCTATATCATGGTATACTTGAGATGAACAAAATAAAAAATAGAGAGTTGATTTGGGAAACTCTTTTGATTGTAATTCTAGTTTTGTAACTAGATTATGCACTCTGAATGTTAGGGTATATGTTGAAGGTTTGATGTATACTGGATAGTGTCAGAATTTGTAAGATAAAATGGATTTGGAGAGTTTCTCCAAATGGGTTCCTATATTTTTAGCTAAATTTGCACTTCGGACCTATGGCTACATATAAGAGAGAAGGGGAAATTGTTGAGTGGAGGGGCTTGCCTTGGTCAAGCCCCAATTTAGGAATTAACCTTGAATTAAAATAAATGAAATTCTATCATGTAGAAGAGATCAAATCTAACAATAGAAATGTATCATACTATGTAGATGCAATTGTACTTAATATGAGATCAAGTATGTTAAAGAAATAGCCTTGAATCAACACAAAAACCAAAAGGAAATCATGTAATACAAAACCCCGTGTAGTAGATACTTTTAATTCACCTTGATATTGGATGATGAAGTAGAAGAGGAAGACTTGAATGGATGAATTTAGATCTCCTCCCTTGATTACCAACTCCTTTTCCTCCTATGAAGTAAGAAGCTAGATCTATAGAAGGAAATGCACAAAAAAATTGATGGATGATGAATGAATGCCTTCAATGAATGTTTTCTTGGTTGCTTGAACTCCTTAAATACACAATAGCTTTCTCAATAATGCTTGCATGAGGATTATGGATGGAAAATGAGAGGGAGAGGTCTCCTTTTATAGTGATTTTGAGGTCCAAATTTGTGAAGGCATTCAGGCCCAAAACCCACCAAACTCAACCCCCGAAGTATAGGTCGAAAATGGTTCGACCTATACTTGGAAGCTGTAAATTTCAAGGTAAAGTAGCAGGATTCAAGGGGTGTTAAGTGGTTCAGGGAAAAATGAAAAGGTAAGTAATAAATTTGATCATAAATGCATCCGAATCTTGAAATGGGTCCCAAGAGGAAAATAAATTATATGAATGGATGGGTAAATGAGAAAGTGTACATACAAATTAGAGCAAACTTAGAGTTTTGAGCAAGATTGAAGGACAATATAGGACCTTGATTTAGATTATGTATGCAATTAGGTGCCATGTGAGGTACTAACATAAGAAATAAACTAAAGAGTGCTAAAAGAGTCCTAAAATGAACACAAAATTAAGTTCTTACTTTTTAGGACTATACATTTAGCTTCCACTTTAGCGGGAATATGAGAAAAGATCATGCTCATGGTAAAGGAAGAGACAAAAGAAAGAGAGAGAAATATGACTATGAGGATTTGCAAAGAGATAAGACATCACCAAGTCTAAGGACATAAGCCCCAAAACTAAGGATTCTAACTCCACACCCATGCACAAGGGCACAAAAACAAAGCAAAGAGAAAAAAGAAAAAGAAAGGATAATAAACACTGAAAACAAAAAAATAAAACTCCAAATCAACTAGTGAAAGAGACCTCAATCGAAAATGTCTCAGCCACTAATATAATGTCTGGAAAGCTAATGTAAGAGCACAAGTGATCACATAGGAAGTTAAAGAGTATCACCAAAGATGATACAACCTCTATAATCTAGCCTAACTAGAGGTTGGAAACTACAATTGAAACAATTGTTATATTACCCCTTATGTCAAACCTTAACTGGTAAGACAGTTGCTATCTTATAAAGTGCCATATCAATTGATTGATAAAGAAGATTTGAAAAGAAGAGATAACAAGAAGACCTGGTGAAATGGTTGTGTTATGTGGAACTAAAATGGGTACTTGATGAGATTGCACCTTGACAAGGTAATATATTGTTTATCTTAAGTCTAAGTGAAGATAGGATGACTACAAGATTAGTCTTGACTGAGTAACATATCAAAAGATTAAGGAACTTAAGTGTGTGCCGAGTGATGTGAGTGTCGATTGAGCGATAGTACGTGCCAAGCAAATTTAGTGTCAAACGAGTGTTAGTATGTGCTGAGAAAATTTAGTGTCAGTCGAGCATTAGTATTTATTGAGTGTCAGTAAATTATCGAGTTATCTAGTGATGACTGAGTAGAAGAACATAGTGATGACCGAGTGATAGTATTTTGATAGTATTTTGATGAAGATTTGAGATCCTAGCTAGCATAGTTGATTTCTTGGGATATGTGAAGTATATTTAAGATAGGGATGATCATTGTGGAGAATTAAATAAGCATTTAATATATGTTTTTTAACCATTTTTTATATATGGATTGAAGGATTTTTGAGGTGTATTCTATAATGTAGATGGAATTGAAATGTTGGAAGGATTCATTGGATATGACCAAACCCTAAGATTTATGGTGATGATTAAGCGCCAGAAGATTGAGCTACCTAATCAGAGGTGTATAAGATTAACCTGAATGCAGGTTATATGTGTGTGTGGTAGAGGTTAATTTAGTTGATTGAAAAATCTAAGTGGAAGGAAGAGAAGGCTGCAGAGAGTAGTATATGATTGCATAGGACTGCATAGTGGTGATTTCTTGAATGATTTCCAAGCAAATCTGAGATAAGAAATGACAATTGAGGCTAGTCTGTGAATTAGCATTTGAGCTATAATTGGATCTATATTTTCAAAGTGATTTGTATGTTACAGATCACAATTTACTGTTACTTTCTAACCATTTTTTCAGTTTCAAAATCCTTTTAAACAAGGTTGACCTAACAGTCGTATTGTAAATCCTTTAATCTAGGTGACATTCTAATGGAATGGTCTAAGCCCTCTAACAAGGCTCACTTTTAATAGGATGATTAAATCCTTTAATCGGGTCACATTTAAAAATGTATATTATAACCTTTAATAGGGTTGGCTCCTCACAGAGCTCACTTCAGAAGAGTGAGAAATTGGTAGCATGTTACTAGTGGTTTTTCCCATATTGGGTTTGTATGTTAAATCCTAGTGTCATACTTGTGTGAATGATATTTGATGTGTTGTATTGTATTGTTAAGAGTTTTATATTCTCCAAGTTGATTACATTAGGGTATTAAATTGCAAGTTTATGTTATTGATTATATGTTATAGAGACCAAGTGGAATACTGAGTGGATTTGAGTTGTTGTAAGTGTTTTGAAAAGTTCAATTGGTACATCTGTTATTCTAAATCATTCTAGCAATTGGTATCAGAGCTATTGTGGTGCTTATAGATAAAATTTTGAAGACACTTGAAGCTAAAGATCAAGATGTATAAAAAGGAGGTACCGAGGCTGAACAAAGAGAGCTTCCCTACATGGAAAAGTTTGATTAAGTTACACCTAGATAGAATTGGAGAAGAAGAAAAATACTATGTGGAAATTTTTTACATAACAAGTCCTACAGTTATGATAGCTCAACAGATGAAAGAAAAACAAGAACACAACCAAGCAATGTTGGAGATTGCATCAGCCCTAATATATCCTGAATTTGAAGACATAAAAGATTTCAAAACAAAAAAATAAATATGGGATACACTTGCAAATATCTATGGAGGTGATATAAATGTACTGAGAGCCAAATCTAGAAGCTTGAGAGGTAAGTTTGATGAAATGAGAATGCAAGATGGTGAAACTACTGTTCAATATTGTAGACAAGTTAATGAGGCTGTGAATGCTATTAGAGGAGCTAAAGGAACTATTAGTGATGATATTGTTATTAGTAAGGAACTGAGAACCTTACTTCCTATATATGTTATTAGAGTATCTGCTATACAAAAAATGAGCTGTACCCTGGAAGGTTTAGCTGGAAGAATTACTACTTTTGAGTCATAAAATTTCTATAAATTCACTCCTCACCATGTTTATTCTTCATTCAAATCACAATTGACTCTTCACAAATCAAGGAAAGGAAAGGAAAGACATATAAATAGCAACAGTGAGACTTTTGATGAAGATCATGATGAACTTGAAGCACTTATGGCTAGAAGACTACTGAGAGGAAAAGGAAAATTCAAAGGTAAACTTATTATAATCTATTTTTCATGTGTCAAAATTGACCATATTGTAGCAAGATGCCCTGACAGGAATGACAAGGATGATAGAAGAGAAAGAAAGTACAAATAAAAAAGGAATGACAAAGATTTTAGAAGGTATAGGGAATATAAGGACAAAGGTAATAAATCATAATATATTGCTAAAACTGATAGTGAATATGATAAATCTGATGATAGTGATATAGAAGTTATTTATGTTGCTATGAAAGATGTTTCTGATGAAGATGAGAAAATTGCACTTATTTCATATATGAGTCAAGGTGATAGATGGATAATTTATAGTGGTTGCTCACATTGATGACATCAATTTTCCATTAGTATGCAAACAACACTTTCGGTAAGCATACACCAAAAGACAAGATAAAGAGAAAACTGAAAATGAAGATACAAGAGATCACCGAAAATGGCTAAGTACAAAGAAAACCGATGACACAATTTTGTGTGTACACTGAAAATTCAAAGTGGAAAAGATAAAGAAGAACCTGATAGACGAACCTGACGTGTAGGATATAGTGCAACCTGAGAGATGGTCAAAGAGAAAACCATGAGAATAGTTCAAGAAAGGAACCTGAAAGATAGTCAAATGACTTTAGAGCATAATTGACCATCAGAAACTAAAAGTCAGTTGCAGCCCGCAAAAAGTGGCTCTGACCTCCACGTCAGATAAAACAGTCTTATTCTATTTATAGAATCTTGATTTTTTTCAAAAAAAATTTCTTTAGGGACAAGAAACATGAATGTAAGTGCTTTAATCAGTCTAACTGATTTAAAACACATAGACTAGGAGATCAAGGTAAAGTTGTAAACCTGATCTTAGAGTTTAACATTGCTTTTTGTGAAACTTGATAATGTCAATCCATCTTATAAATAGATGATGCAATCATTCATTATACATGTGTGAATATAGAAGATAGGATGAATGAAGCCTATGAGCACATCTATGGATAAGATTGAAAGTTTCAAGAAACAGAACAACAAAAGGTGAATTTGGTTATCAGAGCCAAGAACAGAGGCTACTGAGAATCAGAGGTATTATTAAATCACATTAGGTGATATATTTATTCATGTAAACTTAAATGGATCTGTATCAACAATAGGAGATTGCATATACCAGGTCAAATTGTAATTTTCTATCATTTTAACAAGTGAAGCAAAGTGTAAAAATCCTTTCAAGGAAGGTCGATTTAACATTCCAACTATAAATCTCTTAACCGATTGCACACTCAACCATGTTGCTAAAGCTCTTAACCGAGTAGAATTTAACAAGTCTCCATAGATAATATTAACCGGGTAGATCATTAGAAGTGATCAAATTGTAAGCCTTAACCAGCCCCTTCCAATCTGCAGACAGTGAAGATTTTGTGGGTACCATCTCCACCACAGTTTTTACTTCCTAACAAGAGTTTTTTGTGATATCATATCTTGTGTTATATGTCAATTACTTTCATGAATGTTTCTATGAATGTTCACATGTATTTTAAGTGTATGAATTGATATATCTTGCATCAAGATAATATAGATCAGATGGTTGGATAAATAATTGATTACACAAAGGTTAATTGATTAAAGGATACAAAAGGTTTAGAGGTACTGATTCACCCCTCCCCTCTCAATACACACTTCCTATTAATTCCAAGAATTGGTATCAAAGCTAAGTTTCTTGTTTGGAATATCTTAAAGGCTTAAGAGAAAACATCATACAATGGAGAAGTACAGACTTGATAAAAATATTGAGAATAACAAGATAGAAATTCATATGTTCTATGAGCAGTATAAAGAAGCTAGAATCAATATGAGACAACTGTTAGATGAAAGAAAGATTATGGCATCTCACTGTAATGAGATATATTATCATGAGGAAGAGGTACCAGATTTCTTGAGTCTTCATGATCAATTACAAGCAAAGCATTAGACACATCAGAAGAAAGTGTTACAAGCCTAACTGAAATCAATCAACATCTGACTGGACAAGTGAAATATCTGCAAATCGGTCAAGAGACACAGATGGTAAGAATGATTGATGTCATGAGTAGTGCTAGACAAGGTGAGCAAGAAAGAACACTAGCTATTGATGATAGAAGAAAGATTACAGAAAAGATACAAGAGAAAGAGTCTAAAATACATAAACTCACAGAGCACCACCATGAGATAACAAATCAGATTATTCTTATGAGTCAAGAGAAAAACATAATGAATGTTGAACTCATTGAAAGAATAAAAGCTATCAGTGAGCTAAGGGATGAAAATGAAAATTTGAAACATGAAATAAGAATTCAACAACAACATAATGAAATTATCAAGAAAGATGAAGAAAGCAATAAAATAATGGATGATTTTCTTGAAGGAAAATGAAGAGTCAACAACAACACCAGTCTAGGTTTTACCGAGAATAAAAAATCATCAAATCAAGCTGATCCAAAGAATGTCTATGAAAATACAAGACCAAGAAAGATGACATGCAATCACTATGGAAAGAAAGGTCACACATCAAATGTATGTAGAGGCAAAATGAAAGGTATCCCTAAATCTACATCTTCACTCATAGGATTTTATTATAAATATAACAAGAAAGGACATAAAGCTTATGAATGTAAGTCTGAGATGAAACAACAAAAGAAGGAAAGCTACATGGACAAATACTATCCTACTTGAAAAATGAATGGGCACACAACTCTTGAATGCTGGAAAAAGAAAAGGCAAACATGGAAGCCTAAAGGTCAAGAAACTCCCTATCAACTAAAAAGAGTCGGTAACCAGTATGTATGGGAATACAAAACTTGGATAAATTGTACAACATGTGGAATATTTAGTCACATTGCTGCAAACAGTTTGAGATAGTGGACTAGAAATTCTAGAGGCTAGACTAACCCCAGAATGACATGCTTACACTGTCATAAATTTGGTCATCTCAATAAAGACTGCAGAGATTGAATGACAGAGACCAACACATATCCAAATGGAAATACCATTGAAGACATCCAGAGTGAAAGAGACAAAATGTGGAGAAAAGATTCAATCAATGATGAAGCTAGACTGAGCAATGCAAATGGTGACACCCCATCCACTGGATCTAGTGACATCACCACCCCCACCTAAGCAGAATAAGTAAGTATGGAAGTACATTACCCCAAGTTATCATTTCACATCAGTTCCATAATATGTTGATAAAATGCCAAATTAGCATAAGTAAAGATGTATCATGGTATTACTTGTTAAAATATGTGATAACTATGCTATTAGGAATACATACTAGAATCCATCGGTATACACTCAAATCTAAAACTGCCAACACTTACGAAGAAGTGTCGGTTAACATGGAAAAACAAAGTTTCTAGTGTAAACCGAGACTTGTCGGTGACAAGCAAAGTGAACAAGTTGTTTGCAACACTGAAACCCATCGGTAAAAGAAAGAGGTATAAAGATTACTCTGAAACATCATATTAACACTAAAAAGGGACTTTAATGTCATAACCGATGAACTCCATCTTTGCACACTGAGGAGTAGGTAAGTATTGATTACTCATTTTAGGGAAAAACTATAAAAAGGTGATGGAAGGGTCTCATTATTCACCACGACCAGAGAAGTGTGACAAGAGAAAATTTTTTGCAAACAGTGAAAGGATCATAGAGAAAATGCAACTCGACATAGAGCACTCCTAGTAGATCAAAAATCACTACTATTGTAAACAGTAAGTTCTACAAAAATTGACAACTCTATTTTACACATTTCTTAGAAAGCCCTAAAGCTCAAAAAATGTCCATGACTTCAAAGACCACCAAATCAAAGAACACTAAGAAGGATGAGGTTAAGCTCATCAATAATTGTGCATGTGAGGAACCACGCTACAATATTTACCCTGAGGTTGCCTCACAACTTGACAATGCTGGAGCATTCTCATGAATACTAGCTAGGGTTTTTTCTCGTCGAAGATGTGTGAGCATACATCCACTGCAAGATTGCAAAAATTGATGACTCAGAGGTAGAAAAAGATTACAAGAAGCTATGAAATGAAGATGGAACCTTAAAATATGAGCATAAACGCATAGAGGTAAAAGGGCTCACTAATTCCCTATTATTCCCTAAGGTTTTCAAAACTAAGTGGATTTGGTTAGTACTAAGACAAATGCACAACCAAAAACTATGGCTGGATGAACCAAAGATGACAACCCGAGTTGTTATCCATGCAGTCACCGGTTACCCTGTAACCAAAAAGGTAAAAGCATTGAAGCACCCACCCAAGGCTGAGATTGAAAAGAAAACAAGAGCCAAATGGGATGGCAGAGGATTGAAGGTATCCACTATTATCGATGATGAGATGAAATTCAGAGCATATGTCCTAGGCTCCAAATTCTTTCAAGCCAGCAGGATGAACAACATAGCATCTAGTGCAGTAGACACAACATACAAGATTGTGAAGAAGGGAACTCAGTTGGATTTATCTGAAATTCTACTAAACTAGTTAGAAGAGAATTTTAAGACTATAAGGAATGCAAAGACTACTACATGTAAGTTTGGCTCACTTATCATGTGCATTTTATTCTACTTTCAAGAAACATTTTCATCAGTAGGAAATGTCAAATGGGATACCACAAAACCGGTCACCATGTAGATCAGTGAACACATAACCTCAATGGGAGACAATTTTGAAACAGTCATGGATGAATAATTTACTGTATTGAAAGACCAAATGCAGAAGAGGGTAAGGATCCACGAGAAACTCATTGAGAAGTTCAAATATAAAATATGTTTCATGGTTGATACAGACCACACTTATATCAAGCCTGCTGTACCAAGAACAACATGGCTACAATCGTTAGAATATGAGATAAACATTAAAAATCTAAGGTAGTCAATGCATTGATAAATGAACCATTAGATAAGAAACAACCTAAGTTTGGAAGTTATGAAGAGGCCAAATCAAGAATCAAATCAGGCCTGGTTGTAAAGAAAATTGTCAGGAAAAAGGACAAAATGGTCAAGAACCTCAAGAAATTACTATTGGCAACAGAGGAAGAAATCAAACAAGAAGAAGAAGTTGAAAAGGAGGAAGAGACTGAAGGAAAACTACCTATGGGTGAAGCTAAAGAAAATAATGACTCCGAGGCCACATAGTCAGATTCACCACCTCCTCCACCAAACAAGAAGCCAAGAACCACAACTACGTCAAGAACAAGAAGCCAAACAACTAATGATTCAAGTCCATTACCTTTGAAGAAAGGAAAAGTTAGAACATATAAGAGGAAATCGGCTACACCAAAAAGAGGGCCAAACAAAAGAATAAGGAAGCTCATCAGAACCAGAGAAGACATTGAGGACACCAAGCAAGATGAAGGTGTAGAAGCAGAAAATATCAAGGTCCCTAAAAGCATTGATGAGCTATGTTAATCTATTGAAAATTCAAGGTCTATCATAGATTCTAAGATTAGAAGATGGTTGAAACTGGATCCAGAAGATCAGAACAAAGTTAAAGATGCCATCATTGCAAAGATATACAAATTCAAGTATGTACCGATTCAGTTTCAAGGTAATAATGTACCAAGGGAACTCTTGGACAGACTATAGGCTAGATGGACATTTGCCTTAAAGAATGAAAAGGAGATAAGGGAAAAGAGTACTTGTTACTCTCATGCCTTCTGAATCCAAGAAGGAAGAAATTGATGAAATGATGGAGAACCATAAAAAGGAGTTCTCACCCAAGTTGAGAGCCTACAAATTTATTTAAGGGATCCTTATAGAGCTTGAACAAGAAAGTCACAAGAAATGGAGTAAAATACTCAATAGACCTATTGAGGAAGCTAGCCCTGAGAAAGACCTACAATAGAAAGATGTTAATAAGACAACTCAAGAACATATATTAATCAAAGATGCAGAAGATGACACATCAGTTGAGTTAGACAAGGAAGAACAAGACACAACCAACAAAAAAAATATGGATGTTGTAGATGAAACATGGCCTGAAACCACAAAGGAAAACATTGTGGACATTACAGATGATACAGAAGAAGAAGTAAAGAAAGATGAAGATGCCAATGTTAGCAAGGACACAACCGATGAGTACACAACATTTGATAATGCACAGGTGAACATACCAAGCAACATGCCAATATTGATGCACGCCATTAATATACTGCAAGAAAAAGACAAGTCACCTGAAAAAGATTCAAACATTCCCGAGGATGCAGGGGAAGAAGGAAAGAAAGACAACATCGATGATTAGAAGGACATCAGAGACACTCATATTGTGACCAAAAATAACAAGGTTACAAAAGGAGAATCAAAGCAAATAGATGGAGACAACACTGATAAGGATGCATAGATAAAGACAAATGAAGTGCATAAGGACACTGATGAAGGAGAAAAACCCAAAGATGGCACTCCTGAGGATACACAAAAAGTTGCTACCGATAAAGTAAAGGTTGATGTGGAGACATCTATAGAAAACTGACAGGCTGACACCGAAAAAAAGCAACAAAAAGAAGCACTACAAATAACTTCATCAAGCATAGTAAACAGAGCTGAGAAATTGGAAATGGTACTACATTCAAGTGCAAATCAAAAGAAGAAGAAGAAATCCAAGAAGAATAAGTTGGAAGTCACTTTAGATGAAATCATTGAGATACCCAAATGTGACCCAATTACACTTGATTATGAAGCATTGAAATAATACAGTGAAATATGCCAAAGGAAGGCATTATAGTAGAAGCTGAGGAAACAACATCGAGACTCCATGGTAGAGGAAACAACAAGGGACATATTGCACCAAATTGTACCCGATGTTGATGTTGATTAGAATAAGCCAATACTTGATCAACTAGCCACTCTCACTGAAGTGATTACAACACATAATATTAATGCAGAGAAGACAATTGAAGAGAGAGAAGAGCAGAAGTACCAGTAGAAACTTATTGAGAACATCAGCCAAGAAGTGGTAGTTAACAAGGTAAAGATTTCATAATTCATAAGTGAATTAGATCCAATTATCACTAAAGCTATTTCCTTGATTCAACAACTAAGCACACTGGAAAATTTCACTAAAAGAGCATAGTGAAAACATAGAAAAGTTAGATTCTGATCTAGATAATAGTGATAAAGACTTAACAACTAGAGACAATGAAATTAAGTTGCATTATGAAAATATTATTGAGATCAAACGGTTAAGGTAGGAACTGTGGGAAGTAGAGACACAATTCAGGGAAGAAGTCACCGAGCTCCAAGCTCAACTTCTACCAAATCTAACACTGCTTCAACATCACATCTGTTCAGCAAGACAACTAATAGCAACCCCAGAGATGTCTGTAGCAGAAAAAATCTATGATGTGCATTCCAAGATCATACTCGAGCACATGGATCTATAAAACTTGAAGGAAAAAAGGGAGAAAATGATGGAACACATGAAGTCTTCACACTCTCACATTTTTGATAAACTATAAGGCATACACCTTTGCCCTTAATATCAAAAAAGGGGGGAAAATTATATGTATATGTATTGTAAAGTGGGAAATTTATGATATGTATAGATAGGCAGGAAGCTATACAGTACTACCAAAAAGGGAAAATAATGATATACCGACATATACATAGGGGGAGTCATGAAATGACTAAGGATTATATATGTTGTACATACTTAACATTTTGTTAGTATTTTGCACATATCAGTTTTTGATACTAATGTCAAAGGGGGAGATTGATTACATTAATTTTTCATTAGTATGCAAACAACACTTTTGTTAAGCATACATCGAAAGACATGACAAAGAGAAAATAAAAAATGAAGATACAAGAGATCACCAATAAAAGCTAAGTACAAAGAAAAATGATGACACAATTTTGTGTGTACACCAAAAATGCAAAGTGGAAAATATAAAGAGGAACCTGACAGAGAAAATTGACGTGCAAGATATAGTGCAACCCCAGAGACAGTCAAAGAGAAAACCAAGAGAATAGTTCAAGCAAGGAACCTAAAAGACAGTCAACTAATTTCAAGGTATAACCGATCGTCAGAAACTGAAAGTTAGTTGCAACTCGCAAAAAGTGGATTTGACCTTCACGTCAGATAAAATAATCTTATTCTATTTATAGAATCTTGATTTGTTTTTAAAAGAATTTCTTTAGGGACAAGAAACATGAATGTAAGTTCTTTAATCAGTCTAACTGATTTAAAACAGATAGGCTAGGAGATCAAGGTAAAGTTGTAAACCTGATCTTAGAGTTAACATTGTTTTTCATGAAACTTGATAATGTCAATCAATCTTATAAATAAATGATGTAATAATTCATTATACATGTGTGAATATAGAAGAGAGGATGAATGAAACCTACAAGCACATCTATAGATCAGATTGAAATTTTCAAGAACCGGAACAACGAAAGGTGAATTTGGTTATCAGAACCAAGAACAGAGGCTACCGAGAATTAGAGGTATTATTCAATCAAATTAGGTGATATATTTGATAGGATTAGGATCATCGAGAGGGGGGGTGAATCAGTGATCTATCTATTATAACTTTTTCTTCTTATCTTGAATCTTAACTTTAATACTTAAGTACTGAAATGAATATCAATGCAAGTAAGATAAACATACACAACTCATAACACCAAATATGATTACGGGGAAACCCAATGTAGGTGAAAACCATGGTGGGAATTAGTACCCATAAACATTCTATACTAGTGTCTTATGATCCTTGTTAGAAGATCCTTAACCCTGTTAGGAGTTGTCTTTACAATGTATGAAGTACAATGACCTTGTTAAGGGTAGACCCTGTTAGGAGTCTTTTACAATAACCTTGTTAGGGGTGGTGGACTTACTATCCAAGGACTCACTATCCAAGAGCTCACTTCTCAAATGGTGAAGGCTACAACCTTCTGGATCTTTGATACACACTGTATCTGCAAGGTGAACTGCTGCTATGACACTGCTTGTCTGATCAGTTCCTTTTGTGCATTGATGCTTTAACCTATTATAAAGAAATATAAAAATCTTATATTTACTCTGAAGGCTTCTACTTCAATATCTATATCAACAACATATGATAGATATAGCTTTGCTGCTTTTACACTCTGCTCTACTTTTCTTATCTCTGGCTTTCACAACTTCTCCAATCACAAATGACCTTCTATAAGTACTTCCTCAAGGGACACAAACATGTCGGATTTAGGAAACCTTTTACCATCTATCTTTATCACTTAAAAAAGCACAAAAATCTTCATTAAGTCAGCACAACATTAATTACAACTGCTTTACTCAAACTGAACATACGCGTCTCTTCACACAGTCTGCTCCACAAAATTAGCTCTAACTTCTTTATCTGGATGAATCAAGTCATGCACCTTTAACCACACATGATTAGATCACTAAAAATCACTAATACAAAGGCACAAGTCCTGAGGATATGTGCAACTTCTGTACCAAAAAAATCTCTATTGGCTATTTCCATGATCTCTATCCTATTCTGGCATTCACTGGCTATACCTCTTCAACTGGCTGTATCTTCTTCATAATTGCACATCTGATCATGATATCTTAGAATTAGCATGATTACATACTTACAAGCTTATCTTCAAAGGCACATGCCCTAACTCGGTCGTATGCATGTGCACTGATGCTCTGTTCTTCTGGTACTCTGCTAACTGTCCAGTCTTCTGTACTTAGCCAATTTTTGATCTTCTGATAATGTGTGCTGAATCCAAAACTTCATATGAATTTTTTTCCATAATGAAAACAATTAAATAGAGTCATACACACTAGTATATTCAACTTTCCAACAATCTCCCCCTTTGTCATTAATGGCAACAAAGGAATATGGCGAAGTTACTATCTGTACTCTTATACAAAAAATTTCTATCTTATATCTCCCTCTTATAATATACCAGACTCCATATTCTTCATACTCTACTCCCCCTTTGACATTAATGAAAAAGGTTCTAAAAAACACTTCTATGTACTTACTCAGCATACACATCTGGATATGCAATCTACAACTTCTGGATCTCTTTCTCCCAAAATGCAATAATCTATAGATGGGTGCATAATGCATATTGTAGCTTCTCCATCTTCTTCTAGTCTATGCTAGGACTTTGATCATATGATAGAATCCATATTATATACATTATTTTACTCCCCCTTTGATATTATCTTCTCTGCCAGTGCCTTTTGCTGGAAACTATTTCAAGGATGCTTGACCAACCTTGAGTGAACTAAGATCAAGTGTAAAGTTGCTAACCAATTCACCGAGTCTCTTCTTCATATACTTCTCTTCTGAAATATCTAATCTATTTTTCATGACTCCTTCATATTATATACTCCCCCTTACTTATTTACTCCCCATGAGTCTAAGTCTGTTATGGGTGTCAAACTTGACAACAATGATGATGAACTGTCCATCACTTCAGTCTTCTCTTTTTCTGCTTCCTTTTCTGTGATATCTTAAATCAATATATCTTCTTTCTGATATACAAACTGTCTACCTCTTGAGTACTCACAAATGTTTCTTCAAATTTTTCTAGATCAATATCCATTGCTGCCATTGATACTTCAACATTATCAACCATTAATGTATCCTCCATGTCCTTGGCCATGGGTGCAAAATCCTATGGACCTATCATAATAGTTTTATCTGCTTCTTCACATGATATTTCAAATTGTATCTTCAATAAATTTTTCTCTTACGTGAACACTCTTTTGTTTTATTCACATTTATATGATCAATAATAAGTATGCACTTCCAAGGATAACATCAGGTCGGCTCAAAAAAAAAAATCTCCAATGGCTATACTGATACTCTCACATAGAACACTGCTCAACAAGATTTTGACCCATTCCACTTCATTAAATTCATGCGCTAAAGCATACTGATAAATCACTTCTGAGATGTTTCAAAGAGTTTCCTGATATCAATCTCTACTGAAGAATGTAATTGTGATGCTTTTCTACTCGACTGCAAGTTGTCCTTTGATAATCCAACTGCTTACTCGATTGCTAAGTAAGTTTTAAACTAATTTCTGAAATGACGTGTCCCTGCTTGGGCTTCATTTCAAACTCGAATGACTTTGATTAACAAATAACGATTATCAATCTCCTTTCTTCACTGTTGAGAACAACTGTAATGCATTAACAATACAACTGCTAGGGCTTCTATGATCTCCAATCGTCTATTCTGATTGCAAGTGAGGACTTGGTGATTTCAAAGTAGATTTATGCCATTAATACTTGTTGTGCAAACACAAAAAGCAAATGTAACTTTCGTTCTTGTTCCTGATAACAATTTAGACTGTGTTCTCTTGCATACTGCATCACAATGTCACCAAACAATTGTAATCTAAGGTGTATACTCAGATGGTGAGTATACTAGCCACGTAGGGGTTTAGAGATTATCAAGCTCCCCCTATGACCATGAGGGTTATCTAACCATAAATAGGATATGCATCCAAAGAAGATCCATTTAATATACCGTTAACATTGTTATCCTTGTTTACTTCTACCTAGATCTTGCTCGTATCTTCTGTAGCTTTCACAAATTTTATTTCTCCTGCCTCATCCCATAATGAATCTTCTAACTTTTTAGGGCTTTCTTGTCTCTACGCTCTAGATCTACAATGCTTAGAGATGTGTCTAGCTTTTCCACATGAGTGACAAATCATAGGAGGTCTGATGTTATTATTCATCATGCTGCACTGCTTGGCTGTATGTCCATTGTAATTACATATCTGACATGTAATGTTCTGAGGGTTTCTAACATTTTTCTAAGGATAACTTCTTTGTTTTTTCTGATTCTGATTTCTTTGATTATTTTGATTCTTGTTCTTCTGACTTGTTTTACAATTCATAGCTCTTTGACCAAATTTATTGCATGAATAACAATAACCATTGAAGGGTCTTACCTCTTTACAATTCCTTGCAATATGTCCATGCTTGTTATAGGAATAACAAGTATGGTCAACTAGCTTGCATTCATCCTTAGATGGTTCAACATTGTCTTTAGTCTAATTTCCAATCTCCTTAGTATCTGTGATGTCCTTTGGTGCTTTCATTCTTTCTTGCATGGCATCAATCTGAATTTGTACTTCATTGTATCCTATACCACTGGTATCTCCTTTAACCTTTTGAGCATACAACTGTGATTCTATCATATCCTTTCTTGTGTGTAACTTGTCAATATGATTCTTTGCTGCAATCAATTCAGATTCCATCGTATCTTTGTTGTTTCTTAGCTCCAAGATTTCCATGTTTTCTTGTCTTAGTTCTTCATCTAACTGCTTGTTCACTTTGACTTGATCATCATAGGCGTTTTGATTGTTACATAGCTTTTCATCTAATTCTTCAATTTGATCCTTCAGAGATGAATTTTCTTCATTCAAATTTTTGAATACTTCTCCCAAATCATTTGAAGAATAATTCCTTAATTCTTTTTTTAGTTTCTTGATAAGTATTTGCATGCCATTAAATTTTAGTTTAAGATCTTCATTTTCTTTTTCAGAGGTGTCAAGTTCTTCAAGGGCTGCATCAAGATTATTTTTTAGGTGTTTTATTTCTACCTTGTCCATGATCTCCTCAAGTGGTTAAAAATTTTCACTGAGGACCAGAGCTTTGATACCAATTGATAGGATTAGGATAACTGAGAGGGGGGGGGGGTGAATCAGTGATCTATCTATTATAACTTTTTCTTATTATATTGAATCTTAAATTTAATACTTAAGTACTGAACTGAATATCAATGCAAGTAAGATAAACATACACAACTCATAACACCAAATATGATTATGGGGAAACACAATGCAGGTGAAAACCCCGGTGGGAATTATTACCCACAAAAATTCTGTACTAGTGTCTTATGATCCTTGTTAGAAGATCCTTAACCCTGTTAGGAGTTGTCTTTACAATGTATGAAGTACAGTGACCTTGTTAAAGGTCATACCATGTTAGGAGTCTTTTACAATAGCCCTATTAGGGTTGGTGGAATTACTATCCAAGGACTCACTGTCCAAGAGCTCACTGCTCAAATGGTGAAGGCTACAACCTTCTGGATCTTTGATACACACTGTATCTGCAAGGTGAACTGTTGCTGTGACACTGCTTGTCTGATCAGTTCCTTTTATGAATTGATGCTTAAACCTCTTTTAAATCACTAAAACAATATCATCTTTACTCTAAAGGCTTCTACTTCAATATCTATATCATCAACATATGACAATTATAGCTTTGCTGCTTTTACACTCTGCTCTGCTTTTCTTATCTCTGGCTTTCGCAACTTCTCCAATCACAAATGAAATTCTATAAGTACTTCCTCAAGAGACATGAAAATTTTGGATTTAGGAAATGTTTTACCATCTATCTTGATCACTTAACTAAGCATGCAACCCTTCATTAATTTAGTGCAACATTAATTACAATTTCTTTACTCAAACTGAATAGACGCATCTCTTCACAGAATCTGCTCCACCAAATTAACTCTAAATTCTTTATTGGGATGAATGAAGTCATGCACCTTTAACCAAACATGATTAGATCACTAAAAATCACTAATTCAAAGGTGCAAGTCCTGAGGATATGTGCAACTTCTGTACCAAAACAATCTTTGTCGGCTCTTTCCATGATCTCTGTCCTATTCTGGAATTCACTGGTTGTACCTCTTCAACTAGCTGTATCTTCTTCATACTTGCACATCTGATCATGCTCTCTTAGAATTAGCATGAATACATACTTATAATCTTATCTTCAAAGGAAGATTCCCTAACTCATTCGTATGCATGTGCACTGATGCTCTATTCTTCTAGTACTCTGCTAACTCTCCAGTCTTCTGTACTTAGCCAATTTATGATCTTCTAATAATGTGGGCTGACTCCAAAACTTCATATGACTTTGTTGCCATAATGAAAACACTTAAATAGAGTCATATACACCAGTATATTCAACTTGCCAACAATATTTATTCATGTAAACATAAATGGATCTGTATTAGCAATAGGAGATTGCATATACGAGGTCAAATTGTAATTTTCTATCATTCTAACAAGCGAAGCAAAGTGTAAAAATCCTTTCAAGGAAGGTAGATTTAAGAGTCCAAATATAAATATCTTAACTGAGTGCTCACTCAATAGTGTTTCTAAAGCTCTTAACCTAGTAGACTTTAACAGGTCTCCGTAGATACTCTTAACTGGTAGATCATCAAAAGTGATCAAATTGTAAGCCTTAACCGACCCCTTCCAATCTGTAGATAATGAACATTTTGTGGGTGCCATCCCCACTGTAGTTTTTACTTCCTAATAGGAGTTTTCTATAATATCATATCTTATGTTATGTGTCAATTACTTTCATGAATGTTTCTGTGAATGTTCACATGTATGTTAAGTCTATGAATTGATATATCTTGAATCAAGATAATATAGATCAGATGGTTGGATAAACAATTGATTACACAAAGGTTAATTGATTAAAGGATACAAAAATTTTAGAGGTACTGATTCACCCCTCCCCTCTTAGTACACACTTCCCATTAATTCCAACAATTGGTATCAGAGCTAAGTTTCTTTTTGGAAAAACTTAAAGGCTTAAGAGAAAAGATCATACAATGGAGAAGTACAAACTTGATAAAAATATTGAGAATAAGAAGCTAGAAATTCAGATGTTCTATGAGCAGTATAAAGAAGCTAGAATCAATATGAGACAATTTTTGGATGAAATAAAGATTATGGCATCTCATTGTAATGAGACATATTATCATGAGGAAGAGATACTTGATTTCTTTGAGTCATCAAGATCAACTACAAGTAAAGCATCATACACATCAGAAGAAAGCATTACAAGCCTAACTGAAATCAATAAACATCTGGCTGGACAAGTGAAATCTCTACAAATTGGTCAAGAGATACAGATGGTAAGAATGATTGATGTCATGAACAGTGCTAGACAAGATAAGCAAGAAAGAAAACTAGCTATTGATGATAGAAGAGAGATTACAGAAAAGCTACAAGAGAAAAAGTCTGAAATACAAAAACTCACAGAGCATCACCATGAGATAACAAATCAGATTATTCTTATGAGTCAAGAGGAAAATAGCATGAATGTTGAACTCATTGAAAGAATAGAAGCTATTGGTGACCTAACGAATGAAAATGAAAATTTGAAACATGAAATAAGAATTCAGCAGCAACATAATGAAATTATCAAGAAAGATGAAGAAAGCAATAAAAGAATGGATGATTTTCTTGAAGGACAATGAAGAGTCAACAACAACACTAGTCTAGGTTTTACCGAGAATGGAGAATCATCAAATCAAGCTGATCCAAAGAATGTCTATGAAAATCAAAGACCAAGAAAGCTGACATGCAATCACTGTGGAAAGCAAGGCCACACATCAAATGTATGTAGAGGGAAAATGAAAGGTGTTCCTAAATCTACATCTTCATTCATAGGATTTTGTTATAAATGTAACAAGAAAGGACATAAATATTATGAATGTAAGTCTGAGATGAAACAAAAAAAGAAGGGAACCTACATGGACAAATACTGTCATACTTGCAAAATGAATGAGCACACAACTCTTGAATGCTGGAAAAAGAAAAGACAAGCATGGAAGCCTAAAGGTCAAGAAACTCCCTATTAACTGAAAAGAGTCGGTAACCAATATGTATGGATTTACAAAACTTGGAAAAATTGTACAACATGCAAAATATTTGGTCACATTGCTGCAAATTGTATGAGATAGTGGACTGGAAAGTCTAGAGGCTAGACTAACCCTGGAATGGAATGCTTACACTGTCATAAAGTTGGTCATCTCAAGAAAGACTACAGAGACCGAATGATAGAGACCAACACATATCCAAATGGAAATACCATTAAACACATCCAGAGTGCAAGCGAAAAAATGTGGAGAAAAGCTTCAAATAATGATGAAGCTAAACTGAGCAATGCAAATAGTGACACCCCATCCACTAGATCCAGTGACATCACCACCCCAACCTAAGAAGAACAAGTAATTATGGAACTACATTACCCCAACTTATCATTTCATATCAGTTCCATAATATGTTGATAAAATGCCAAATTAGCATAAGTAAAGATGCATCATGGTATTACTTGTTAAAATCTGTGATAACTATGCTATCGGGCATACATACTGAAATCCATCGGTATACACTCACAACTGAAACTTCCAACACTTATTGAGAAGCGTATGTTAACATGAGAAAGCAAAGTTGCTAGTGTAAACTGAGACTTGTCGGTAATGAAGAAAAAGTGAACAAGTTGTTTGCAACACCAAAACCTGTCTGTAAATGCAAGAGGCATAACGACTACCTCAAAACATTGTATTAACACTGAAAAGGGAAGTTAATGTCTTAACTAAAGAACTTCATCTTCTCACATTGAGGAGTAGGTAAGCATTGATGAATCATTCTTAGGGAAAACAACTATAAAAAGGAAACGGAAGGGTCTCATTATTCACCATGACCAGAGTAGAGCGACAACATCAAATTTTGTGCAAATAGTGAAAGGATCATAGAGAAACTGCAACTTGACATAGAGCACTCCTAGAAGATCATAAATCACTGCTGGTGTAAATAGTAAGTTCTCCGACAATCAACAACTCTTTTTTACACATTTCTCAGAAAGCCCTTAATCTAAAAAAATGGTCACGACTTCAAAGAACACCACATCGAAGAACACCAAGAAGGATGAAGTTAAGCTCATCAAGAATTCTGTATGTGAGGAACCACACTACAATATTTACCCTAAGGTTGTCTCATAACCTGACAATGCTGGAGAATTCTCATGAATACTAGCTAGGATTTTTCTCATCGAAGATGTGCGAGCATACATTCATTGTAAGATTGTAGAAATCAGTGACTCAGAGGTAGAAGAAGCTTACAAGAAGCTATGCCATGAAGATGGAACCTTAAAAGATGAGTAGAAACACATAGAGGTAAAAGGGCTCACTAATGCCTTGTTATTCCTGAAGGTTTTCAAAACTTAGTCGATTTAGTTAGTACTAAGTCGAATGCACAATCACAAACTATGGCTGGATGAACCAAAGAAGATAACCCGAGATGTTATCCATGTAGTCACCGGTTAACCTGTAAATGAAAAGGTAAATTCACTGAAGCACCCACCCAAGGCTAAGATTGAAAAAAACATAGGAGACAAATGAGATGGCAGAGGATTGAAGGTATCCACTATTACCAATGAGCAGATGAAATTTGGAGCATGTGTCCTAGGCTCCAAATTATTTCAATCTAGCAGGGTGAACAACATAGCATCCAGTGTAGTAGAAACAACATACATGATTGTGAAGAAGGGAGCTCAGTTGGATTTATCTAAACTTCTACTAAACCAGTTAGAAGAGAATTTGAAGACTATAAGGAATGAAAATACTAATACATGTAAGTTTGGCTCACTTATCATGCGCATTTTCTTCTACTCTTTGTTGATGACTACTCTATAATGATGACTAATGTTTCTCAAAGAAAAATTTGATGCTTTCAGTTGTTTAAGTGGTATTTGGAAAAAGTTGAAAAAGAGACAGGTAAGAGCTTGAGATGTCTGAGATCTAACAGAGGAGGAGAGTTTATATCTAGTGAGTTTAACCTATTCTGCAATGATAGAGGAATTAAAAGACATATGTCTACTCGAAGGACTCCCCCACAGAATGACATAGCCGAGAGGATGAATAAATAAATAATGGATTGTGCTAGAATAATGATGATAGAAAATAATGTTGCACAAAAGTACTGTAGAGAAGCTATAAGTACACCAGTCTATACCTTGAACCAAGTACAAGTCAAGAAAGAAAAGAATGAAGTGGAATACAAGCAAGAACTTGAAGACTACAAATCTTTCATTTACATTAACGAAGGAGAGCACAACAGTTTGCCTAAGCTGAAAAAAGAAGCTGATGAACAATAGAATGATGCTGCCGAGCAACAATAAGAAAATGTTGAGTTACAAAAAGAAGTTTCTGAGCATTAGGAGGAAACTACCGAGAAATCTAGGAAAGAAGAAGAGACACAAAATGAACCCAAAATTAACTTTGATGATGAATCTGAGGAAGAACATAAAGAGCAAAGTAGACCAGAGCCTACACTATAAAAATATGTAAGAAGACATCATAAACTCAATCAAATTATTGGTGATAAATATTTAGAGGTCATGAAAAGAAGAAAATTAAAAAAACAAAAATTCTTATGATGTGAATTTGAGCCCAAATTTGTGAAAGATACTTTGGATAATGAAGACTAGATACAAGCCATGAATGAAGAGATTGAACAAATTGAGAAGAACAAAAATGGACACTAGTACCTAGACCAAAGGAAAAGAATGTTATTGGAACCAGGTGGGTATTTACTAAATGAACATAGAGAAGCTATAAGAAACAATGCCAGACTGGTATGCAAAGGTTATGCACAAGAAGAAGGCATTGGCTATGGTGAGACGTTTTCCATAGTTGCTATATTGGAAGGAGTTAGAACTTTATTGGCTTATGCAAATTACAAAGGATTCAAAGTATATCAAATGAATGTCAAATCAACATTTTGAATGAAATACTAGAAGAGGTATACATTAAACAAGCTGAAGGATTTTTTGATTCAAGCAAGAAGAATATGGTTTGCAAACTACATAAAGCATTATATGAATTGAAGCAAGCCCCCAGAGCATGGTATGAGAGATTACACAATAACTTAGTCAAGATTGAATTTACAAGGAAAAATGACAATAGTAATCTGTACTTAAAGTCTGAGAAAGGTAAAGGGATATTGTTAGCTGAAATAGTTGTTGATGATATCATATTTGGAGGACAAGATTCTTTGTGCCAAACATTTTCAAATGAGATGCAAACTGAATTTGAGATGTCTATGTTTGGAGAGATCAAATTATTTGTTGGATTGCAAGTATATCAGATGAAGAAAGGTATCTATTGTATGTGATAAAAACCTACCTGCAAGGGACAACACCAAAACATGCAAACATCAAGATTAGTCATTAAATAACAAGATTCAAAAGGGTTAGCATGTTAAACAATGAAATCCCAAAGAAAGTGTTTTAAACCACAACCTCCGATGAGCCAAACAAGGGCACCCAATGCCTTGTTGATTTGGTCTTAGAGATAAATATGGGTGTTCTCTCCCAACACAATAAACTTAATCCCACTATTTATCCTTGGATGTAAACTAAGATGCAAACTAATGAGACAATGAAAGGCTCAAGAACAAGCATGGAGAAGCTTGCCTCAAGCTATTCATTTGAATGCAATGAGAATGAAGATTAATGCTAAGATGAAGATTCAAAAACTACACTTGATATGCAACACCAAAAGAAACTAAGATTCATTCCATTATTATCCTAGCATGTGATATCTAAATGATGAACTAAAACATGAAAGCATGTAAATGAACTAAAAACTCTAGAACTATTTTAGCATGATAACAATGCATAAATGAGAGATGGATTTGCTCTTGGAGAGGCCTCTATTTATAGATTTTTGGAGGGAAGGGAAGGGCTTGGATGATGTGGATCATATGTGGCATCGACATAGATGCCACATAGAGGACACAAGGGCAAAAGGACAAGCCATGCAAAAAGTCAACCCAAGCCTTTAAGGTTTGAGAGGCTCAAGGTTTTCTCACACATGTGTGAGCAACCCTTGGAGAATGGAGTAGGGGACAAGAAGGTGGTTGCCTTTAAGGAAGTTGGTGGCTTCCTTTTTGAGGAGTTGCTCACACATGTGTGAGCACTCCATTAGTGCTAAAAGGTGTAGGAGTCATACTTTAAGTGTGATTAGTGTGTGCTTGAGTGAGAAAGTAGGTTTATTTAAGAGAAATAGGTAGTGTAGAGTAGGAATAGAGTAGGTTGCTAGGTAGGATTAATAGGTTTTATTACTTTAATTCAAATTAAATTTGAATTAATTAGGTTTTAGAAGAATATTAGAAATGTGAGGGAATAAATAAATTTGAAATTTATTTGAAAGGGGATTTATGGAGGGTAATGTATTAATAAAATTAATACATTAAGAAGAGTAGTATTTAAATTAAATTCAAATACTAGAGGAAGTGAATCATATTTAACTAAATAAATTTAATTAAATAGATAGAAGAATATAACAGATATAATTAATTAAAATTAACTATAGTGTTATAGGAATATTAATTAAATTAATATAAGGACGATTTTGGATGTCTACATTTTGCCCCTCTTTGACGCGGTGTCAAAAGTGACATTACATCAAAGAAAAGAAAATAAGATGCCCTAGAAGGTTCAGAAAACCTACGGCAGCTGGAGCGGAGGAGGGTGCCCCCTCGAGAAAATAATAGTAAAAAATATAATTTTTTAATAAAATTTTCTCGAAAAGGCAAGGAAAAGGGGGAAAGGTAAGCCAATTGTATGACATGTCCGAGAAAAAAGGAAGGGAAACAGGGACCAGAAAAGGAAAAGAGGAGACTGACAGAAGAAATGGGTCCCAAAGGGCTATAAATAGTCCACTGGGGCCCAAGGACAAGTCACTTTCACCCTCAAAGAGAAAAAGAGAGAAGAAAAATGAGAGCCATGGTAGCACAGCGAGAGAGATCACAGCTTCGAGAGCGCGTCCGGGTCTACCAGTGGCTAGCAGACGTAGGACCACCGGTGAGTACTCGAGCGCCTACCCATGCATTAAGTTTTTTAATTGCTCGCACGTAGTTTAGGGCGTAATAAATGTCCATAAAATGACACGCAGTGTAGACGACCATCGCCTGTCTGCCGTCTGCGCAGACGGCGATCGACATACTGTCATCTGCATAGACGACCAATAGGCGAGAGTCGTCTGCGCAGACGTAGCACTAGGCTAAGTCCGTCTGCGATGGCGGTGGGGTAGAAAATGGGCAGCGGAGACGGCGATTTGAAAAATCGCTGGCTGCGCTAGAGGAAAGACGGCAGCCTAGACTGCCATCTCCGCAGACTACCGTCTATGAAGGTTGGCCATCTGCGCAGATCGACAACTGCGAAAGTTCACCGTCTGCGCGGATTGACCCGAAAAAAGAAGAAGAAAGAGGGCTAAGGGGAAAGACAAGGGTCCTGGGGCATTTTTCAGTGCCTCGAACGGGTCTGGGACATGTTTCAATGCCCCAATATGCTATCTGATTGCTGACATGGGTTTGGTGACTGTAGGAGGTGACGATTACATTCTGAGTGAGGGAGTGTTATCCGGTGACGATGGCACTAGAGCAGCAGCCAACAGCGGCGGAGTGGGGGATAGTCACACTTTGTGGCTTGGAGCACGTGCAACATTGGTCACACCTACGAGTGCATAATGCGCTCATGTCTGCTTTGATTGAGAGGTGGCAAACCACCACCTCGAGCTTTCACTTCCCGATAGGGGAGGTGACCATCACCCTCCATGACGTATGGAGGATATATAGAGTGCCCATTCGGGGGGTCATACCCGAGTACTGCATGGAAGGATCACAGCCATACTTGGAGATGGTGATGAGGAGGAGATATGCGGATCTGCCAATCACTCGGCAGTGGATGTCCTGGGGAGAGGCGATGGCCATGGAGCCACGGCCACGGCGGTTAGCTCTATACTTGGCAGGATTGATAGGGGGACACCTTATGCCTGATCATGTAGGCAAGGGATTCCCTATTGGCTGGGCGCGAGTCCTTAGCAGCATGGTGGAGGATGGGGATCAGTACTGCTAGGGGTACGTCATCCTCAGGCAGCTATATTATGATTTACACATGTGTGCCTACCGCAGGGGTAGAGCACTAGGGCCAGGGTGTACATTGCTTCTAGTATGGGCCTGGGAGCACATAGCGGTTACACGACCGATTCGACACTAGGAGACCCGGGCACTGTATGAGCCTTATGCCTGTCGGTATAGGCCACCCATTAGCTATGAGGCCACAGACTCAGTTGGGTATTGGCGACGGCGGCTAGATGAGATGGGAGCCATCACATGGGCTCCATATGCAGGATGCGAGGCCTGGGGTCATGAGGCCCCACAGCAGGGAGTGTATGTAGAGGACAGGTTCTATGACTCGTATTATATGAGATATGTTCAGACAGACTGCTGGCTATTCGGGAGAACAGCGTATATGATCTCACGGTACATGCCGTCTAGAGTACGGAGGCAGATGGGACAGGTGCAAGGGGAGGTTCCAGACGGGTTCCCACACCCATTGGTGACCCGTGAGGTAGGGAGTATCTGGGGGATGGGGGTATCAGTGTAGATAGCATAAGGATCGTTCATGGGCATGACCAAGGTGCCATGGATCAGCGCACGGGAGTCGCTGCTTGATGCAGGGGTGATGCCAGCATACACACAGTGGTGGGCGGCACACATGCCAGTCAGACTGACATTGCCTGGGGCAGTACAGCCAGACGAGCAGCCAGGGCCTGGCAGAGATGGGTAGGGGGGAGATGACGATGGAGGGGACGGGGGAG